>JANAVB010006350.1:0-82794 GCA_029216955.1 Iris pallida
AAGTCTCATTATCTTGGGATATCAAAACAGCCTGACGGGAAGTTGGCAGATCATATTGTGGATAGTGTACATGAGATAGGTCTTTTTTGTATTCTGACTCTGAAAGGATCCCTACAAAATTCTCATATTCTGGATCTTCTCTAGTATTAACTGCATCAGACAGAAAACAAAAATTCAGCATAAAGATAAAGAAAAGTCAAGGATGCTATCATCAGTTTGCGCAAACATCAGAATGTGCAACATCAAATTGCGTAATATCAGATTGCGCAATAATCAAACTGCGCAAACAAACAGTCATCAGTTTGTGCTGACAGTCTTGCACAAATCAGCAAGTTGCGCTGACTTTTGTCAGCGCAGTTCAACCGATTGCGCAGAATGTTGTCCTTCATAAAAATGAAGAACGAACTGATTTGTGCAACCAGAACCCTAAAAAGGGTGGCGCAGTATGATCACATCTCTAAAAAGAGATGGATTATGAAGAACAGTGAGATCAAAACCATAAAAAGAGTTTTGATTTGGTCATCTACCTATCAGTGCGGGATGAGCAGTTTCGTGACGAGAAGCACGTCGCGCAGCCCTAGCCAATGACTTGACGGGGGCCTTGCCCTTGGCAGCGGCGGAGGATCGTCGGGGAGCCATCGAGATCGTCGGAGAAGAAAGGAAGAAAGAGCTCAGAAATTTTTCTCTCAAGTGCACGAAGAAAGCAAGTAAAGAACACTTTGAAGGAATTGAAGAGCTATTTATAGTTTTTCAAATCGAAACGGCCGCCTTAGATTGTGCCTAAAAATGGGGATAATCCCTCAGATTGCGCAGACAGCTCACTACATGCGCAAATTGATTTCAATTTCACAAATTCAAAGTATTTCAAAATTTTGAATAAATTAAACTTTCGAAAACTTTGAAGGGGTCTTGTAGGTCCTAAAAAATCAAGTTGTACACATCAACAAAGTCATGAAGATCAAGAAATGAATCTTTCAAATGAACTGCGCAGACATCAGTTTGCGCAGCAAACAGATTCCGCATACTAGATTGTGCACACTCCCAAGCGCGCAGGCTGACGTGGCAGATCATCATCATTATCTGACACAAATCAAATCTTCTGACAGCTGACAGCACGAAGAACGAGGTACCATTCGTTTAATCGTGCAGCACGGCGCTCGAGGACAGCTAGCAGCACAATTCATGTTGGCACAATCTATGTTGGCTCAATCCATTCCTGCGCAGTCCAAATCTGCGCAATCCAAAGCCAACGCAATTCAGTGTGCACGTTCTATCAACACAAATGACAAAATACATGTGACATTCATGCCATCAATTGCTCATTACGTGGCAACCGTCTATGCACGATCATGCGCATTTCAATCAAATGATGCCATGTGTCCAAGATAGTTGGCCCATGATCCAATAACTGCCTGCGCAGTCCACTGTTGCGCAATCCATCATGCGTAGTCCAGAATAACTAAAAGTTAGTTATTTCTCAGAACTCTATAAATAGAGTTTCAAGTCTCCATTCAAGGGGATCAGAGACAAATTAGAGATCCGAGATCAGACTTCAAAGTTCAGAGAGTTCAGGAGTTCTTGCCTAAGTGCTGCTGCATTCTTCCGAGGCTTTTGCCTTCAACTTCCGAGGCTTTTTGCCTTCAATTCCAGAGTTGTTTTCAACTTCAGAGGCTCCGTCTTCAGAGTTCACATCATCCAAGGGATAAAGCAATCGTCATCTAGATTGGATTCCTACATTTGTACCATTCCCAGAATTCAAATTGTAATCTTTTACAAAGTTTGTATCAATAAAGTTCTACACTTTTGTTTTTGCAAACACAACTAAGTCGTCGCACTACCACGATATAGCACTAATGCGAATCTCCACCTGCATGGGCCACAACTAAAAATGTGTCACGACCCGCACCCGGTATAGGGGCAAGAGTGCGTAACAGCAGCCAGCCTATACTGTAAAATCGATTGTAGAACGTTGTTCTAGGTCGCTATCTAACAACTCACGCAAATATATAATGTACATGTCGTAGATCTCAACTTTGAATGGTGGACAAGTATAAGATATGACAATACTCAATCACAGTCTAAGCACGATAAGATGTCACGGAAGTCTAGATAACTAATAAGACTAAACAACAATAACAACTAAATAAACTACTAAATAATAATATCTGAAAACAATCTCAAATACAATGTCAAATTCTTCGCTTATTACAATTCAAATTCAAACATGAAATCTAAGACAAGTCCTCTATATTACTCTACTGGTCACACCTGAAAATCTGGACTCAGGGTGGTTATACCCTCCTCAGATCCATAGTAAGTAGGGCACGTATCCTCAGGGCAAACATCTGAAAAATATATCCAGTCAGGATGGAACGAGCACACCTCATCTAGCAATCTCAAGTAAATGACAAAGACCATAAAGCAGTTATAGACAGTTATGTTAATAAATCATGAAAAGTTTGAGACAAGTAATGAGGTAGAGCAACAGTTTAAAGAATAGGAAAAGTAATACAGCGAATCAAGAGAGCATGGCAACGAAGACTGTAAACTAGAGCTAACTGAACTAGAGCAATATGATATGAGTCCAGACAGTACAATGTAGTCAAGTGTGATCCCAGTGTGAGTCCAGAACAAGACACTAACCAGTGTGTTTTGAAATAACGAGTTCCACATGTAAACAGTTAGGTGTAAATACGACTCATCGCACACATGGCAAGTGTACGACTACTATTATTCTATATTAGATCAGTAGGGGTGCTTCCAGTATTTGGGAATGTTTACATGTCTACTCGAGTATTTCCCTACCCGACAAGTACAAGTGAATCCATAAACTGACACATAAATCGAGTAGAAGTCCAGCCAAAATAATATGATGCCAGTAAGTGATTCCAGTAATAGAGGCCAGACAAGTAAAGTATGAGTGTCGCATGCAATGGATCTAGAAATACCAATCCATGTTGTGACAGAGAATCAAATAGAACTAACTAGAACTGAAATACAGTAATCATCAACTAAATGAAAGAACTATCAAAGAATGTACTCGCCTGATACCCTGAGCGACTAATGTATACAGATATCCGAACTGGAGTAATAATGTCCTATTTAGAGCAATACAGGTTACAATGTGTTTAATATATAATAATTGAAGTTTATAATGCAACCTACATTATTCTAGGTCAAAGTCAACTCTAAGTCAACTTTGGTCAACCTTTAGTAAATTATGTCAACATCTAAGGTTAACTTGTTCAACTGTCTAGGGTTGGTCAAACTCTAGCCAACAAGGCTATCTCATAACTAGGATATCTAGGATACTAAATACTTAAATACTCAACCAATACTCATATCCTATATGCCAATAACATCTATAACATACCTATATATAAATAGTCAGCTTATAGCCCATAAGAGATGCAACCCTCTAAACCAATACCTTAACCCACATAACCCTTTACCTTCAAATACAACCCCATAAATAAACACTCATACAACCCACAATACTAAGTTAACCTATACTCTACAACCAATTATACGTATATCCAATATATGTAGACATCACATATATATAACATAACCACTTACCCTTTCTCAATATCCACTATGACCATATATTAACAGGTCAAGCACAGTCAATATAAATACATATATATGTATAAACATGTATACTAGTCTCACTAAATCAAAGGCTAACACTAGGTAGTCTAATCCTCTCATTCATTCTCAAGCCAAATGGCCAAGCCAATACCATGGCCAAGCCACTGTGCGGAGCAGTGCTCTGCTGCCACACATTGGCCTTAGATTTAAAGCTAATCCCAACATACACAAGCCTAAGGCCAAGTCTGCCAAGGGTAGCCCTATATGGCTTGCACTAGAACCCCTATTCCATCCTCACTAATTACCTGTACGGAACTTACTGATACCCTCATCACCTGCACATTCACACCCTTACCTAAACTATGATACTAACACAATCCTCCAATACACTAATTAAAACTCTAAAAAGGATAGGGACTAACCCAAGTCCTTGCACTCATATGCAGAGAGTTCATCTGCAGGCCAATGGCTCTGCCACAGGCCACACTAAGCCAAACAAGGCCAATCCAAGGCAAGAATACAAACCTGGATCCCTCTTACTTGATTCCCCAAAGCCAAACCAGGATACTAATAGTATAGTATACATATCCTATGATACTAACAAATGTCTGAAACTAACATCTATTAACAAATCTGAACTAGCCCTCATCCTTTAACTACTGACACATCTTAGCCCCTACTAACCAACTCACATCCTATAATATTTCTACTAACATTATCCTTTAACTGAAACTAATACCTAAACATCTACAATGATGCATACATATAATATCCATAATTCCATAAATCAAACTGGGACAGAACCCACTCATCTGATCTGAAAGTAAGAATGTAGGCTATAGGTAGTGAAGGAATGTGTAGCAGTGAACATTTGGTCATTCAGTCATGGTATTGTCCCATGTGGGTATCAGAATAAGCGTCAAATACAAGTTAAGTGAGTAGATATGTCGATTAGTGTACAGACAAGGATGTGTTCTGTGTTTGCAATAAGAAAATGCAAGTGCAGCTGTGTCAAAGTGAGTGTGTCATGGTGTCATAGTACAACAGAGAAGGTGTCAAGAGTATCAGACATGTGTTTCACACAACAGTGTAATATGAGTCAATATGTCATAGTGTCAAGTAGTGTCAACTACAACTAAGAATGCAGTAGCAATTGTGTCAGTATTTGCAAGTATCAGTAGAGATGAGTGTCAAATGAATCAAGAGTGTATCAGGGCATAGTGCAGTGTATCAGAAGTGTGCAGATATGTTTGAGTGCAACTAATATGAAGAGTGAATGTGTGAATAAGTGTCCATGCAAAGGTGTGTCACAACATGTGTGTGAATGAGTGAATGTCACAGCAATGTCAATGTGAGTGAGTGAGCTATGAGTGTCGAGTGAAAGAAGAGTGTCAAACATGTGTGTCAAGTGAATGTGAACATTTGTATCAGAGTAGTGTCCACTAGGTGTACAGAAGAGTGTCCAATGTGTGTCAAGTGGTGTCAAATGAATAAAAGAGTGTCCAGAGTAATGCATAGACAAACAAGGAATGGCAGCAACCTTGACTGCGCTGAGCCAAATCTGCGGGTCGAACCACAGATCGAAACACCACCATATGAAGCCCCACGACTATGGCCCATTGTCAGACATAGCCCCTACCTAAAACAGTAGCTAGGGTTTGAAATAGAGGTGTGTTGAGTGAGCACGAGGCCTGTAGTAACAGGGGATGCACTGTAGCCAATGTATCCAAGGCTACGTGTCCCCGTGTCCAAATTGACACATCAAAACATATTAATTTTAACTCAGTCAAACACATATGCAATCTATAGAATATAAGCCATCCAAAATATAATTACATCATAAATTGGTGATAAAAACTTCCTATGGGGCATTTCGTCGAAGACTTGAGATACCTTTCCAATACGGAGCGATAAGCAATTGATACGTGCCTCAAATGGACACGAACTAAACCCAAATCATTCCTAGGGCTAGGGGGGCCCTAAATGAATGCATCTACAATAATAAAACTGAAATCTAATAGGTTTAGAGGCTCTTACCAATTGGGAGTTGGAATCCCAATAAAAATCCTCTTGAAAAGTTCTTCCACCAAATCCAATGGTCAGATTGCTCCAAATCCTTCTTAGCTAGCCAATAGAGACCTCCTCTCCTTAAGAGGAGTAGTTTGCAATTGGTTTGGATGAATTTGGAGTTGATTTGGTAAAAGGGGCAAATTTGGGGAAGAACACAAATTAGGGTTAGGGTTTTGATGAAAGGGAAAAAAAGGGGGCTAATGTTGCTTTAAATAGAAAGGGGAGAGGCTTGTGTGGCTGGGCAAGGGCTTCCCTTTGTTTAGGTTTTGGTGAAATTGGCTAAAAGCCTTTCTAACATGTCAATTTAAGGCCCCTTAAGGGAAAGGCCCAAAGTGGCTAATATTTTAAATCACTAAATAGGTTCTAATTGCCATTCTAG
Source organism: Iris pallida (assembly GCA_029216955.1). Classification (NCBI taxonomy): domain Eukaryota; kingdom Viridiplantae; phylum Streptophyta; class Magnoliopsida; order Asparagales; family Iridaceae; genus Iris; species Iris pallida. The sequence goes on from JANAVB010006350.1 coordinate 6,041, forward strand.
CTAGATTAGAGTCTAACTTAAGTTGTCTAATTTCTCTAACAAGTTTCTATGGTCATGATTAACCTCTAATCAATATAGTTCTAAGGTTTCACCTAAAAAGACACTAATACAATTCATCAATTTAAATAATAATAAATCAATCAAAAAAATTACTAATTACCAAAATACCCTTGCTCCAGAATGTGGTGGTGACACATCAGATCACCTGCCACGCTGTCATTTGCTTTGACTGAATCCTTTAAAATCTGAACTATCTTCAAAATTTATGGCGACCATTTCTAACCTTTTCTTGGATCAAGGCTAAGTCAACTATCATCCGTGATTTCAGGGACAGAAAATCATGCGAGAATTAATGCTAAGTTGATCTCTTCATCAAGAATCAAATCGCATGACACTTCGCCACACAGTGAATCTTCATTCCTATAAATAGGATATACTTTACAGATCTTGCCATCATCACTTTTTATTATGTATTTGTTGATTAGCACTCCAGGAAACTTGTGCAAACTTGTGAGGGAATCGAGCATCACCTTGCTAAGAACACTGCTCTTTGGTTATGCTAGGAGTCGGGAAAAAGATCAATCTTCAAAAGGTAAACTTTTATGAAGTATGCTTCTTCTTTTCCTCACCAATCACTTCTTTTCACACGAAGTCCTATAGCAACGATTTTCACTTTGATCACGTTTTAAATGCAACATGTCTTCAGAGTACATAGTTACACTTTAAGAAAGATGTACTATGAAAATATAAGATATACTGCATTCACATAGGCAAGATTGTCAACATTGTATTGTTGGAGAGTATTGTTGCTATCCAATTCTCAAGAGCATGAATTTTTAATTGACAGATTCACATGGGCCTTATGATGTTATGCGGTGTATCTGACTTTATGTGCCTAACTCCTTTTGAACTTGTCACATTCTTTGGATACTTCTTGGATGAGTGGAGCTCAGATAGAGCTTGAAAGGATATCATAACATGTCTAATTCGACATGATTCAGCACATTACATGGAGCAACGTTTCAGAGTATGTCTTGACCAACTATGAAATGATCTTAAGAGAATATGGCTTGTACTATGCTATCAGGGCTACTTGTCATGGACAGCAGATGAACACCCATATGTTTATCGCACTTACAGAAATGTATAACTACGATATGAGCACATTCTTTACACCTGTTGGTGAAATAGGTTTAGCCCTACATGAGATACAGACAATCTCTAAACTTCCGTAGGGTAACGAACCATATGAAGATTATTCTCCAACAGATGCAGAATTGGTCATCATACAGGAGACTAATCCCGATATGTTGGACGTGTATAAAGAATTGTTGTTTCATCATAACATTTGTTACAAAAAAATAAGCCTTGAAGAACCAAAGGTCCAATTCCTCATACTAAACACTGGATAGAGCATCTTTTTAAAGCACCTACTGAAGAATTCGGTCAGAAGGATTACACAATTTGTCTGATATTGACAGAAATTAAAATCCAAGCTTTAATGAAGGATCTTGAGTAGAAAAACTTGAGAAGCGATGATACCCACTCTTCAGCCTTTCATTATTTCTATTATTTATATTATCCTTTATCCGATGAAGCAATTGTAGCAGGCTACTTGATGGCCTGGTTGAGAAACTATGTGGTCTCTGGAGGTGTAGGAGCCATTGAGAGGCTAAGTCGAAGCTTCATTCTTCCTGCTATGAAACTAGTTTTTGGTTATAAGTTGGCCTTACTCCCAGCCATGGTATGCAGCATTAATAAAGGACAGCATAATTTCGTAGATAATGCAATATACAGTCCAAGGGAGAAAGATTTTGTCAGATCAGAACTACCATTCCATTATTTGATGTGTTTAATGATTCTATATTATCCCAAACTAATGCACCCAGGACCAGAATCAACTACTTTGCCCGAAGATGTCACGCTTAGATGCTATAAAGACAAAACTTGGAATTTCAACAAAATTGTGCCTTGTAGAAGAGTCCTTGGATATTTACATGCTTATGACCTTTTCAAGATACTCCCAAAATTTGTAGGAAGCGAGGAGGGCAATGTACTGATAGATACATGAATAGACAATGTCTCAACTTTATCAGAAGGAGCATTTCATTGGCTTCAGTCCATTCGTCCCTCATACCTGATGTTACAGAGATAGAAGGACATTTATTTGGAACCATATTTGCTTAGCCACTTTGTCCGCTAATTTGGCTATAGTTAATGGTTCTTAGAGAACGCCAGTCCCTTTTTTCAATTTAAAGGGAGTTTACTTGACAGCATAAAAGCATGATAATACTATAATGCAGTCGGTACCAATACTTCCTTTACTATGCCAAGGAAAGCCGATACCACTCATACCTTATATGCTGCTTACAAATTCTACTGCAACATAAATTCTCTATCTGCCGACTATGATCGTGAGTCGAGTTTCATACTGGGTACCAGGCTGAATACATCTGTCCATGACCTTCAGAATGCTCAAAAAATAGCTTTTCGAGGAAGAGACATCTTAGGGACGGCACATGGGTTTGAACATGAAATTGAGAGTTCTTAGATGAAAGACCAAAAAAATGTAAGGGTAAGAGGAAACAAAAATATGCCCCTGTAAGCAAAGGTTGCCATGAAATCGTCTCCAGGAAAAATAGCACGTCAGAAGAAGGTAGCTCATAAAAAGCAAAAATAATTTGAAAGACATCATTCTTCTCCTGAAATATACCCAGAATTGGCTGCCTAGACAGTGGATGAATTGGTGATTGCTTTTATACTGCCAATTAATCCTCCTGCAAGAGAAATAGAGATGACATCTCCACGAGGTCGTCTCGTAGAACTCCTTCTCAACAGACTACTGAAAGTGTGAACATTATGAGTTCACCTGCCGGGTAACTTCACAAGCAGCTAAATTATTACACAAGAATGTTGCCAGTCCCTCCTATCATGTTCCAGAGGATGAATCGGTGGATTACTGGGATGATGAGGTAGGTGACCAATCTCATAAAGCATCTGAACCTAAAGATGTATGGGATGATGGTGGCTCAGCTTTTGAAAATATAGGCTTGGGCAACCTTAACGAGATTGAAGTCAGTTTGCAGGTGCCGAGTGAGCCTTCAACTGTTCTTGGTTTAAAGCCAAAAACTTCGATTATCGAACTACAAATTCAGAACAATTCTAAAAGTAATGTGTTTTCCTCTCAAGTTGGGACTAGAATAGTTGAACAAGCATCTGTTATACCTACTGAAGAATCGATACCCCTCATAACTGAGAAGCTTGTTGAAACATGTTTACTCACAGATGTAAATCATAGCATGGGTATTACACTCTTCCATAATATCTATTTTCTACCTCTTTTATTCAAATTAACCTAATCTTCCTTTTACATAACAGTTATTCAAGAATCTCTCCATCCACCATCTGAGGTAGAAGCTCAGACAACTACTATCCCCATGACACCGCTAACAGGTGTCCTTATAGAGGGTATGGCCAAGGTTTGTGTGCAAATTTTTATTCTCTTTTGGTAAGTGGGATACAAGGAATTGTAGAAAAGGACCTTCCTTTTGCCCATACTAAGACACCAGTTGTCCATATGATTCAAGCAATTGAAAGCTTCCCTGGTCGTGAAACCATAGTCGGGGATTTAAGAATATTACTTGACACCCTTGAGAGACGTGTGATAAATCTTGGTCTCGCCCGTTATCATGACCTTTCAGTGATTGAATTCGATGAGCTCAGCAAACTGAACGATGCTATCCACAAGAAGAAAGTTATCTTGGCGAATCAAGAGAGGGTTCTTAAAGAACAGGTTCTTAAAGAATAGTTTCTCAAGGCTTACGAAGAATAAGAGTTTCTTACGGCTTCTTCATTTAAATATACATCTTATCAGGGTATGAATATCGTACGAATGAGTGAACTTCCTGTCGAGATCAAAGCCTCTTGGATGCTTATGCTTTAGAGGAGTCTGCCTTGGCCAAAAATACTAAAAATCAAAAGATTTTTGCTGCTCAATCAAATGAAGCTAGGAACGAGGTAGAGTAGAGTAGACTTGAACTCGTCACTCTGGATGGAAAGCGTGCTAAATTGACGCCTTTCAGGGATGATGCTTCCAAGCAAGCCGAAGTCAAACGTCGGGCAGTTAATCAGAAACAATCTAAGATTGATACTTTAAAGAAGGAGATTGCAGAGATCTGTAAAGTGCCTGAACATCTTTAAAGCTTTAAATTTATCTTTCTTTCTTCTTTTTGTTGTTGATAATTAAAGTATTCTGTATTCTCAAAGAATTTTAAAAATTGAGAACTTTTCATGTTGCTGGGATATTTCAGTTTTGATATTTCTCTAGAGGTTATATGGACATAGAAAAATATTATGACTATGTAGATCGATTATCTGTAACATGCTCAATTCGAACATAGATAATAGATATGAAAAATTAATCACTATCAGAGGTAATATGGACATGATAGATGTTTGAGTAAACCTATTATCTTTGGCATACCTGATTAAGTATAGATAATAGATATAGAAATTGACCACTATCAGAGGTGATATGGACATGATAGATGATATGTGGACCTATTATCTTTGGCATACCCTAATTAGGCATAGATATTAGTATAGAAATTAATCACTATCAGAGGTAATATGGACATGATAGATGATAAGTTGACCTAATATCTTTGGCATACCCTGATTAGATAGATAATAGATATAGAAATTAATCACTATCAGAGGTAATATGGACATGATAGATGATAAGTGGACCTATTATCTCTGGTTTATCCTGATTAGGTATAGATAATGGATGTAGAAATTAATCACTATCAGAGATAATATAGACATGATAGATGATAAGTGGACCTATTATTTTTGCATTCGAATGTATGCAAGTAATAGGATATGATCAGAAACTATATCAGAGATAATATGGACTTGATAATCGTTTCTGGATAAATTTGTTCAGAGGTAATATGGACATGACAAATTTATAAAATTTCATAAAGAGAGAGTCGATAATGTAGAATACTTCAGAGGTAATAGGGACATGAATATTCTCTTAGAGTAAATTTGCTCAAAGGTAATGTGAACATAACAAATTTATGAGTCTCTATAGAAGATAAGTGTCATAGAATAATTCAGAGGTAATATGGACATGATTATTCTTTTGACAAAATAGACTATTCTGATTCCAGCTGGGGAATTAAAATAAGATGTATTTAAAGATTCTTGGCTTTAATGACGGTTTTATAAATTTAGAGAATTTGTTTAACAAATTTCTTACAAAAATGTTTCGTGAGAATTGAAAGTGATTCCGCTAGGGAATTTGTGAGGACCCATTATTTGTAAGTTATCTAGAGTTGCTGGATAAAATAATGGTTCAAAGTAAAATGAGTATTGATATATAGGATATTCATTACTCCGAAAAGAAAATATAAATAATGTACAAAAACTTGTTGTGGTATACAAGGTAATGTCCAGTATGATTTAGACAAAATACATTTTCAAGAATTTGCCATTAATAGGTATCATCAGCAAATTTCCATTAGTCTTTGCTAGTATGTATGCTTCATTTGAATATACTGATTCAACAATACTAGGATCTTCCCATTAGCTACGAATTTCCCTTTGCTTTTATGTGTCATAACTATCGGCCTTCTTACATAAGAACGAGGTTGCCGACTTGAGAAACTCGCTCCTTCACCTTCTCATTGAAAGCTTTGGAAATGCTGGCTTGATATAACTAAATTTGCTATTGAGCCATTAAGCATTTCTCATCGAGTGCTTCCAATTCTTGTAACTATAGACGATCATTGTCTTCAGTTGTTAATTCATTGGATAAAGCCATTTGAAGAGACGGGAATTGAATCTCCGGAGGAAGAACTGATTTGCTTTCGTAGACAAAAAAAATGGCGTTGTACCGATTGGAGTTCGTACTGTAATACGGTATGCCCAAGATTTTAACCAAGCTTCTCATTCCAATTACGTTTATCAGATGAAACAAACTTCTTGAGTAACTTGATAATAGTCTTGTTGAAAGCTTCAGCCAAACCATTAGTTGCAGGATTGTAGGCTGTAGAGGACACATTCTGGATCTGGTTCTTCTCACAAAATTGATGGAATTCATTGCTCACAAATTTTGATCCATTGTCATAAACAATCCTCTGGGGAAGTCCGAAACGATAATCACTTGATGTTTAATGAAATTAATGACATTAGACGTTTTCACTTCAACAAGTGTTATCTTCTACCCATATTGAAAAGTAGTCGGTTATCGCTAGAATAAATCGATATCCCTTAGAGGAAGGAGGATTAATAGGTCCAATAATCCATTCCCCATGATTCAAAATGCCATCAGCCGTTGGATGTAGAAATTCTAAAGGTTGATGTATAAAATCTGTATGAATTTGGCAAGCTTTATATTTTCTTGCACAGTCTATAACATCAGCTACCATAGTGGGCCAATAATAACCCAAACGCCTTAACCGATCTTGCAATTTTGGACTAGGCTAATGGGCACTACAACTACCATCATGAGCTTCATGGAGGGCCTATTTAGCTTCTCCTTCGGATAGACATCATAAAAGATGTCCATCATATAATCTTTGATACAGAATTTTAGTAGTTGTATCATAAAAGAAACGAAGAGAACGTATCTTGATTGAAATAGCTTCTTTGGATCATCGGGAAGGGCTCCATAAACAGCATATTCTATAAATAGAAATCTCCAATATTTAAAGTCGACATCCGCTGTTGCTGAATAGCTTTGGTGAGCATCCAGATTATTCTTAGTACAAAATAAATCTCGACCAATCACTGTGATCGAATTCTGGATGTTGACTGGGGTAGCAAGTGATGCTACAAACCTGCTAGGGCATCTGCTTCTGTTTTTACTAACTGAGGTACATATTCAATGAAGAACCCGGAGAAAGTGGCAGATATTTTGAGTGTTGTTGGATAATATGGAATATGGTCTTCATGACGAACCCCGTATTCTCCTCGAACTTGATTGACTATCAAATTAGAGTCACCATAAGCTTCTAGACAATCTACCCCCAGCTGTTTAGCCAACTGGAGTCCAATGAGTAGAGCATTATACTATGTAACATTAGAACAAGACTCCATAAGAGAATAAATACGATGGATGACCAGATTATTAGGAGATATCAACACTACCCCCACTCCTGCCACGATGTTACCTTTAGGACTTGTTCTTGAGTCTCCGTCGAAGAATAACCTCCAAACAGACTCTTCCGTGTCATATTAGGGTCCAATACTTCATTTGGAATTTTATCGTAGAGTTTGAAAGTTTATGCTATTGGGTGTGCAACCAGGTAATTAGCCAGAGCTTGTCCTTTGACTGCCTTTGGGGTACATAGACCATATCGTAGGAAGATAGTAAATTCCCCAAGTAGCAAGATGAGAGTTGAGTGCACTCGGTTTAGTCATTAGGATCCTTAGAAGATTAACCCTGGATATAACATGAATAGTTTGTCATATTACATAGTGATGCATCATTTGGATTACAAAATAAGGGCAAGATATTCCTTCTCAACAGGATTATATCTGTGCATGGCGTCGATCATCATGCGACTTAAATAATAGATAGCTTATCCATGCCCTTCATTATTATTTTGAGCTAACAGTGCACCAAGAGAATGTTCCATTGCACGAACCTATAGTAAGAATGGCTTGCCTACCACTGGAGCCATAAATATTGGAGGATTAGTGAGATATCTTTTAATATCTTCAAATGCTTGCTGATATTTTTCATCCCAAACAAAAGAGACTCCTTTCTTCATTAATTGAGTAAAGGGTCGATATCGCCCGGATATATTCGAAATAAATCTTTGAATATAGGCCAAGCTGCCTTATAAGCCACGAAGTTCATTAATATTCTTTGGAGGTTCCATTTCTAGGATAGCTTTAACCTTGTCAGGGTTAATATGTATTCCCTTTAAAGTTATGACAAATCCAAGAAACTTGCCGCTGGAGACTCCTAAAAATGACTTTGTAGGATTCATCTTGAGTTGGTGCAAATGCATCAATTCGAATACCATTCTCAGACCTTGCAGGTGATCGCCCTTTGAACGACTTTTGACAGTGATGTCGTCCATATAGCATTCTACTATTTTTCGCATATGTTCGTGAAAAATCATGCTCATGGCTCGTTGATATATAGCTCCAACATTCTTTAAACCAATGAGCATCAGCATATAGCAGTATACCTCCAACGATGTTCGGAATGAGTGTGCTTTTTACCAGCTGGAAACATTTTAATTTAATTATAACCTAAAAACCCGTCCATAAAGGATATACATTCAAAGCCACAAGTATTATCAATCGTGACATCTGCGATTGGAAGAGAAAACTCATCCATAGGACAAGCTTGATTAAGGTCACGATAAACGATGCATTCTCTAATCTTCCCATTCTTTTTCATGACCGAGATAATATTAGCAACCCTCAGGATTTATTCTTCTCGAACAAAGATACTGTCTATGAGTTTCTTTACCTCGGTCACAATAGCCTCCATCATATCTCGACGAAACTGCCATTGTTGTTGCTTCACAGGTTTGGCATTAGGAAGTATAATAAGACGAAGCATTGCTATCTTCGTATCAAGCCCAGGCATATCTTCATGACTCCAAGCAAATACATCTATATACTCTTTAATAAGCTCAAAAAAGAATGTTTATCTTCATTATTTAAGTTTTTGCTGATGAATATTGGTTTAGGCGATTCTAAATCACCTACATTAACTTGAACAACTTCATCTTCAGTAGGAGGTTTCCGTTGTTCAAATCGCATTTCCTATTGGGTCTCAAGTTATTGAGACCAAGGCTCAACTTCAAAAGTTTCCATAGAAAGATCATCATCCTCTGTTTGATCACCAGATATCATATAAGCTGAGAAGACATCTTTAGATATTGCTCCCACACTATGATCTAAATCCCATACTGAAGAATCAGAAGAGTGACAATATGTATCACTATCTTCTTCGTCTGAGATTGCTAGTGTAGTTGTAGGAGTTACATATCCCAGCCCAGAATGAGTACGATGATAGTAGTCTTGTGGTTTCCCTTATAAAGTTGGAATACGTAACGGTAGATGACGACCTATACCGAAATTGAGGCATTGCTGACATTTAAGTCATGACCCATTTTTTGAATGATATTCTTTATTTGAGTAGTATAACGGTAAAGCTGCATTCTACCAAAATCTGGTTCAGGATCGTCGATCAAAGCTTCTTTAGAAACCTCGGCTCGGTCAATAATGATCGACGTTTCACCAATCGACTTAGCCGGCACCTCAAAATAAGAATATTTATGACAGACATGGAGTACTATTTTTAGAAGAAATAGACACATGCAGTAATAGCTTTGTATCCATGATAAGTGAACACAAAGAGTCGACAGTTCTTAAACCAGTCATAGGAACACCAAAGTAACCAAAAGCAGAACCTCTTTTATTAGATTGTACATGATTTCTTCTTCCGGGAAAACATCCTCGAAAGTTTGATACATGGAGGTTTATTTACAACACTGGTAGCGATGGTAGCATGAGTTAGATCGATCACAAATGACTCATAAGGTTGAACTGGACGTTTGCTTCGACAAAGATCAACTACAAACGGTTCTTCTTTATTGGTCCTCAGGTCAATCACCAGCGGTTCCTCTTTATTTGTCCTCAGATCAATTACTAGAGGTTCCTCTATCATATTGTTCATTTTATTCTTACGTACGTCAACAACAAAAGATGTACCATCCCATCCCTAATGAGTCTCCTGTGACGTTCTAGCAGGCTCCTTCCATACAGGACCCTTCAAGTATACTGCCAAGGGCTCTTCAACCGGCTCCTTCCACAAACGGCCTTTTAAGTATATGGCTAAAGGTTCTTCTGCAGTTTGGTCAGTAGATGCCTCTTCTTCCTCGTCTTTAGCATCTTCTTCTTTTTCTACGACCAGATGCGCTGGTTCTTCATCAGAGGTTCTCTGACCCAGAGGTTTATACATCCTTGCATCAGAGAAGTAAACTTCAACCCCCTTGAAACGATTAACATCTGCAAATTTTGTACACACTACTCCTTTTTCATTTATATATTTGAAGCACTGATAAAGAATAGATAGTACTAGAAGATTATCATGTATCTACGGTCGTCCTAACAAAACATTGTATGAGACATTGGCATTAATCACATAACATGTGACTTCAGTACGAAGATTCAATCTGACACTTGAGATTGATTTTCCTCAGAGGATGACTTCATCCAGCATTAAATCATCTAATAGTAGTGGAAGTAGGTGACAACTTGTGCATTGGGATTCCTAACACCTGAAGCAAACTTTGGAGAATCATACTAACTGATGAGCGGGGATCAACTTGAATGCGATCCACCTTACAAGCCCCGACATACCCCGTATAGTATAAGGGTCTATTATGACAACTATTCTTCAAGAACATATCTCCTTGAGTGAAGGTGATGTAGGGAGTTTTTATAGACATATTATGACAATGAGGACAAATCATAGGATCATCATCAGGTTCCGCTATCTGAGACAAATACGAATTTGCATTCTACAATGCTTCACTCAGTGCCTCCTATGTATCTTTGGAGAGACGGAGCAATTCAAATATAGACAATCGAGTTGGAGTATTGGCAAGTTGTGCCAATATATTGAAATTGGAAGGTTTGTCAAGTCCAAGTAGATTAGACTTCTTCAAAGACTTGTCGAATCTCACCTCTTTCTATTTTTCTTTTTCTTCTGAAGTTTGTTTTGATTGTCCTGATTCAGATAAAGCCAGAGTAGCAGGTGGATTAGGAGCAGGAGCTTCAGTAGAAGGATTATCATCTTGCTCGTCATTGGAGGCACGTAGATATGTCTTTCCGGATCTAGTTTCTCCGACTAGAGCTTCATTGACCATATTGCATGACTTACTACTCTTCTTCTTGCTCTGAATCTTGGAAGTAGATGAGGAGATTTTGGATCCATATCTTCAAGAAGATCGGGATGGATCCATATGACTTCACCACGTTGAGTAGCACTACAAAAATTTGTCAGATTAGCGACATTCGAAAATGTCGCTAACCTCGGTAAAAACGTCACTAAGTGAAGTTAGCGACGTTTTGGGCGACGTTTTTGAAACAACGGAAAAAAAACGTGTCGCTAAACGAGAAAATGTCGCAAAACGTCGCTAGGGCGACGTAATTTAGCGATGTTATTAATGTCGCTAGTTAGCGACATTATTTGCGACGTTTTAACGTTGACGCTATTTAGCGACGTAAAAGGCGACGTTATCGTGTGGTCGCCGTTTAGCGACACTGTTGCGACATTTTGGCGATGATGTGCTGACATCAGATTTGGTGCCACTTGTTGCCACGTCAGCATTTAGCGACGCTTTTAGCAACATTTATTAACGTCGCTACTATTTAGCGACGAATAGTAACGTCGCTAAAAACGTCGCTAAATTGAAAAAATTAAAAAAAAGAATCCAGAATGCAAATGTACAATCCAAAATACAGAATCTAATCCCAGGGTTCGCCGACCCCTTCGGTGGAACACTCAACACCGGCCCGCACAATACACTCAACACGTCGCCAGACCGTCGGTAGTTGGCAAATTTTTGAAAATAAATAGCATAAAACTGGGCATTCCCAATATACACAATTCCAATATACAAAACACACAAATAATCCCAAGCAATTCCAACATACACAATCAAAGATAGTGGCTCCTCCTTAACTTCAACCTTGGGAGCAATCTCTTCCCTGATGGTCATCGGTTTTTTCTTGATCTCGACCTTTGGTAACACCTCCTCCTTAACAGTCACCGGCTCTTGCTTGACGACAGGGACTTCCTCCGTATCGAAATTGTAATCGGAGTAATGAAACGACATTAGAGATACAAATACCGCTCGAGTGAGCCAAAGGCATGCAGCCACTTCCCTCCCTCCATCCCCCCTCTCCCTCGCTCATGCATCAACGTCACAAATTTTCCAGTGCTGCTCCGTCTAATGATGATGAACGCAAAAATCAAATACCCCCCTCTCCTTTCTCACTCTTCACAGTTCTCACAACAGGAAGGATCAGTGCTTTCTAGTTCTCTTCCATCCATTCATTCCTCCGTTCTGATCAAGCCTCTTCCTTCTCCTCTCCTCCACCATGGCTCTGGACCCATCTGCTCCTCCCTACTTCCCTTCTTCTTATTTGACTCTCTCAGCCACATATGATATCCAGCTCAAGTGTAGAGTCGGGGGAGAAGAAGTGGGCAGGAAGAGGAGGGAAAAGCAGCACAGCCGACGGCATGACCTGGAGGAAGTACAGAGGTTTTCTTTAACATCCGTAGGAGAACTATAAGGATATATCTTTTCACAACATGTCACCTTGTCAAAGACCCTTAATGTGACAACCATGTTACCACGGTGTCGGAAGACTAACATGTCAAAATTTTCTAAGCCGTGTGTTTTGACATAATCCTAACTCATTCCTCCTATGTAGTAATCTTGCATTTTTTTATGAAGTTCAAGATGGCATATTTTTTCCATTATGAGTCACTATATGCCGTCTTGAACTTCATAAAGAAATGCAAGATTACTACATAGGAGGAAAAAGTTGGGAGGATTATGTCAAAGCACACGGCTTAGAAAATTATGACATGTTAGTCTTCTGACACCGCGGGTAACATGATATTCACATTAAGGGTCTTTGACAAAGTGACATGTTGTGAAAATATATATCCTTATAGTTCTCCTACAGATGTTGAAGAAAATCTCCGTACTTCCTCCAGGTCATGCCGTCGGCTGTGCTGCTTCCCCCTCCTCTTCTTGCCCACTTCTTCTCTTCCAACTCTACACTTGAGCTGGATATCATATGTGGCTGAGAGACTCAAATAAGAAGAAGGAAAGTAGGGAAGATCAGATAGGTCCAGAGCCATGGTAGAGGAGAGGAGAAGAAAGAAGCTTGATCAGAACGGAGGAATGGATGGAAGAGAACTAGAAAGCACTGATCCTTCCTGTTGTGAGAACTGTGAAGAGTGAGAAATGAGAGGGGGTCTTTGATTTTTGCGTTCATCATCATTAGAGGGAGCAGCACTGGAAAAGTTGTGACGTTGATAGCATGAGGGAGGGAGGGGGGGAATGGAGGGAGGGAAGTGGCTGCATGCCTTTGGCTCACTCGAGCGGTATTTGTGCGTCAGTGCCCCTGTTATTTGTAGGCGTCCCCCTAGCGCGCCATGGGTGGTGGCGCGTCACCTCCCTTCCGTCCGACCACTACGACACGCCATTTCCAATATCGTTTTATTACTCCGATTACAATTTCGATATACTTCTCTCGGTGAAACTACCCTCTGGAGCTGGAGCCACCTCCTCTTTCACAGCCATCTGTGCCTCCCTCAAGCGAGATCCTCGGGTCTTAGGTGCCATCTGTGAGAACGGGTCCCATCTCGTTTGAGTATATTTTTGAAAGCAGATAAAATACAAAAAAATTGATTTTTCTCCAAGTGTGAGAACGGTTGGCTCAGAACACAACCCAAAATTCATTCTAGCATACATTAGTATGAATCATCTATGTTATGTACATATGGTATAGTATATGTTTTTATCGAATCTAGTATCTGAAGGATATAACAGAATCAAGATGAACTCACATAATGTAATAGTAAAACATCATCTACTACTATATAAGATATAGTGATAGGTTGTCGTATCATCATTGCCGAGGGATGAGGGTCGAAGGATAGTCAACTTTATCTACGGCTACATAGTTTCTGCCTCGCCCGTCGAATGGCTGCAGGGACTATGTCCTGATCACCATGTCGCACCGTAGATTTATGCAAATGGAGCTGCAGCCAAAATACAAAATTCAAAATACAAAATATAGAATCCAATCCCTGGGTTCGCCGAAAATACAAAAATAAAGATTGACACACAGTACTAATTCATATGTGTTTTAAGTGTGAGAACGGATGGCTCAGAACACACCCAAAATTCATTCTAGCATACATTAGTGTGAATCATCTATGTTCTGTACATATGGTGTAGTATACGTTCTTATCGAATCTAGTATCTAGTATCTGAAGAATATAACAGAATCAAGATAAACTCACATAATGTAATACTAAAATATCATCTACTACTATATAAGATATAGTGATAGGTTGTCATATCATCATTGTCAAGGGATGAGGGTCGGAGGACAGTCAACTTCATCTACGGCTACATAGTTACATGAGCTAGTCGTCGCGAAACGTCGCTATGACGTCGCTAATAGCGACTAATTTAGCGACGTTAGTATGAACGTCGCTAAATTCTAATTATATTCCCCCACCAATTCATTTCCCCCATTTTACTCTCCCACTCTCTCTTCTTCCCCCTCCGGCGCTCTCATAGTACTAATTCATATCTATTTAAGTATGAGAACGGATGGCTCAGAACATAATCCAAAATTCATTCTAGCATACATTAGTGTGGATCATTATATTGTACATATAGTGTAGTATATGTTCTTATCGTATCTAGTATCTGAAGAATATCACAGAATCAAGATGAACTCACATAATGTAATACTAAGACATCATCTACTACTATATAAGATATAGTGATAGGTTGTCATATCATTATTGCCGAGGGATGAGGTTCGGAGGACAGTCAACTTTATCTACGGCTACATAGTTTCTGCCTCGCCAGTCGAATGGCTGTAGGGACTATGTCCTGATCACCATGTCGTACCGTAGATTAATGCAAATAGAGCTGGAGCTGGAGCCAAAATACAGAATCCAAAATACAAAATACAGAATCCAATCCCTCGGTTCGCCGAAAATATAAAAACAAAGATTGACACACAGTTCTAATTCATATGTGTTTTAAGTGTGAGAATGGATGGCTCAGAACACAACCCAAAATTCATTCTAGCATACATTAGTGTGAATCATCTATGTTCTGTACATATGGTGTAGTATATGTCCTTATCGAATCTAGTATATCTGAAGAATATAACAGAATCAAGATGAACTCACATAATGTAATACTAAAATATCATCTACTACTATATAAGATATAGTGATAGGTTGTCGTATCATCATTGCCGAGGGATGAGGGTCGGAGGACAGTCAACTTCATCTACGGCTACATAGTTTTTGCCTCGCCAATCGACTGGCTGTAGGGACTATGTCCTGATCACCATGTCGTAGTCCAATACAATCCAAATATTGACACAGTACTAATTCATATATGTAGTCCAATACAAATAGTCTAATACAAAAACAACCCAATACAAATAGTCCAATACAAATAAGTACTAATAGCTAATGAGAACCACGCAGCACACACAAATGCTCAGTGATACGATCACGCAACCACCTCGAATAAGTGGGATCGACGGTGGCATGAGAGATGTAGTCCATTGCAAGTGCTGCATGAATAGAACTCCCGGTCTCACTAGCTACCGGTGCTGGATGAATAGAACTCCCGATCTCACTAGCTAGCTACCGGTGCCACTTCCTCCTTAACAGTAGGAGGAGCCACCTCAGCATTCACTGTTTCCCTCAAACGATGTACCGCTCCTCGGGTCATGGGTGCCATCTAGTAAGATTGATATTCACAAATAATATAATTGTAACATAAGCAAGCTAACTAAAGGAACCATCATGTAATTTGAGTACATTTTTGAAAGCAGATAAAGTACAGAAAATTTGATTTTTTGCCAAGTGTGGGAACGGATGGCTCAGAACACAACCCAAAATTCATTCTAGCATACATTAGTGTGAATCATCTATGTTCTGTACATATGGTGTAGTATATGTTCTTATCGTATCTAGTATCTGAAGAATGTAACAAAATCAAGATGAACCCACATAATGTAATACTAAGACATCATCTACTACTATATAAGATATAGTAATAGGTTGTCATATCATCATTGCCGAGGGATGAGGGTCGGAGGACAGTCAACTTTATCTACGGCTATATAGTTTCTGCCTCGTGGCAGCAGTGACTATGTCCTGATCACCATGTCGTACCATAGTTTCTGCCTCGCCAGTCGAATGGCTGAAGGGACTATATGTCCCGATCACCATGTTACCAATTAACCAACCAATAAAATAACTTGTTACAAATATCGACACTATCGGTGCGTTCGAATTGGAGTATCACATTTTTCAGTGTCGGAAAACAAATAATTATTACTAAATTATAAAAATTTTCGGCACTATCGGTGCCCCTGACCAAGCCCCCCTACACCACCCCTAACCCGAACCCTAACCCTCCCCTCCCTCCTGCTCCCCTCCCCCGGCCGTCCCTAACCCCTTGCTCCCCTCCCCCAGCCGCCCACACATACCCACCCCTAACCCGAACCCTACCCCTAGCTCCCCTCCCCTAGCCGCCCTCATCCCCCCTGCCCCACCCAACCAGCCACCCCCCATTCACCCTCCGAACCACCCGCATCCCCCCTGCCCTCCCCCCGAGCCACGTGCACCCCCCAACCCAAAACAGCCAGAGAGAGAGAGAGAGATAGAGGAAGGGGAAGAGCACCACATACCGGAGAGGGAGGAGAGTCGCCGAAGAGAGTGAGAGTTGCCGGAGAGAGTGAGAGCGCCGGAAAGAGTGAGACCGCCGGAGGGGGGAAGGAGAGAGAGTGAGAGAATAAAATAGGAGAAAATGAACACTAAGCCGAACCCTAACCCTAGCTCCCCTCTCCCAGCCGCCCTCGTCCCCCTGCCCCACCCCCCCAGCCACCCCCCACTCACTCCCCAACCACCCGCATCCCCCCTGTACCTTCCTCCGAGCCACCCGCACCCCCCAACCACCAACAACCAAAACAACCGAAGAGAGAGAGGGAGGGGGAGAGTCACGTACCGGAGAGGGAGGAGAGTCGCTGGAGAGAGTGAGAGTCGCCGGAGAGAGAGTGAGCGCCGGAGAGAGTGAGAGCACCGAAGGGGAGAGGAGAGAGAGTGAGAGAGTAAAATGGGGGGAAATGAATCGTTGGGGTGATATAATTAGAATTTAGCGACGTTCAAACGACCGTCGGTAAATTAGTCGCTATTAGTGACGTCATAGCGATATTTCGCGACGACTAGCTCATGTAATTAATATACGTCATTATTTCGTAGCTAGTAGGGACGATTAGCGCCGCTTCGCTAAAACGTTGCTAATGTACACAATTTAGCGACGTTAATCGAACGTCGCTAAATTTATGTCGCAAAATGAGCAGATTTTAGTAGTGTAGTGAGTGGAACAAGTCCGGCTGTTTGATCACGAACCAGAGGAAGATTGACAACTTGTAATGTCACATTAGGTATTGGTGTAACACCGTCTTACACTTCAATTGCAGGGAAATCTTCAAACTAGAGGGAAATAAGATTTACAGAAACCTGTTTCTCATCTGTATGTAACGTTATGGCCTTTGAGTCTAATAATTGCTGAATGTAATTTTATAATATATAGCAATCCTTCGCAGGATGATGCAGATACTGATGATAAAAATAATACTTCGGATCATTGGTTCGCCCTACTTCCTCTGGCCTTCGAGGGGGAGGTAATTGCAATTTATTCCCCTTCATAAGTACCTGGAAATATCTAGTGTAAGGGCTTCGTTGAAAGTGTAATATGGCTTGGACCTTGTAGCAGTCGACACTTTTTGTTTGGGCTGGAAAGCAGCTACGAAAACATCCACCATAAAGAACTCATTCCCTTTTTTGGTTTTCCCAAAAGTATTATTATTTTGGTGACGCTTCCCTTTATCTTCAGGCGATTTCAACCCGATCAGATGCAGAACATGGACGGATTCTTCAGCCTTCTTAGCAGCAGCAATAAAAGCTGGCCAGTCATTATAATCTTCAGGGCTGATGCAAAATCTGACTGTGGGTAAGAAATTACCTCTGCATGTGTCAATCAACACCGACTGAGGAGTCCCAGGATAAAGCTTTATCGATAATCTTCTGAACTGCTTAATGAATTCACAAGCCGGCTATTTGTTCTCTTGCTTTGTCGCAATAAGCTTTAATATGGAGACATCGCCTGTCCCTTCATAGAATCTGGTGAGGAACAGTTTCTCTATTTTTTTGAATGTTTTAATACAATCATCTGGTAGATTGCAGAACCATTCGAAGCTACTCCCTTCAAAGTACCGATGAACAATTTAGACCAAAGTCCATCATTCTTTGGTATATGAACAGTCTGGGAGTAAAAGTATGTCAAATGTTGTCTTGGTGAGCCTGTTCCATCATAAGAAATCAGAGATTGGAGTTTGTACGTTGGAGGAGAAACCATGTCATCCCATTCTGATGGATAAGGATGTGACATTCATATTTGATGCAGCTCCTTCTTTGAAGTCATATCATCCAATCGAGCATTGATGCCCCGAATAGCTTCGAGAGTACCAATCGACTGGCTTGTAGAGGTTATCTGTATGATAGTTGGTTGTGTTTGTTGTAACATTAGCATAGAGACATATCCAACTATCGGTAACGGATTAGGGTTGTATGATACCCCAATTGTATCTTATTGGTAGGAGATTGAGATGATGGATGAGATTGACGTAGAGTTGTTTGCCAGTTCATGGTTGTTTGCATCTGCTGCATCATCGTCATGATATTTTATAGCATGTTCTCCAAAGTATCAATTCTCTGTCGATCACTACTAGCACCCTCTTCATTACTAGTCACATACACAGATATTGTATATGGACTGCCAGATGGAGAGGTATGCAGGGAATCATTACTGGTACTGCTCGATCCTGACTATGAAACTGTATCATCTCTTTCTAAAGTTTGAGGTACTCTGTCATCAGACTGAGATGTAGAATAATAAAAAAACTGGGAGATTATCGTGTTCATTAAATTGGAGTACACCAAAAGAATATCTAGATCAGGAACGGGTTCCTTGATATACACCTTCGGATGAAGGGGCTCTTTGACCTCCTTTGGACGAAGAGGATGAAGGTTCTTGATCATCACCTTGACTGGATGTCGCATAGACCGAGGCCTCCTATAACTCATCTTCATTGTCCGAAAGTTGTCGTCTGAGATACGACAAATCCAGAGGGTTTGGTTGTAATCTTGTGAAAACTGATCGCCTCACTGATTGATTAACTGTCTTTGAGCAGCAACAGTTGATAACAATCTTTGCACATGAATATATTTAACATGACATAACTATGTTTCATGATATAACCCTCCTAATTTTTCACTATAATTTTTTTAATTAATTTATTTTGGTATTTTTTTATTTTGGTATTTGTACGTCTAGTGCGAATACGTATATGTGAGGTATATATATATTTTTTATAAAAAGTTTTATTATAGATTTTTTCTATTTAATTTAAATAATACTTTTTGAAAATAATATAAGGTAAAGATTTTTATTTTAAAATACGTCACGTCAACATTTGGCAAACTTTATTTATTTGTTTATTATAAAAAGGCTATTTTATTTTATTTCATTGGTAATTTAGAAAACTATGTTTTATGTAAATATTCTATTTGCATGTGAGGTACATAAAATTTAATTCATGTATATATTTTGATTTTTGAAATTAATTTTTATTATTTTTATTTATTTATAAAAATATATTTTAAAATTTGTTTGATTTTATATTTAATTAATTATGGTGATTTAAATTTGGAATTTATTTTACTGATTTAATTTTAAATAGTTTTAGAGATTGTATTTATTTAGATTTAAATTAAATTTGGATTTTATTGAACTGATTTTAATTTGATTTAAATTAAATAATGATTATCAAATAGGGATTTAATTTTCCTACTCTTTATCTAAATAGGAGTCTCCACCTCCTATATAAGGAGAGGCACCCTTGCTCTTTTTCCCATTAAATTTCATTAGCCAATATTTCTCCACCAAAGTGTCTATGCATCGTGTTTGTCTCCAACTTTTCTCGTGTCAGTCGTGACGGCCTTGGGTCCGACCCCGGGTGTCATTCCAATATTTTATCATTTACAATTACATCACCATCATCGTGTCCGACACGTCAGACACGATTCGTCCACAAATCCAACTCCACTATATACCCCTTTGTGTACGACAATCCCGAACATAGATTACAACTGTCGTGTCCAATGACACGACACAAAACCAAGACCCTAAATCTTGACCTAACCCTAGCCGCTGCCCCCACCGGATTCCTCCCGTCGTCACCGCCACCAGTACCCCATCCCGACGAACTATCCTTCGCCGCACTTTCCAATTTTCGTACCAGCCTCCCAAACCCCTATGCGTCCGCTCGTGTCCAGCCACCGATAGGCAACTCCGCCACCACCACAGCACATGCTGCCACCCCTGTCCCACCGACAGCACCCTAATTACCTCCACCACCCGAGCACCATCATCATTCCACCGCTATCCAAAGCCCTCGCGGCCGCCAACGGCAACGATCGCAGTGACCCACACCTGCTCCCTGTCCTCCTTGTCCGACCTTCCAGGCCAACCACAGTCGTCCCATACCAGTTCATCCCTGTTAGACTCCACCGCCGCCATAGCGATGAACCCACCTCCGTCGCGACCATTGCGCCACCACATCGTCACCCCCACGAAAACATCACAATCAGAGAAAAAGAAGGAAAGAAACCCTAAACCTCACATTCGTATGCGACGTCCTGGACTACTGCCCAACGCAGCCCTCGCCGTAAGCCTCGACGTCGTGCCAGCAGATATGGACCCCTTGTGTGGCGGCGACCACGCCGTGTCAGCCAAACCCTCTCCGGAGCCGTATAGTGTCTCCAACGCACGTCAACCTCCGCGTGACTCTGCCTCCCCTCTATTGTTCCCCTCATGCAGCCACACGCCGCATAGCCCCGGTAACCCCTCTCTCACCGTACTCTCTTTTCCTCGTCTTTCCCGATCTTTCGACTCTCTCCCTTCCTCTCTTCTCTCCGTTCCTCATCCGCCCCTTCCTCTTCTTCTCTCCTCTCCTCACTTTCTATCCCTCAACCAATCTCTCTCCCCATTTTTCTTTCACCAGCACTTCGTTTACTTTTTTTCTCATTTCTTTCGTTTCTGTAAGGGCTATCTCTCTCTCCCTCAGGAGAGGAGAGACCAAGTGGGTTGTTCTTTTAAAAAATTATTATTATTATTTGTATTATTATTATTATTATTTACTATTACTTGTTCTAAATATCATTATATGCATTTGGTTTGCATACAGAAATGTATAGTACGCACTAGTACATATAAACATATATAAAATAATGTTGCTGTTATTATTATTATTATTATTATTATTAATATTATTATTATTATTATTATTTTCAGTGGCTAAGATTAATGATTATTATTAGTTATTATTGTAAACCCCCTAATTTCGTCTATTTTATTATTAAAATTTATTATAATATTCTTATTATATCTAGAGGAATTTATTTCTAATTTCAAAAATGGATATAATTCAAATCGTAGCTTTGTAAATCGATTAGAAAGTTTTAGACGAGTTTATTTAATAATATATATTATGTATAGCAGGGTTGTTTAGTTAAACCCTGTGGCTATTTTCCTGCATATGTATTTGTATAAATAGAATAAATAAAATATATTGTTTTTTTAAGATTAGTGGAGTATATATATATATATATATATATATATATATATATATATATATATATATATATATATATATATATATATATATATATTTTTTTATATATATATATATATATATTTTTATATATATATAAATATATAAATATATATATATATATTTATATATATATATTTTTTATAAATATATATATATATATAAATATATATATATATATATATATATATATATATATATATATATATATATATATATATATATATATATATATATATATATTTTTATATATATATATATATATATAAATATATTGTTTTATATATATATATATATATATATATATATATATATATATATATATATATATATATATATATATATATTGTTGTGCTTTGGAAGTTTGTTTTAAAATTTTATTATTAATATATATAGTAAATGCCCTCTTCATATAATAAAAGGGTTTTAGTAAAATTTTATTATAAATATTACTTTTATTTATTTTTAGAATTTTAGAAATTTTTTGGAATTTTTATTTACTTACTAAATATTTCCCTCTCAAAGAAAAAGAAAAAGAAAAAAATAATAAACATGCGTTACTATTCCCGTAGGAACAGTAACCTCAAAACAGCGACCCCGCATCCCAGGCTTTCCCGAGAGCCCATATGGGTTCGAACAGTTCTTCTCCCAACCCCCGATAACCCTAACCTTCCCATGCCCTGGCCCTGCGTGCGCGTGCGGCACCACCGCGACGCTGCTGTGGTGGCCGACCGACGACTAGAAACCGGCAACGGTAGCCGCAAGCAACAACGGCAGTAGCAGTAACCGAACAAGCCCAGGTACCCTTCTTTCCTACCCGTTTTCTCCTCCCATAGCTAATAGTTTTCGATTTTGTTTGATCCTCTAGAAACCCTATACGACCGTCTCGAATCCCCACCAAGGGGATTTGAAGGTGATAGCACGACACCCTGTGAACTCGACACAAAGTCGATGCAAAACTGTCTTAAAATAGAACTTAAGAACAGTCCAATACGCTGTTTTAGAAGAGAAATTCTGAACCAACATTAAGAGTTTTCAAAAACTAAATGAAAACAGTCCTAAACAACCTATAGGTCTTCGAATCCCTTTTTGTAGAATCGAATTTCGTCGATCGTGCGTCGAAAAATTCGTCTCCCAAAACTGACAAAAACAGTTTTCAAAACAATAGAAAATTTTAGAAAATTCTTCGATACGATGTGCGCCCCGACAAATCGAGCGACGTGGTCGCGAACCGAAGGCATTGAAAGGTGCGTATCGACTTCGCGGACGTGTGGACTTTGACGGAATTCAAATTGGTCGCGTGTGTGCGACGAATTTGATACGTATCCGTCGAAATTTACCGTATCGGTCTTTTTGGAAATTCCTCAATTACTTTGTGCACGTTCGTCAAATCGAGACAAAACTTGTGCCAACAGGACCGTATTATTTTTCTGGTTTTGGGTGCCAAGTTTGGTCTGATTCTGAGAAGGTCGACCGGAACACCTTTTTGGCGGGCCCGTGACCTGATCCAACGGGCGAAACTGTGCACGGCCAGCTGGAATCCAACTTTGGACATACGATTGGATTAGTCTTCTCAATCCGGACCAGTAGACATGTAGTTTGACAATTTTAGAGACCATATATATTGGCACGCGTCTCAGTACAAAACGGTTCCAACGACGGATATCGTTTTGAACCGAAATTACGATTTTGCCCCTGTTCCAGAATTGGACTTTTGGACAGGCATTACTTAGACATATCTTTTATTCCAAATATGTTCGTGGTGTTTATTTCAGCATCCGAGGACGTATACGGGATTTGGCTTTTATCACTTCATTATTCTGACGGTTCGAGCTATTGGACGTCGCCCTTTTGAACACATCCTCAGGCAAGATACCTTGCCATATTTACTGCTTATATTTAGTCTACATTTGTAGTTATTTGTATGCCACTGTTTATTTATTTCCAGTTTTTGTAGCTGTACCATTATTACAATTTCTGGTTTACTACCTGCTTAGTGATATTAGCTTTACTTTACTTATTGGATGTGGACCTAGAGTTAAGGGACTACCATTTGTAGTGTATATCATAAACCTTGACACAGTTGTACCACGAGATATGTGTGAGATAAGTAGCATATAGAGGTACTTGCGTGTTGGCGGATCACCCGTGCGCATGCGTTATGGGCCACGTATGCACTTTCGTATTCCTGATCATGCTGGCCTCTGACATTCGATGAATGTTATGCTTTGAGGTCCCTGGTATCCTGGTGGGACCATACCTGAGTTTCCTGTACCTTTAGCAGAGTGCCCATGCGTTGAAGTTTTGTTTTTAACTATATAACCACAGTAGAATGGTTAGGTAACCTTAGTCAATGTCATGTCACCCCTGTTCCATTAGTAGCTTGGGACGATGTCGCATCGCGGAATAGTGTGCTACCCCTTGTCCTTGTTTGGTTGTAGGGGTAGTCCACTGTTTCGATGATGAGATATTGCATCTTGTTATGATTAGGACTATTTTACTTTACTTGTGATTTATGATAATATTCAGTTATGTGGCATGTTCTTCCTGTATCTTATTACATCCCTCTGAGGACATGGTGATCTCTCCAGGTGTATGCTTTGATGATGTTCGCAGGTGCTCTAGCCAAGATCATCGTCATCCCTTCTATATCGAGGAGGACTGCCCTTGGATCTTCCCTTACCATTTTTTTATCCATCATTTCCTTGTATTTTTTTCTATTTAAAATAGTTGGTAGTGGATTTGTCTCCGCCCAACTATATGTATAAATGACAAATTATTGAGTTGATTTATATCATTATTCTTTTGATTTTGTGGATGAGGATTAGTTACCACGGTTACTGCATTTTACAGCTTATGTATACATACGAGGATTCCACATATTGGAGTATACTTCGTACGTATGCAGCTGGCATGTCTACGTACTTAGTCCTAAGTATTTTGGGACTGGAGTGTTACATGTTTTTATGGTGGCCCACGCAGGTCAAGTTTATCACTTCGGTTACGTTACTGTACTGATGTGAGCCTGCAGATAGGATTAGAGTATAGAAACTCATCCACTCAGTTGACCTCCTTTCTTCAATTCAATTTGAGCTCTCATCTGATTACCTTGACTTCCTTCTGTTTGATTCCTTTCACTGTAAATCTTATCTTTCCTCCGTGCTTAATAAGGAGGTTAGAAAGATAACTCATACAAGTATACGTGTTACAATTCTCAGTTACTCTATTAGTTAATTTTTATAAGTTGGGTAGTATGACTACAACCTACCACCCGTATCCTTGTAACCTAGTATTAAAGTGTAACTGGGTGGCACAGAATGTGGGCTAGTGAAGGAAGATATCACCTAAAATATGGAGTTTTAGTAGCCCATACCTTATTGGTCAACCAATGCCTATACAAGATACAGTAGGACGACTGTATAAGCAGGAACACCGGACAAGACTTGGATTCTCGAAAAACCTTGAACAATTTATAACTGCTTTTATCATTATTTTCCTATGCATATATTTTATAATACCATGATGGATGCCACTATTACAACCTAGTTTTGCAAGCTTATTCTTTATCGAGCTTGTTCAGGACATATGTATACTAGGACGCCCACTAACATATAGTCTAATCAGAATCGGTATAATATGGTCTGATCAACCTTGATGCATTTGGTTCGCTCTTTATTTGATTATTCCACTTGGATTGAGATATCGAGGTATCTAGTATTTCATCCACGACTACATTGACAATTCCTCTTGAATTATACATTCGTCTTTGAATCACGTAATTCTATTCAACAAAATCTTTCTTGAACTCTTTATTGTTTTTGTCTTTCATTGATTTGGAAAGACGAATGCTCGTATTTTCATGGTAGATAGATACAGAGTATCCCCCTGGCCATAATAGTTGTATACACAAGTGTAGCTACCATCGGCCAACCATATGACCACAACCTTGCCTTGAGTTACTTGTCCTTCCATCGACCCTGAAACTACTACCATGATCTTCTGGTCATTTGAACTTGAGAATAATTAGGACCTTACCCTTGGTCAAAACATTAACCAAAAATACTATCTATTCTCAAAGAACCAATTATTGTGACACTCAAATTATTTTTCTCAATTCTCGCTTTAACTGGCAACCCATATACCTTACACCAACCCTTACTCGACCAAGCCCCACAGTTTAGACATAAGGGGAGTAGAGAAAAAGTAAGACAATCATTTATCATGATTATGGTAGACACCTATCCCGAGATTTGAGTCCAATAGGTATTATTCCGGTTTTGCAAATTTTGTTATTAAGACTTGACTTACACTACCAAAATACAGTAAATTAGCGACGGCACATTAGCGACGGAACGATACCCTCTGATACACTTATACGACGGTTTACCGGCGGATTATCCGTCGCTAGCGTCTACACAGTTAAGTATTTAATACTTGAAATGGACGAAAGCCCGTCGAAAAGTCGTCGCTAATGCATCGTATTGTGAAGACAAAAAGTTGTTGCTATTCCGTCGCTCTTTGACTACTTAGCGACGGATCATTATTAGCGACGAGCTGATTGCCGACGAATTAGTTTGACCAAGATCCGTCAGTGATCGGTCGCTAATACTGATTGCCGATGGCTGGGCGACGGATGTGGCCGTCGCTAACTCGACATTTTTTGGTAGTGTTAGTATTGGAACATCACAATCACTAGCTTAGTCAATACCATAGTATAATACCCTGTCATATTATGATTAATAGTTATCAACAATAATGCATGAGCACTACGTGCAACACTATTAGAAACCTTATGACTATAGACTGACCGACTTAACACAAATAGAAATTTATGACCTAGTTGACACGATCTTTTTGTTACCCCATCGATAACTCTCATATACTATGGACGAGTGGATCATTCTATTTTATCGACACGTGTGTCATTGTACGCACTCGTTTACCATTTATTAGAAATTGAGGAACGATCCTTGAACTTGACTCATAACTACCGTATCACGTTACGCCGTGCCTAATTCCTTATTATCAAGAGTCAAGGTACAATATCAGGACTTTCAAATCCTTCTAACCTCATTATTCCTAAAACCATGCGCTAGTCTCTGGAGTGAATAGGTTGTACGCCATTCTTAATTTTGGGAAATTATGGGATCACCGAATGATTGAGGTAAATTGGTTCTCACAAGGATGATAAATTAATGACTCATGAACTCCCACTTTCCATTTAGATCATTTGGTGTCCCCGACCGTGACATTAATATTCAGAGCACGAGACCAGCTATTACCTTCCAACAAACTTAACATACAAGATATAGATGACTCCACCTTCATGTAGACATACCATGTCCCACTAAAACACGTTCCCTTGTACTCTATTTTTATGATGTGACTTTCGAGCCAAAAAGACTATCTATAACCCCTACCAAGATACCATTGTCCTTTCCGACTTAGTTAGAAGTCCAACCTCGACTCAAATCTTTTGACCCAATATATGGTTGTGATCTACTCGAAGCCCAATACACACATGCCATTAGTGTGCCACTCGATTGAGTCTTCTTGTGCCACTTAAACACAAAAGTCACAGAAGGTGCATTGTTGGCCTTAAGGAACCTAGTTAACCAACCCGGCTGAAAAATTTGCCCGACCACTTAACTTAAAACCTTTATAAGATTACCCTAACCTGCTAGGAATAACTCTGATTGATTTCATAGCATCTCGTCCAGTCAATATAGATTAAAACTAGGAAAGATCAATACCCAATTAGAAAATCCATTAAGACCCAATTAAACCCACCCTCGTTATCACCATATTTGGGATACAAAAACCAAATTTGATGAAATAAAGCCTTATACCTATTATGTAGTCCCCATCTCTTGGTCCACTAATTCTCCTTTCACAAGTTCTGTAACCATACCTCTTGTAGCCTATGTTATGAGATGAATGGAATCATGTTGTACCAACTTATTTTTGGTTATGCTTGACTAAGGCCTTCTCACTGTCTTAATAAAATGTAGTCAGTACATAGGCAATGTTAAATAATTAATACATAGGCTCCCCATAGAGTCCATGACTACGACCAGAAGTAACTCATTTCCTCAACATCTCCTTAAAATTTGAAACTTCTTAGAGGTCCTGTTACTGTGCTCTCTATATTTAACCAATTTCTATAAGCTGCCTGGAACATTGAACTTAGTGTACCCTATCTCTTAGAATTAGATTCCAAATGTAATCGTCCCTTCATCTGTTTGAAAGTTGTGAAACAAACTTCGTACTGCATTTTTATTACTTGCTCGTATCTTTAGATAAACATGGTAAAAGAACGCAACCTTGATTCTTCACATTTTGTTCGATTATAGAATCGTGCCTTAGTTTCAAGTTTGAAATAGAATTTCTGAAATATATAGGCAAGCCTCTCTAGGAATTATCAAAGGATTGGTTCTAATTAGGCCAATAATTCAGTGGTTCATAAATGTCTACCTTTATCTGTATCAATTGATACCATCTACCGTGACTGTGACATTTTGAGCACAACACAAACCGTTCCCTTCGAACAAAAATCACACTCATGAACTAGACCAATCATGTTATACACAGGGCATAGATGCCCCACACAAATGCTCCCTCTTGTGCTCCATTTCAACTACGCAACATGTATGACACATTTTCCCTAGAACAAACCATAGAGGTCGTTATGTTCCATTTGATTTTAACCTTGCAATATCGACCTATTCCCTTAAATAAACTAAATATCCATGCTCATGTAAGGCACACCACACCTACGACATGTGCTTTTCACTTAAACTAGAACAAGCCTCCTACACAACACCAAACATCGACCCCGCACACTCTAGCTGTTATGACTTACACTACTAAAATATTGGTATTTAGCGATGGACAAATTCGTCGCTAAACACGTATATTTTGTCGCTAAATTAGATTACCGACGGATTACCGACGGATAACTGACGTCGATAAATATAACGTCGCTATAGAAAATACGTCGGTAATCCGTCGCTATAGCGACGAATTACCAACGGAACTACCGATGCAAATAAAGCGACGGATTAGCAACGAATTCAAAACGTCGGCAATCACAGCGACATATTAGCGACGGATTAGCGACATTTTCTAGTGAGCCAAAATATCAAATTTTCCAGAAGCTCAGCGACGAAAATTTTTGTCGCTGACTCACCTGATACGGTTTTGATATCAGACAGAAGCTGCGACTGATATTTCCGTTGCTAACCCGTCGCTAACCTGAAAATATTTCTAGGATTCCGTTGCTAATCCGCCTCTAGTTAGTCTCTAGCCTGCAAATTTTCCAGAATAACGTTGCTAATCCGTCGCTGGTTAGTCGCTAATCATTTTATTTATACCACATTAAATTGTTCCAGCTTTGCTCAAACCTGGGAATATATACATAAACTCATTCCAAAAGTCAAATATGTCCAACTGTCATTCCAAAAGTCATACATAAACTCTATAACCCCAAATATGTCTAACAGTCATACATAAACTCTATAACCCTAATATATACAAAATAAACCTAAGCATTTCGATCAAACACATCCAACAATCAAATATGCTCACCAGTCAAATATAGTACATATACAAACACTTCCAACAGTCAAATGATAAAAACACGTCCAACAGTCGTAATAATACATATACACAAACTCATCGTCAAATACAACTCATCGTCAAATACACAAACTCATCGTCAAATACAACCAAAAAATAAATAAATCTCAAACTGATTGTGGTGGAGGTGGAGGAGGTGGCGGAGGTAAAACCGGCCGTCCGCATGAACATAATTGTCCTAGGACCAAAGTGAGGATCCGCTGTACGTCCTCGACAGGAACGACGTCTGGAAGAGTCGACGGCATGACAAGAGGCACTGTGGTCGGAGGAGCAGTCGTTGGCGGAGGCACTGTGGTCGAAGCTGGAGGCGGAACAGTAGGCGCTGTGGTCGTTGGCGGAGGCGCTGTGGTCGAAGCTGGAGCCGGTACTTGGCAGGCATCAAACCTGCTGTGACTAGAGCTCCAATCATCTGTCCCATATGACCCTGGAGGGCTACCAGAATCTATGTAACCTGCCGCAAGGTGTAGGCGTCGGCAGTATCGTCGGTCTGTAGAGGTAGAGGTGGTGGAGATAGAGGAGCTCTGGAATAAACTGACGGCTGGGATGCCAACGATACGGTACCGTACACGCTGCCCCCTTTTCCTCTACCTATGGCTTGTATCCACAAGTCGTTCCTCACAGTCGGTGACAGTAGCTGACTAGTCCCAGCTCCCCCCTCGGTAGTCCCTCCCTCACCGACTCGACTCTCGAAAGTCTCATAAGTCTCCTATATTTATATAGGTGAATAGATTTAGAGTTAATATTGGTATTTTATTTTCGATGTAAGTATTGTTATGGTTACGTTCTCATACGTCTCTTAAACTATTCTTTGATTTATAATGCTACTTAGGGTTATGATTTAGAGTTAATATTTATATTAGAGTTTAGACTAACTATTTTGCTAAAGTAAATATAGTTAAGTACGTAAAGACGAAAAAAAAAATGTAATTAGATATAGGACTCGGAAAACATACATAGGCTTTGGTCGCCCGATCATCTATGAGCTTCCCATCCTTCTTTCGCTTATGGGTACGCTGGAAAACTTTAGGGAAGTCCACGGCATTCGGATCTCCGCGTGCCTTGGCGACCTCCTCGCACTGTAACAATTAAACATCAATTTATAATTAAACATTAAACTTAAATAATTGAAGAAATAACAAATAATAATACACACTAGCCGTCGATAATGCTCTGTAATTAGGATGGATCCACCCGTGTGGTGACCACCCTTAGCACGGGCAGCCTTTGCCTTCTCACACTTGGCCTTTTAGGCCGGAGTATCCATCTTCTTCTTCATGTCCTCCCAGAATTCCTTCTTCAACCACTCCTTGCGAAGAGCGCTATTTAGTGTAGCCAACGCCTTCTGGTCGTTGACCATATCCCTCAACCTCTTGCTGGCGACGGACTAGTAGCACTTCCGGATCGCCTGATCTCTATGCGCTGGCCACCAATATGACTTCCGCAAATAATGACAAATAAAAACAAATGAGCAAATATTTAAAAAATATTGTAAACAAAGACTATATTATTTCGACATACCTCAAGCATCTCGAGCCAAATGAATCGTCTATCAACTGGGATATCCCCGAAGTTCAGATAGGGACCATGGAATTGTCGACGCATCAACTCTCCCAAATCTCTACCAGCATGGACCGAAAAGAACCTGGAATAAACAAAATAATGTACGAACAGATAATAAATAGAGTATGAATAAATGTGTCTACTAATACTAGTATACTTACGTCGTTCCATCGGCCCACAGCTCGGTACGAGTGATATTGGCTGGCCGCTCTGGCAGGGTACGAGGGTTTGCAAATCCTGGTCGACGTATGTACACTCTACGGTCGACCAAAAGGCCAGGATATGGGTTCATCGTAGTAGGAGCAACAGGTGTAGTCTCCGACGTAGAAGATGGGGCACCATCACCGGTAGGAGTAGATGCTGAAGGAATCTCAGGCTAGCTCCGCCGACTGAATAACGAGTGAACGGCGAAGATAAGCCATCGTCCTTATCAACCAAATCATCCTCGCTAACTCCTATGCAATCTACAACCAGAGTATTAGGAGGAGCAGGAGTAGGAGGACGGGTCGACCCAGATCCTCGAAGTCGACGTGCACGACCTCGTCCCGCCATATGTAAATCTGAAAGAAATATAAAAATGATGTGATGATACAAATAATCAATGCAAATCTAATAGAAATTAAATAAAGGTGTGTTGATACAAATAATCAATGCAAATCTAATAGGTAATACGTACTAATCTTCTTCATCTTCTTCGTAATCTAAATCTTCTTCATCTTCAACTTCTTCATTTCCACTATTACTTCCACTTTCGACTTGTAAAAGGTTTTTAGCAAGTCCTTCGCTCCTTTTGGAAACAACTCTCTAACAAACTGAATTATTCGGTCGTAACATTC
This sequence comes from Iris pallida, assembly GCA_029216955.1. Classification (NCBI taxonomy): domain Eukaryota; kingdom Viridiplantae; phylum Streptophyta; class Magnoliopsida; order Asparagales; family Iridaceae; genus Iris; species Iris pallida. The sequence continues at coordinate 37,636 of JANAVB010006350.1, forward strand.
TTGTGGTAAGTTAAAATCAGACTTAAGGTTCAACAACCTCATCACCATCACAGGACAAAATGAGAATCACAACCCGGATATAACGGAGTATCGGCATGGCTAAACATATCATAGAACTCCTTTGCAGCCGGATTCGGATCTTCCGGATCATAACTTGGACCGGCACAAGCCGCATCAAATACCAACTCACGTGCTAAGTTTCGATGCCGATATTGGAAGTGGTCTCCAAGAGTGGACTCTCCCACATCCGTATTGAAGGAGGACTGATATTGCGAAACCAAAGGTTCTCCTTGAGCCGTCCACTCGTTGTAGTTCAGTACGAAACCCTTCTTATAGAGGTGCTCTCTCACGAGATCTACCTCTCTGAATGGTATATTACGACAATTGACACAAGGGCACTTTATGAGCCTTCCGTCCATGAAATAAGGTTGGCTACTGGCGTATCTCAAAAATTCTTCGACACCCGCCTTGAAATCATTCGTCAAACCAATCTTGCTATCATGTCGCCAATTGTACATCCACAAACAGTTAACTAAGTATCGACTCATTGTTCAAACCAATTCTGCACCATGTACCATATATTAGGTAATTACAAGTAAAAAATAATTTAGTACCTAATTGCAGCAAACAAAGTTAACAGTATCAGTATCGAAATCGGTATCACACTATTTCTATGAGTATCGATATCGAAGTCGATAATATCAACCATTTCAATGAGTATCGATATTGAAATCGGTATCAGACCATTCATAGGAGTATCAATATCAAAATTGGAAATATCAAAATCGGAATAGTATCGGCCTTATTGAAATCAGATTCAATATCTTAATGTCCGTATCGGGTTAGTATCGGCCTATCGAAATAGTATCGGCCTATCGAATTGGAATTGGATATCCTTATATCATAATCGAATATCAGATATCGAAACTGGTATCATACCATTCCTATGAGTATCGATATCAAAATCGGTAATATCAAAATCGGGTTAGTATCAGCCTTATCGAAATCGAATTTAAAAACCCTAGCTACTACATTAAAAAATTTTGGGTTAGCTATCGAAATCGGGTTAGTATCGGCCTTAACAAATTTTGAATAATTTATGAATACCAAAAACCCTAGCTACTACATTGTGTCTGTGACCGTATCCGTGTTCGTGTCCACACCATTTCTATGAGTATCTATATCGATGTCGGTAATATCGACCATTCCTATGAGTATCGATATTAAAATTGGTATCAGACCATTCATAGGAGTTTCAATATCGAAATCGGTAATATCAAAATCGGAATAGTATCGGCCTTATCGAAATCGGATTTAATATCTTAATGTCCGTATCGGGTTAGTATCGGCCTATCGGAATAGTATCGGCCTATCGAATTGGAATTGGATATCCTTATATCATAATCAAATATCGAATATCGAAACTGGTATCATACCATTCCTATGAGTATAGAAATCGGTAATATCGAAATTAGGTTAGTATCAGCCTTATCGAAATCGGATTCAAAAACCCTATCTACTATATTAACGAATTTTGGGTTAGCTATCGAAATCGGGTTAGTATCGTCCTTAACGAATTTCAAATAATTTACGAATACCAAAAACCCTAGCTACTACACTGTGTTTGTGTCCATATCCGTGTCCGTGTCCACACAATTTCTATGAGTATCGATATCGAAGTCGGTAATATCGACCATTCCTATGAGTATCGATATTGAAATTGGTATCAGACCATTCATAGGAATATCAATATCAAAATCGGTAATATCAAAATCGGAATAGTATCGGCCTTATAAAAATCGGATTCAATATCTTAATATCCGTATCGAGTTAGTATCGGCCTATCGGAATAGTATCGGCCTATCAAATTGGAATTGGATATCCTTATATCATAATCGAATATCGGATATCGAAACTGGCATCATACCATTCCTATGAGTATCGATATCGAAATCGGTAATTTTGAAATCGGGTTAGTATCAGCCTTATCGAAATCGGATTCAAAAACCCTAGCTACTACATTAACAAATTTCGGGTTAGCTATCGAAATCGGGTTAGTATCGGCCTTAACGAATTTTGAATAATTTACGAATACCAAAAACTCTAGCTAATACATTGTGTCCGTGTCCGTATCCGTGTCCGTGTCCAAAACCTTAGCTACTATATTGTGTCATAATTTTCGTGTTCGAGAAGCATATCGTGTCCGTGTCAACAAAAATTATTAGAGAAAAAAAATTAGGTTATTACCTGAGGAGTGGGGGTTGCCCTGTCGTCGGAGAGGAGCAGAGGAGGGGAGCGGATGGAGGAGGGAAGAGGAGAGGGCGGCGAGGGGGGGAAAGGGGGCAGAGGTGGGGTGGGACGAAGAGGGGAAATGGGGCAGAGGGAGGGCAGAGGGGGAACAGAAGGGGGGCATAGGGGGTCAAGGAGGGCGAAGATGGGGGCAGAGGGAGGGCAGAGGGGGCACAGGGAGGGGGTCGAGGAGGGGGTCTAAGAGAGGGGTGAAGGGAGGCAAAGGGGGAGGGGGTCGCCGGGGAGGGGTCAAAGATGGGGGCAGAGATGGGGGTCGGAGAGAGGGGCGGAGATGGTGGTCGCCGGACAGGGGTCGCCGGAGATGAGCAAGAGAGTCGAGGGAGCGGAAGGAGGGAAGTTGGGGGGCAATTAAAATTTTGGGTAACATTTTTAGAATGGGTATGGGGGGATACTTTTACAGAAGCTCAACAACGGAAAAGTCCGTCGCTGAGGCGTCGGAAGAAAACTAACGACGAACTAGCGACGGATTCAATGACGCCCAATTAAATTATTTTTTACGTAAATTATCCGTCACAAGTCAGTCAAAAGTACGTCGCTAATTAGCGACGGATTTACTGCCGTCTCTGACGTCCGTCGGTAATTAACAGTATTTTTGTAGTGTTACCTAATCAAGTGCTATAGAAAAGTTTTTCTGTATTTACCAAGGACTCTCACCTCTTGGCCAAAAAATTCTTTTCTCCTTCAGTTCTTTCAGCTCATCTCATAATTTCCCAGTTAGGCGAAGAACGCAATTTTGTTGAACCGACACATTCTAGTTATATTCGAACAAGATATTCCTATTATCGTGCTAAGTAGGACACCTATAGAAACGATGCTAACGGTAACTGTGAGCCCTCTGAATTTCAGGGTTTATTTTAAATTTTCTAAATATATTATTTTCAATAAATATTTTATTATTTAAATTGTTTTGATCGTTAATGTTTCTTTCCGTAACTTTGAATTCTGGAGCGTCAGAGATGTCAAGCTCTAGAAACTCTCTTTATGGGTTTTGTATTAGACAAGATTATATTCGTTTTGATATATCATGTTCCACTTAAACTCGTTTCCTTGTGCTCTTTTTGCATCGCGCAACTTCCTATCAATTTAGACCTTGTGATTGATTAAATAATTATTAATTGATTTTTCATATTTATCTTTGATCTTCGTTTGCACGTTACCGTGACTTTTAATTTAGGAGCACAAGACTAGTCGTTTTCTTGAAACCAACTTCTCATGCATGGTCTACTCGAGACGTTCTACACCCATGACCTTCGTGTCCTATTCATACACTCCATTTTGTGCTTCATTTCCTTCGCACAATTTTCGGGTCAATTTAGGCCAATTAATTATCTACCGTAAAACCTGATTTAATTTCCAATTTAATTTCGGGACCCGACATCGATCCAACCTAGTTGACCCAAAGTATGGACATGGCTCATATGAAGCCTATTACCCATATGACGCTTGTGTTCCATTTATATGAGTCCCCACATGTTGCTTATTTAACCATGATCATAAATATCTATTTAAATTCAATTATTGTCCCCTGTCCGATTTTGACCCGACCCGGCTCGACCGAACCCGAACCCAAGCTCCATATCGTTCCCTCATGACTGCACAAATATCCCACACAATATTTCTCTTTTTTCTATTTAAAAATATCTCTTTTTCTCTCTCTACTCTACAAATATCTCATTTAATATCTCTTATATATATATATATATATATATATATATATATATATATATATATATATATATATATATATATATATATATATATATATATATATATATATTTTATTTTTTTTATTTTTATATATATATATATATGTATATATATAATATACATATATATATATATATATATATATATATATATATATATATATATATATATATATATATATATATAAAATTATATATATATATAAAATATATTTATATATATATATATATATATATATATATATTTTATATATGTATATATACATATATATTTTTTATATATTTTTTTTATTTTTTTTATATTTTTCTATATATATATGTATATATACATATATATATATATATATATATATATTTATATTTATATATATATATATATATATATATATATATATATATATATACATGATGGAAAAATATATATATATATATATATATATATATATATATATATATATATATATATATATACATGATGGGTTCTCCTTGGGGTGTCCTCGGTTGGGGACCCCCTTGTTGGCCGGCCCCCTGGTGGCCACCGCCGTGGTGGGCTGCACCCTGGCAGCGCGGGCCGCCGGCCTCCGCCTTAGGCCTGCTTCCCCGGCCGTCCCATCCAGGCAGCTTCGCCCTCCATCCCCAGCAGTCTCCTTGCTGCCCCTAGTGTCGTCGTGCGCTCCCCCCACGGAGTCGCCACCGTCTCTCCAGGCGTCCCCGCCGCAGGAGACGCCGGGTTTCGCCCCCTGCCGCAGTCGTCGGGCAGCCAACGGCCGGTGGCGTACCTCCGTTGGTGCCGTGCGAGCCCTCGATAGGCGCACCTCCACCATCTTTTGCTGTGCCTCCCTTCCCCCCCCCCCCGAGCCCTCGGACGCTGCCGTCGTCCCTGACGCAGCCACCGCTGTCCCTGACGCCGCCGGCACGGTCTCCTTCTCCCTACCCGCCCCGTCTCGAGGTCCCCGCTGGCCCCGTCGCTAGTAACCTCCCAACCCTCCTCGGCCCTCCCCGCGGCGCAGCACCCACCTCCTCCCCAGGCCACCCGCCCCTGCGGTGGTCCAACTCTGCCTCCTCCTCCCTCAGCCCCCCGGCTGAGCTTCCCGGACACTCCCCAGCGCCGAGTCCCTCCCTCCCAGCCTCCGCCCCTCCTGGCGGTCGCGCCCTCTCCCTGGCTCCAGTAACCCTTCCCTCGTGGGCCCTGGTGGCCACGCGCGCATGCTCGGCTTCCCCCTCCCCGGCACAGAGCGGACGTCCGGCGGGTTTGTCTCCCCCGTCTCCCCCTCTTATAGACGCCCCCCCATACGGTGATTTTCCTGCCTCCTGTCGGACGGTCCCCTTCGTTGAGCGGCGCGCCACGGAGGTCGAGCTCCCCTCTCCCTCCCCCAGCCTCCCACCCTCCCTCCCCGCTCCCCTGTTCCTCTCCCCTCCACGTCGTTTTCCCCTGTCCAGCGTCCTCCCGGCTGGAGCCTCGCCTCGGCTCGCCTCCCCACCTTCCCTGCGGCGGCGCAACGTCCGGTCCTGCCCCCTCCGGCCTCCCTGGCCCTCTCCCCCGCCCTCGGCCACCCCCTTTGCCGGAGCTCCCCCCTCGCCGTCCCCCTCCCCCGCCCCTCGGCCTCCCCTTCCTCATCCCCCCTGGCCCGGTCCCCTCCGGCTGTCTCGCCGCCGCGCCAGTCCCCTCCGTCCCGCCTCCCGTCCCGTGCATCACGCCGACGGGGGGCCCGAGGCACCTCGTACTGCCTGCCCCCTCGTGCTTCGTGCCGCGCTTTGGGCTCCGCAGCAGCTCCTAGGGCCCCGCGCCCACCCTCCCCCTTATGGCCACGCGTCATCTCGGGACGCGCGCCTGGCATAACCCCCCCAGCGGTTTCAAAATTTGAATTTTTTTTCTAATTTTGAATTCCAAAAAAAAAAACCTAGGGCCGAGCGCCCACACCCGCTCATTTCGGTTATTTTCAAGTCCCTTTAAGTTTTCAAATTTTGAAATTTTTTGAAATTTAAAAATTTACCTTTATGTATTTCCTACTTTGTCTTCCAGGGCTTTTTTTTTGTGTTTTGGACCCTAGCACCTGTACTGCTCGTTAAGAGCCACCTTTACCTTTCAATAAAATGCTGTTTGATTCTTCTCTCCCTACACAAACACACAACCCCATCACCAGCACACCCCCCCCATTCTCAACCGACTTCACCCCCCTCTTTTCAAATATCTTCCTCTCTCTCGCTCTACTATTCTCACACTCTCTCTTTATATATATTATACACACACACACACACACACATAAACATATATCACTCTCTCTCTCTCAACAAATGCACACTCACCACACCCCCTCCACCTAGCCGACAGCCCCCCTCACTACCGAGTATCTTCCTTCTTCCTCCTCCCTCCATGGCAGCAGCCACCACCTCCATCTTCTTCTCCTCCTCTTCTTCACCATTATTATCATCACCACCATCACCATTGTTATCATAACCACAACCACCTTTAGCCATCACTATACACCACTTCCACCTCCGTCGCACGCCGCTACGGCCACCACCGCCGTCGTCGGCGTGCCGTCGCCGTCGGTGTGCCACCGTCGTGCCCCGGCCTGGCTTTCCCCCAACAGCGCAGCATGCAGCAGCAGCATGCAGCAGTAGCCACACGCAGCAGCAGCGCGCGTGCGCGGGCCGCCGTCGTGCGCCGTCGTACGGCCGCTGCGTTGCCCCCTGGCTGGGCGAACTCCGGCGAACCCCCGGGGTGCGCCGTCTTCCTCCCCGACGTGATGCATAGCCCATTCGTGCATTTACGTCGGAATCCCGTCGTGACGCGCGAGTTTTGAACTCGGAAATGACGTCCCGTCGCAGCAACTTCATACGCATTTTTCGAGAGATCCGACTGTTGGATCGGCGAACTCTTTACTCCGTCACAATCTCGGTATATCCATCTTCACTCTCCTCAAGTTTCGTCCGTTAATTACGTCGTTTGATACATCAAAACTGGCCACCAAGTTGACACTTTAAATTGTACTATTTTTAGACAGTTTTGTGGAGCCAACTTCGTCAGCTCGTAACTCCGCCGTCGCAGCTCTGGTTGGTGCGCTACCAGTTCCTGTGCGTAGATGGTATAACCCTCTTCCTGCCCCTTAAGTTTTGTTTCATTGTGAGCACGTCGGTAGGTCGAATTCGACGCCAAAGTTGGTCGTCCGAATTCTAAATATTGTACTTATAAAATTCCATTTTTGAACCCGGGACTCCGGATTCAATTTCTGACACCACCAGTAGACTCGTGGCGTCGTTTTGGCACATTTTCATATAAATTTTGCTTTAATGGGAGGACGTGGGCCCTGGCACGCATTTCGGTGCAAAGCGGGTCCCAAAGTCCGAGTCAACGGGTCACTTTGAGATCGGCTCATCGGAATCCAGTCCCGGATATACCGTTGAGTTCGTATCTTCATTCTGGACTCGTTGACATATAATTTGCTTAGTTTTGAAGTTATTTGCTCCGGCACGCATTTCTGTGTAAATCAGATTGCAAATATCCGGGTCAACGTGTCATTTTGAGATCGGCTCATCGGAATCCAGTTCCGGATATACCGTTGAGTTCGTGTCATCATTCTAGACTCGTTGACATACACTTTGTTAGATTTAGTAGACTTTGGTTTCGATACATATTTCCGTGCAAATCGGATACCAATATCCAGGTCAACGGACCATTTTGTGATCGGGTCAACGAAATCCCATTTTGGACATACTGTTGGGTTCGTATCATCATTCTGCATTTGTGGACATATAATTTGCTAGGTTTTGTAGACTTCTATCCTGACACATTTTTTGGTGCAAAGTGTGTCCAACGGCGGACATCATTGTGACCCAAAAATTACCGTTTTGCCCCTGTATCCAAATTGGACTTATGGGTTGGCTATCCTAGCTAATTTGACCATTCTGGACACGTTGGTGATATTTATTTTATCATCCGACAATATCTGTAGATTTTGCTTATGTATTATCCTTAATTTGTAATTAATTATTGTTATTAGTGTATATATTTATATGTTCGGTCATTGTAAAGCTCTAAAATGACCTTTGTGTTTCTAAGGGTTCTAATGGTTGGTTATAGGCTTAGTGTCACCCCAAATTGATTTTCTATGCTAGGACATCCCTTAGCTAGTATCCAGCTAGGAGTCGTGCCATACCACTAGTGTAAAATCTTGAACATAATTTAGAGACTGAGATTGTGTATCATTTTGAAAGGACACCGGACATCTATATCTTCATACTCGTATTCTTGCCTTGCTCGAGGCGAGTATCCCTACAAACTTTATTTTATTGCATATGATAATGAATTGCGTATGAACCATGTTAATACAGTGATTTAAACTGGAATACCGTATCTTACAGGTTTCTGTATATCTAGCGTATGCTTCACATGCTTTAATTAAAATTGATCTCAGTACCTACTCTATTTTAAATTGTTCTCAGTACCTGCCATGCTTATACTGCTCCCAGTATCTTTCACATGTTTTATACCGTTCTTGTATCTCTCATATGTTTCTACTGTTCTCGTAGCTCTCACATGTTAGAATATGGGTTATGGAGAAACTGATAGTTGAGTACGTGATCATGCCCCCTTCTCCGTATGTATGTACCGAGCAAGGTTTCATTTTATATGTTACCGCGTCGTAGGCCTTTATCTCAAAGCGGATTTGTGCGTATGTACATCTATCGCCGTATCACTTGTACGAAAGTACATTTCATTATATGCCCCTGCACATTGTACACCTATTGACGATCACGTACCTGCTCCAGTTTTAAACTATAGATATACATATGCCATCATGACAAATGTATTCCTGACATGATAGATTTGTGATATGACATGATTATGATACGACATGAGATAGATGCCATCATTCTTATTTACTACATCTCTTTTCATTCCATGCTCAGTATGTTTAGTTTGTAGAATCAGTACTTGCTCCCGTCCTGACAGGATAACGTTGTAGGTTCACTTTCCAAGGAGGAAATGCTATGCGATACATATTATGGCACTGATTTTGAGGACCTGGCCTTAGCTCCAGAAGAGGCCCTAGCAGGGAACCTTGTTTAGATATCTTTCAAGTGTTTTGAGACTTAGACTTTGGTTTGATCTTATATTTGGATACTGGACTTTTTCTCCAGTTAGATAATTTGGAAGTGTATTATTAAGTCTGTGCTTATTTTACTTTCGCTTATAGATGCTGTGATGAACTTTTAAATATGATATTAGAACTGTTAGCAGCTTAGATCCTTTATTGTGTATTCTTAGAACAGCTTACTACGCTTTAACCAAGCGTAGGCTGGACATGGCTCAGCCCGGCCCAATAATTTGGGTAACGGGTCGTGACATATTTTTAGTGGCGGCCCATGCAGGTCGAGACTTAAGTTGTTTTGTTACGTTATTGTACCAAGCATGCCTGCAATTAGGATCTTAGGACAACTTGTTAACACTAGGGATAACATTTAGAACACCTAGAAGATTTTTAGGATTGCAACATAGAAAAACTCATCACAGCATAGGACCGTTAACTATATTTAGTCTCTTGCTTAAAATTCAGTGGGTCACAATTTTGACCAGGATAGTACCCTTGGGATGACCCCTGAGGATCTTAATCTAAACTCATCTCGAAATCTGTTTTTACTTATTTCCATTTGCTCTTCCTTAATTCGTTGTTGAAATTGATTTTCGATTTTTGTTGTTGACTTTGATCTTGCATCGTGATAAATTTTATGGATTACATTGTGATATATCCTGATAAGGTAAACGTCTGCTTCATTTATGGAGTTTAGAATTTATCACAGCCATATTAGCTGGTATGACAAAAACATAGAGCCTGATTTCGGATATACTTATCCTAGTTATGGAATTTAGATTTTCTCGCAGCCATACCGGTTGGCGTGGCGAGAATTCTAGATAACATGATTATAGGGTGTATACCATAGTTATGACTCTATCGTTTATTGTATCTAAGCTTACTGGTGTGGCAAAAATTCTGGCAATATGATTTCAGGAAGACGTGTATGGTTATCAGATCATATCTCAACTTGGTTCACTTCGTTGACCGAATGAGCAAGAATAAATTTTTATTATCATTCTTCCCTTTCTTGATCAACTCTGTCCTATCTACATCTACAACTAGGATTAAGGTTCTCTAGGACTCTCCAATAGGATTGCTTTCATGTTATCTTTTTTGACACAATTATTTTTGTGTTCCATCCTTCCTATGACTTGACTAAACTCTTCTTCGTTAACCTCTTGGGTAATTCTTCTCGTTATGCATCTCGTTGTCTTCGTACCATTCTTAGAGATATTTCGATAAACTTTCCTGTCTTGCTTGACCCAGTCTTAGGCCTTGTTACCTTCTGCTTGATAGACGACCGAAATAGCCAATCCTTGTTAACTGATTCTATAGTATAATTATAAATGTATTGTGTGTTTGTGATAAGTACTTTTCCTAGGGATTGGTTAGATTAAGCTTATAGGACAAGTATGGGTGACTGACTATAGTATACTTGGAAACCATTAAGAACGATTGTATTGATGGCATATGTATTCCCAACATTTTTTCAACGTTTCCTATAAACGTCGTCGTTGCCCTAGTTGGGAATTTACAACGTTTCAGATAAACGTTGGCATATGTATTCCCCACGTTTGCCGCAACGTTTAATAAACGTCGACAATTCTGCAATAATGGATGAAATTTTCCAACGCTTTACAAAAACGTCAAAAATTGGACTACTTTCCCAATCTTTTGCAAAAATGTTGGGATTTGCTTTCCCACCTTTTTCGAACAATTTGCCAACGTTTTGACAAAAACGTCGGTATAGGTAAAGTCATTTAAAAAAAATTGAATATATTTGCCATGCATTTATATTCAACCAGCACATAGTATGGAGTTTGATCAATTATTTGAACAACACGCCTCAAGTTCCAACCAGTATATCCTCGAACCAAAATATCAGCCTGCAGCATATAAATATCAGTATCTTGCCTAGAAAATTAACCAATAAGTACATATAAATATTATTATCTCGCCTAGAGTTAAGAAGAACAACTTCATCCTCAGATATATGAAACACTAAGTATATTCCTCCTCCCATTAAGCACACACCTGGAATGCGGCATATAACTAATAACACTAGAAGCAAATAAATGACTGAACATGAGAACTATAATAATCGGAAGTTGGCTTCAGCTAGCACTTATATCAACTAATCATTGGTTACAAAGATTCAGAAACATAAAAAAGATACAAGGTTCTAGAGGCTTAAAATAAAGGTTCAAGATGATAAATCAAGCCTTGTTCCTTATGGGTAAGCATCAGTATCTAACGCTACTTCCTTGGAGAATCAAATGGACAAATTCTCATATAGTATTTATCAACATGTTGAAACCTGTATCAAATGACATACAAAGTATTTAAGAAGTCAAAACAAACTCGAAATCTATTAGAACCAAAATTATAAGTCTACTCAGACAGTCTAATACATATTTTGGGGTTAGCGAGAAATGACATATGAGAGGCTTTCTAGCAACGATATTCAAGGACATAGGAAGTTTCTTTCATAGTAGTTCCTCCAAAACGTGATTAGAAAAGTTAGGATGGTCTCGGAAAATGACAATACCTTAGTTGAAATGATGGCTAGTCAGTAGCGAGTTGGGTTTCTAACAAACCAACTATGAGCATTACTGAACTATGGATTTCAAAATAAGGGTAAGTAAATAAGAATTGCATAAGCAAATTGTACTTTCTTAAAGCGAAACTCTAAAGCATTATCACAGAGAACATCCCTCATGATACGAGCCTAAGAACCAAAAGGTATAGTATTTAATTTCTCCTTTTATCTTTGTGTGAGAGTTTGTGATTGTGTTCAGGGTGTGTCCTCCTATGCAAATTTATAGTACTCTTATCTAACTAGAATGATAACTATAATAAATATACAATTCCACATATATGTTAATAGAAAAAGAAACATATAGGGATACTACAAATATTTAAAGAGATGGAAAAGCCTATGAAAAAAGAAGCAAGCTAAGAAAACAACCCAAACGATTGTACTGAATACAAATTACATCCCTTGTTTTGAAACTATAGTCAAAGTTAGCTAAAATGTAAAGTACAAGACATGATTTAGATACCAAATATCTAATCTTGCCATTGCATCAAACTTAAAAGAGCACTTATACTTCAGTTAGTTATTGATGAGATCCTCAGCTCTTTCAACCATGAAGCAAGACATGCTTTGGATGCAAAAATCTAATTACCTTGGGACTTAAGAGGTCATTTATATTTCAGTTATCTGAATGAGTACTTGATCCTAGTATTGAATTTGGTGTAATACGACACTATCACTAGCAAATCGGAGCTTTGTGATACTCCATTTTAGGTGGGACTATTTTGCTGCTTACACAGATGCAACATAGCCTTTTAATAATCAATTATGACTGCCAAACTGTTTTTTTAACCTTGACAGGGTCATCTATTTTCATGTGAAGCTAGAAATTGGTTGGGTAGGAAAATGGATAAGTGTCCCATACCTGCGATGCAGCTCTTTTAAAGTCTTCTTTAGTCAGTAAACCATTTCTTTTCCCATAACTACACAACTTTGGCCCTCTTGTTTATACATATTTAAAATCAAATCACTAAAGAAATAAAATTACCTCATTATGCAAATCCCTGAAAAAATGAACAAACTTCTCATATTTTATCCTTTTCATTCCATCCTTGCTGAAGGAGTAGTCAAGTACACATGCTTTTTCAACATATTTGTGAACTCTAAGACCAAAATGTAGCCTATTGCTATGAGCCCCCTGTCTGTGATGAGACCGCATCCATAACATTACCTCTTTTGAACTCCTTGCTTTAAATTTCTCTGCAGAATTACAGAATCATTTAAACTAAAGTTAGCAGCTATACAAATTGCAACATAATTAGATTCTAGTTAACTTTCGTTATCCCGAACATATACTAGTACCTTCAATCAGTGCAATACAACAAAAAAGTATTTTAATGACACTCAAAAAGTGTGAAAATTTTGTTAGGTTAATATCTTGTTTCAAATATTACGTATAAGCCTGTCTTTATTTCCTGAAAGATCATCAAATCTTACTCTTTTCTGTAATATTATGTGGAAATCTGGCTTCTGAATGGAAACATGAATTGTAGTTTTTGTTGTCTGACAGTGAATTCGGTCGAGGAAGATAGATTGTGGAATATGGTGAAGTCTCACTATTTAGACTTCAATTCTTGGACGGTACTCATAGAAGAGACGGAGAAAGTTGCAGAGGTATATTTTCGTGCCTTGTTTTTCTTGGTGGTTATGTTCATAATTGGAACGTAAGAAATTTTGGGTTGTCTAAGTACTCTTTTATAGTCATAATTCTTCTTTTAGTTGATGAAAGAACTGATCATATATATAAAAAAAACCTTGACATCCTCCACTAGTTGTCTATTAGCAGTAAAGGTTTGTTCTTTAGGGGTAACTTATTTAGTTTTGCTATAGAAGATCTTAAGAGGCTTTATAAATACTAAAATTCACACAGCATGGAATGATAGTGCATGTGTTTGGATGTTGTCCATCTGTAGTGTAAAAATCAATTCGATGTACTCTACGATGTATAATTCAGGTTGTACTTTGATGGCAACATGTATTTTTGCCATATCTGGTATATTATTTTATTTAGGTACAAGTTAAATCAAGTTTTGTAATGCAACTATCATTTTTATGGAATGGAACAAGAGTTAATATTGGAACATGTATTAGAATCTTGATGTGTCAGAGTGACATAGTTTATCACAAGAAGAAAAGCTGCCAAACCACTTCACAGTTAGTACTAAAATTTTAATTTACACACCCAACAGTCTAAAGTAACATCACCATTCTCAAAAGGTGTTATTTGTATTTACTTTTCGTTCATAAATGTTGTCACTGTTAGATTACTATTATTGCAAACAACAAATAACAAAGATCCAAACTTCAGGAAGTGACATTATAAAAATATAAACATAATTAAAATAATTTGAACTGAAGTTGTCTTTGGACCTCACATGTTATTTGTTGTCCAAATACATACAAGTTGATACATGAGAATAAGCTTACTTTTGTTACAGTGAATCAGAAATTTTCAATTATAAGCACAAGATAAATGCGTACCTCTTTGATAAGATCGCTAACAGCAGAAACACCACGGGAACCTATGGAATTCCAAACCAAGTATGACTTTTTCTCTTTTAAATGCTTGCTTGTATCTATAACAAACCTGCAAAAAGCTAGATACAGAGATCATCATCTATCAAACTCAAACAAATTAGTACAAATTGCTTGATCCTCACATGACCGATGAATGCTTACATTAGATGACATGCTAATGTGAATCATATCTAAGAGTACCTAAGGAAAATTACACTGCAAAATGTTGACTTGAAATGTCATGTTAAAACAAAATATGGCAAATAACATCAGGTGATCAGTATACAACCAGAACATGCCTAGGTTACAAAGTTATACAAAATTTAGGCACATCTCAAGCATTTAAAGAAAAAACACTATCTGTTAATACTTTGATAAATGTATTCCAAATTTTCAATTGTATTATCAAACTCCAGTTTCCCTTAATATAAAGTGTTGCCCTTTGTAGCAGTACTCGATTAAAAAGAAAATTGCAAGATGAAATTCTTGACTATTAACACCCCAAGAAAAATTACATAGTATGGATTTTTTTAAAATGGTTTATGAAGGGTGACTTGCTATCAAGGGTCTGAGAAACAACAAATGGTATTCTCCTACAGATATCAAGAAACAACATAATGTAAGAAACACTAAAAAGTAACCCCATGTAGCTACAAAGAAAAACCCATATGTTTTATACATAGTGATCATTGTCTTTCGACTAATCAGCTTTACTGATAACAAATTAATAACATAACCTTCAAGGCAAGTGACTTAGCAAAATAAAAAATAAAAAATTATACAAAGCTCCCTAGTTATCTTATAATAGACCAAAAAAATCTAAATCATACTAACTACAATATTCAGATATCAGGTGTTTTTTCATGATGGGGAAGTCCAAGCCAAAACAATAGTGGAGATTTTGAAAATAAAGGTTTGAACATCCGGTCGATAAAATCACTTATAAAGATCTTGGTAGCAAACATGATTATTATGTCCATCTCCTGAAGCAAACTAAACTAGTTACGGATTCACACACACTAAAAGATGCAATAGTTAAGGATTCCCACTAAGATGAATCCCGTTAAAGCCTATCAACTCCCTATACGAGCAATTCTCAGACAGTCCAGACAACCCCCACGTGTTGCCAAATACAGAGGGTGCTTCCTGGACAAATAAAATTAGAATCGATTACCATTGAGTCCAATCCTACCAATTACCATCAGGTATCAGAAACAAACAACCAATATGGGTAGGCATAGATCTGCTTACTCGCATCACCTGTTGAAACACAAACAAGAGATCCATTGTCTAAAAGAATATGTACACCTTGAGGTATCGGTCTTCTTTACTAGGCAAAGATGCATTGATTGCAGGTTGCACATTCTTTCCAGAATGCATAGCTTCATACGGCTCATAAGAGCCTGAAGAACCATGAGAAGGAAAGGGTGGAGGCATCTGTTTCCGGAATCCTCCATATCCATGAGTATAATAAGCTATTGGCTTCGACGACCCTATATTGCCATCAAAATCACTTGACTCTTGACCAAAAGAAGGCTGTCGGCTTTGAAATTTTTGCACATACTATCAAGGAAGGATTTAATAACCCATGAAAAAAAACAAGTAGAGAGCACCAAATGCAATGCAAGTAGAGAGTAAGAAAATAACAGCCACCAAACCTCCCTACATTCCCAAAAACATTCCTTCATTTTTAACCACGAGCACCAAATACAATACAATTAAGGGTTTCTCCTACTAGGTTGTACCGATCGCCTTCGGTCCTGGTAGTCGAAATGGGAGTTGGGGACCTGCAGTAGTGCGAAGACAAGGTTCCCAGCCTAGGCGACCTTAAGGATGTAATCATCCAACTCCCTGAAATTCTCCGATAAGTCCTTAGTCATAATCGGAGCCACCACCACCGCCAGCTCGCACTTACTGGAGTCCATCGACGAGGGGAGCATAGAGGCGAGCGGAGGTTACAAAATCGATGCAGTTGCCAGATCCTGAATTGAGTAGGGATTTCGATACAGTTGATAAGAAAATAGAGAAATAATATAACATACCTTGAGATTAATTTGATGGATGGCTGGAGAGGGGGCTACGATCTTCTAATTAGCAGAATCAGCATCCGGGAAGGAGATGTATGGGGCTAACATCTGTTAATCGATGAAATCAACATTTAGGAAATGGCTAGAGAAGGGACTAGGGTTTTTTAATCAAAAAAAAGGAGGAGAAATATGGAAGACTTCTACGGTGTGTAGGTTTTAGGAGGGAAACGAATTATTAATATATTCGACTGTGTAGCGCAACAAAATTTCTCAACGTTTAAGAACAAATGTCGATAATTTTTTCAACCTTTATCTTAAAACGTTTGAAAAAAAATTCTTAAGTCGACTCGATCACAAATGTCAGAAAAAAAACGTCCAAAATTTTCCAAATATACGACATTCTTGACCAAAGGTTGGTAATTTTTCGACGTTTAAAAGCAAACGCAGGTATTTTTCAACGTTTATCTCAGAACGTCGTTATATCAAGCCTTAGCCGACCTTTTTTATAAACGTCGGAAGAAAAAAACGTCGGGACAGCCCTATTTTGTTGTAGTGAAGATGGAGAAATAAGATATTATATTGTTGTGACTATGGATTGAAGATTAGAATCTTGTGCTTAGAGTTTGAGGATTGAGCATTGTAGGACTTGTATGACCAAGTGATTATTGGTTATCTACAAGCTATTTACTTATGATTAGAGGGTAGATCGATATGTTGAATGATATAGAATAAGTTAGAATGGGATATAATATTGCGTACGAGATCGGGAAGATATCAGCTAAAAAGACAAGGAACAAGACAAAGACATATGTACATTGGTAATTAATAAATCGGAAGTTTTGAAATCAAAGATTTATATTCGGAGGAGTTATTAAGTGAAAAGAAGAAGGCTCTACGCCAAGGATAAGAATTGAACGTAGAATTTTAAGGAGAAGCTGTAGAAAAGGATTGACGACAAATAATGCAAAGGGCCTGTGGATTGATAGAATAAGGATACTTAGGATGTGATAAAGAAATCAAGTATTTACAATTGAGGTTGAAAATATGGTTGATGATCAAGCATTATAGGCTTATAAACATACCCAGAGAATGACTTATAGTTTAAGATATACATAAAGGTTCCATGTTAGTATAGAAGATTCTAAAGGATGTATGACAAAGTTTATGATAGAAGGACTTAGTTGAACCTGAACCAAAAAGATTGTAAAGAGAAACAGAAGAGATGAACACAAGGAAAGCAGATTAAGTATCGTAGCCAGAGCAGCTACATGTTATAGTTTGACCTATTGGATGATTTTAAATTTCGAGGATGAAATTCTTATAAGGTGGGTAGGATGTAAGCCCCCTGAATTTCCGGGTTTATTTTAAATTTTCTAAATGAATTATTTTCAATAAATATTTTATTATTTAAATTGTTTTGATCATTAATGTTCATTTCTGTGGCTTTGAATTCTGGAGCGTCAGAGATGCCAATCTCTAGAAACTCTCTTTATGGGTTTTGTATTAGACAATATTATCTTCGTTTTGATATATCATGTCCCACTTAAACTCGTTCCCTTGTGCTCTTTTTGTATCGTACAACTTCCTGTTAATTTAGACCTTTTGATCGATTAAATAATTATTAATTGATTTTCCACTTTTATCTTTGATCATCGTTTGCACGTTACCGTGACTTTTAATTTAGGAGCACAAGACTAGTCGTTTTCTTGAAACCAACTTCTCATGCATGGTCTACTCGAGACGTTCTACACCCATGACCTTCGTGTCCCACTCAGACACTCCATTTTTTTTCTTCATTTCCTTCGCACAACTTTCGGGTCAATTTAGGCCAATTAATTATCTACCGTAAAACCTGATTTAATTTTCAATTTAATTTCGGGATTCGACATCGATCCAACCTAGTTGACCCAAAGTATGGACATGGCCCACATGAAGCCTATAACCATATGACACTTGTGTTCCATTTATTTGAGTCCCACATGTTGCTTATTTACCTATGATCATAAATACCTATTTAAATTCAATTATTGCCCCATGTCAGATTTTGACCCGACCCGGCTCGACCGAACTCGAACCCAAGCTCCATACTGTTCCCTCAAGACTACACAAATATTCCACACAATATTTCTCTTTTTCCTATTTAAAAATATCTCTTTTTCTCTCTCTACTCTACAAATATCTCATTTAATATCTCTTTTATATATATAAAATATATATATATATATATATATATATATATATATATATATATATATATATATCTTCTCTCCTTGCACAAACACACACAACCCCATCACCAGCACACACCCCCCCATTCGCATCCGACTTCACCCCCTCTCTTTTCAAATATCTTTCTCTCTCTCTCTACTATTCTCACACTCTCTCTTAATATATATTACACACACACATAAACATATATCACTTTCTCTCTCTCTCAACAAACGCACACTCACCACACCCCCTCCACCTAGTCGATAGCCCCCCTTACTGCCGAGCACCTCCCTCCTTCCTCCTCCCTCCATGGCAGCAGCCACCACCTCCATCTTCTTCTCCTCCTCTTCTTCACTATTATTATCATCACCACTATCACCATTGTTATCATAACCACCACCACCTTTAGCCATCACTATACACCACTTCCACCCCCGTCGCACGCCGCCAAGGCCACCACCGCTGCCGTCGGCGTGCCACCGCCGTGCCCCGGCCTGGCTTCCCCTCCAACAGTATGGCATGCAGCAGCAGCATGCAGCAGTAGCCGCACGCAGCAGCAGCGCGCGTGTGCGGGCCGCCGTCGCGCGCCGCCGTGCCGTCGCACGACCGCTGCGTGGCCCCCTTGGCTGGGCGAACTCCGGTGAAGCCCCAGGGTATGTCGCCTTCCTCCCCGGTGCGATGCATAGCCTATTCGTGCATTTACGTCGGAATCCCGTCGTGACGCGCGAGTTTTGAACTCGGAAATGACGTCCCGTCGTAGCAACTTCGTACACATTTTTCGAGAGATCCGACCGTTGGATCGACGAACCCTTTGCTCCGTCACAATCTCGGTATATCCATCTTCACTACCTTCAAGTTTCGTCCATTAATTACGTCATTTGATACATCAAAACTGGCCACCAAGTTGACACTTTAAATTGTACTATTTTTGAACAGTTTTGTGGAGCCAACTTCGTCAGCTCGTAACTCCGCCATTGTAGCTCCGGTTGGCGTGCTACCAGTTCCTGTGCATAGCTGGTATAACCCTCTTCCTGTTCCTTAAGTTTCGTTTCATTGTGAGCACGTTTGGTGGGTCGAATTCGACGCCAAAGTTGGCCGTCCGAATTCTAAATATTGCACTTGTAAAATTCCATTTTTGAACCCAGGACTCCGGATTCAATTTCTGACACCACCAGTAGACTCGTGGCATCGTTTTGGCACATTTTCATATAAAGGTTGCTTGAATTGGCGGACGTGGGCTCTGGCACGCATTTCGGTGCAAAGCGGGTCCTACAGTCCGAGTCAATGGGTCACTTTGAGATCGGCTCATTGGAATCCAGTCCCGGATATACCATTGAGTTTGTATCATCATTCTGGACTCGTTGACATATAATTTGCTGAGTTTTGAAGACATTTGCTCCGGCACGTATTTCGGTGCAAACCGGATTCCAAATGTCCGGGTCAACGTGTCATTTTGAGACCGGCTCATCGAAATCCAGTTCCGGATATACCGTTGAGTTTGAAGAACAGATGGAAACTCTAGAGGGGGGTGAATAGAGTTTATAACGATAATAGCCAATTAAAAATTAAACTCTTTCACAAGCTGAATGTAATCAGAGTAAATGAGGAAATAAATAAGGAGCAAGAAAGCATACGCAAACACGACCGATTTTTAACCTGGTTTCTCTCGTGGAGGACTAGTCCAGGCCTGAGAACTCTAGCTCAGGATTAAATCCACTTTTTGTGAAATAGTAGTTACATCCCGTGCCTTTTCTTCAGAAGAGCACGTCAACTTCTTACAAAGATCGCAATGGCGATGCTTGGAATTTTCTAAGCGACTTCTTGAACTCTTGCACAAACTCCTAACTGAAAAATGCTGAGCACTTGAGGCTTAGGGAGCTTGTGGCTAGTAGATGAAGAAGGGTATGGCTTATATTGAGCTTTAGAGAGAAGAGAAGAGAAGATTGGATGAATAAAAATGAGAGAATTCATGGCCTATTTATAGGATACCAGGTAGACAGAATTCGGCCAGAATTCTGGTTGGATCATTCAAAAATTTGGCCGTTGGACAACTTGCAACCAGCTAACCCTAAAAATTAGGTTGCTGATTTTTATGAGGCAGAGTTTGGCCTGAACTCTGTGTGGAGGCAGAGTTCGGCCCGAACTCTGTCTCCAGAGCACAGAATGGGTCTATGGTCCAATTGGCTTATGTGGAGCTTTTGGATTTTGGGTATGGGTATAGGTTAAGTCTCAGATGCTCAGAACAGCTCAGTTTACAAAAGTCTAGACTCAATAAAATAGTAAAATACAGACTCAAAAAATAACTTGTATTGCAAATCCGAGCTGTCGTCTGACTTGTACTGGATGAAGTCTTCATGTGTCGTATTAAATTATCACAAGTATCATATAGTCAATTTTATCAATATTTGGTTGACTGTGATTTTGTGTCAACAATCTCCTCCATATTGATAATTGACAAAATGATATTTGTATATTCAATATTCATACCTGGACACATGTAAGAGCAATGGCAATAGCTCCCCCGTAATCAATGCCGAGCTTGCAATAGCTCCCCCGTAAACATTGCTTTAAATCCTGTTGACCTGATAAAAATATTCTCCCTAAAGCACAGATACAGATACGAAAGAATATAGAATATACCAAAATTTCTCCCCCTTTTGGCATTTAGCAATGAACCAAAACAATAAGAAATGGCAAGCACACCAAAAGATAATATATGAAACTGCATAGAAACTGATAAAAACTACTGAATGTCTCAAAAGTCACACATAATAATAAGTCTAATACATCCAAAGTACATAATAGCAACTATAATAACTAAAATCCAAAATGCATAAAACTAAACTATGATCCTCAGTAGCAGCAGCAAGTAGAATCCATATCCATCATCGAGCTCGTGAAGGCCCAGCATCGTCTGATGGATCAGTGAAGGAACGACGAGGTCCATGAAGGCCGCATCCGGATCCAAGTAGCAAATAACCCGAGGGTCATCGATACGATACCCTTCACGACCAGGGTCCCGCTCCATAGGAATAGGCATGGAAGGATGGCGAGACATGGAGTACCGAATATCATGTAGGGAGTTGCTGATGGCACTCATCTGCAAGGTAGTTCGGTAGTCAAGCTAAGTCCAGCGATCATCCTCTAAGGTGAATCGATCGCGGAGCATAGTCTGGAATGACTCAAGAGTGGCAGGAGGCGGAGGAGGAACCTGTCCAAGAGGAGGTGCATCGGGCTCATCATTAGAGTGCTCAGACACTACTGGTGAGCCAACGGCTGCCTGAAGCCGCCGTGCCTTAGATAGGAAGGCAGGGGCAGGTAAGAATTGACACTCATCAAAGGGTATATGAAAAGTACGAAAGATCATAGGAAGATATAGTGCATAAACCAAGGATCTTGGTTTCTTCCTAGAATTAATCATCCAGTCCATCATGGTACATGGAAGATTGAATGGAACATGAAAGTGGAGGTGATACAAAGACGAGATTTCAAGTAGGTAACCTCATCGGTGGATCCCGCTTTGGGCAGAATAGTGTTAAAAATAATCCGATGAAGTTCATAAAAGTAGGGATTGAGATACTTGGCCAAAAGCTTGCGAGGATGTGTGTTAGGGGTGCACAAGTCATCCTTAAAGCTTTCAAGAGAAGACCCATCGGGAAATTGAAACGATCGAGCTTCAACAAGTTTTTCCCATGAGTTTGGCTCCGGGAGTTCAAGGTGTTCGGCCAATTCGAAATCATCGAAAGCAATATCAATGCCCGCAACCCATGAGAAAATATGTGTATCATCATGAGTTAGGTTGCAATAGAACATTTGTATGGCATTGCGATAAATAACCGAGTTGGTGGTAACAAGTTCATCAAGACAAAGATTATGGAAGAGTGAATCATATTGTGAAAAAATAGTAAAATTGATAGGATGACCCGCAAACACCGGACGTGTCCGAAAATCACTAAACCATGCATTAGAGGCGTCAAGTGATATAAATATCCGGTCGTCATATTTGTTGGGGTCGAGTGGACGAGGTGGGTTGAACAACGGGTGAAGAGGTAGTTGATTGGGTTGTTCAATGGGCGGTGCAATGGGCGGTTCAACACGAGGAGGAGCATTCGAAGAGGACGCACCCTTGTCACGACCCGCACCCGCTTTACGGATACGAGACGTGAACAAGCCAGCCTACGCCGCAGAGTCGGCGGTAGAACGCTGTCAAGCCCGCAAGAAATAAATGCTCTAAGAAATAAACATTATATATTTGATGCTCATTCACATTTCTAAGTTTATTACAACATTTACAAGATTTATAATTAAAGAAAATACAAGATTTTACAATTAATGAAATTGAGTACAACTGCTATCTATTTCTAGGTCGACCTTAGCATACCTAAGTCTTTCCAGTGCTAAGAGTGATCGCGGCTAAACCTGAAAAATGATGGTTTCCAGTCAGAAATGGAACAAGTACACAAACCGACGGCAATGCAAAACACAATAGAATTAACAAGACATGAAAATAGCATATAGAATATGAAAGCTAGTAAGAAAACTGATAACGTAGCACGATAGAGAAGTAAACAAGGAAAAACTAATAAAAGACATCTATCTAGGTGGTGTGAAATATCTGTTTCGACATGTGAACGGCTAGGGGGTAAATCCGGCACCTGCACGTGTCGTGCACAGGTGCTATTGTTCACGAATAGACATCATGGGGATAGTTCTGGGTAGTCCACATGTCTACTAAGATATTTCCCCTCCCGACTACTCCGTGTGACGAGCGTGTCAACAAGCAGCAAGATATATGTATAGACATGAAATGAAAAGACTACTATGAATCGAAAGCAATCAGAGAGTGCACTTGCCTGAGGTCCTTAGTTAGAGAAACCAATACTATACCATACAATGAGCCATAATCAATCATCACATGTAGAAGTCTCCAGATGCTAAAATAAACAGTACCAATGTTCTCAGAATAGTCAAATTAGCTAAGATGGTCTGTCCTTAAGTCTAATTCTGGACACAGGGGCAAAACAGTAATTTCGGGCAAAAATGATGTCCACCGTTAGACCCGCTTTGCACCAAAAAGCGTGCCAAAGTCAACGGTCTCTAAAGTCGTCAAAACTATATGTCTACGGGTCTGGTTTTTCGATACGAACCCAACCGTATGTCCAGAGTTGGATTCCGGCAGGCCGTGCACAAAATCGCCCGTTGAGTAGGACCGTGGGGCCCACAAAACGACGATTTTATCAACGGTCTCGAAATCGGACCAAACTTGGCATACAGGACCAGAAAAACGATACGGACCTGTTGGCACAAGTTTCGTCCCGATCTGACGAGCGTGCACAAAGTAATTGGAGAATTTGCAAAGTGTACGATACGGTGAATTTCGACGGATACGTATCAAATTTGAATTCCGCCAAAGCCCACACGACCACGAAGCCGTTACACAGTTTTTGATGCTTACGGTTCGCGACCACGTCGCCCGGAATGGCGGAACGCACGTCGTGTGGAACAATTTTTTAGTTTTGAAAACAGAATTTTCGTCAACTTCACCCTAATTTTAAACAGCAATTAATCGACAAGAATTAATTCTAAAAATAGCGTTTTCATCCTGGTTAGGTTGTCTAGAAGTCTGTTCAAGCGGTTTTTGAAATCTCCTACTATTCTGTTCAGAAAGTGTCCGTCAAGTTGGGTGTTTGGTCCGTTCAATTACTCTGTTTCTAATATATTTTTCGTTGATTTCGAGTCAACTTTTTGGACAACCTCGGGCGTCGATATTCAAACTAAAAGAAGATGATGGAGTCGTATATATAGGCTACGTACCGAAGAAGACAAATCGTGGAATGATCAGCCGAGGAGGTAGCTATCTTGTTGCGAAGTTGCCTCCACGGCTACTGCTGTTGTCTCTGTTCTCTATTTCAGTCAATCATGCGCTGCGCGCGGCTATTCCAGCCGGCGGCGGCGACCCTCGAGAGTGCGCGTGCTCTCGCGGGGGTGCGCCCAGGTGGCTGGGGGTCGTGGTGGCTGTCCGCTGTGTTCACAGGGTTAGGGTTTGTTATCTCCCCCCTCTCGAGCGCGCGGCGCGTTTAATAGGTTCTGTTTGGTTTTAAGGGTGGCTTGGGGTCGGTTGGCCATTGACTTGGCTGGGAAGGGCTTTAAAGTTGGGCTGGGAAGTAAGGTCCTGTGGGAGGCTGGCTGTGGGGAACATTTAGGTCGGCCTGTGGGCTGCTCTGGATGGGGCTGAGCCCAGGCCGAGAGCTACCACTACTTCATTGTTCTCTTTTTCTTTTTCTATTTCTTTTCTCATTCTTTTTCTATATCTTTTAGTTAGCATATATATTTATATATACATCCATATATAAACTATTATATATATATTTTTATATACAAAAATACACACACCCATACACTCAAATACATATATACTTCTATATCTATATTCTTATATACTTACACATATACGCTTTTTTTTTATATATAAGTAACATATACACATATACGTATTTCGTATATTTATATATATACCTACATATACATAGATACGTATATATATATATATATATATATATATATATATATATATATATATATATATATATATATATATATATATATATATATATATTATTTATTTATTTATTTATTTATTTATATAAAAATATATATATATATATATATATATATATATATATATATTTATATATATATATATATATATATATATATATATATATATATATATATATATATATATATATTTATTTATTTATATACATATACATTTTTTTTATATATACATATACATATACATATACATGTATTATATATATTTATATATATATATATCTATATATATATATATATATATATATATATTCACATGCAGATAACCGATAATAATAAAATAGTATCATTCATAATACCCTCAATAATATTGATAATAAATAATAATAACAATAATAATAACAATAACGAAGTTCGATAAACCAAATAAAGGCGTATATATATATATGTACAGTCTAAAAATAACCGTCTAAATAAAATAAATCAATAGTAAAAAATATTTTACAATTTCGGAAAGGGGAGCTACAAATCTACCCACCTTAAAATAATTTTGTCCTCGAAATTCTAATCCGTAACTATTTCTTAAAATTCAATAAGAAGGTCTACCTGAACCTTAATCTCCTTAAATTCTAATTCCTCAAAATAGTTTATATCCTCCTCCTAGCCATTTGTAACTGCATAACCTCTAGTACTTCTACCCACCTTTGGTCACACTACTCCTCAAACTAAAAATCTTATAATCTTCTAACTAGTTGCTCACAATCCTACCAACAGTATCTAGAATATGGGACCTATAATCCTCTCGTATCTATCAAGCAATCCAAAATCTTAACAAGCAAAATTACACAAGTAGCTAAGAATATTAGTAAAATTCTAATAAGCATGACCCTTGTCGCTCCGAAATAAAGGATAGAAGGGTAAGGAGGAATAATCGAGGGCAATTATGAAGTTTCAAGAGCGGTAGAGGGTTCCCGACGGTACAGCTAAAAAGGGTGTTTACGAACCACTGACTTGTTTGCTAGATTGGGCTATTCTAGTTCAGTCACTGGCTAAATCTAAGAATCATTCATTCTATACAATACAAAGTTCCATTCTCAGAATTCTAAACAAGGTTCCAAAATGGGATGGAGTTTGAGAAATCTAGATCGTGATCTTACTGGGTTCTCTATTTGGACCTCAGTCGTTGGTTGGATGAACATTGGGTTTCAATCTATATGGACTAGACAAGATCCCAATGGTAAAACCATTTCTACTAGGTTAGGGTATTCTAGAATAGGTTTCTATTCAAGGGGTTGAGCTAGTTGTCCGTTAGGTTGGTTAGCTAGGTTCATAAAGCCCGAAACGCCTTCCGTGACCTTTGTGTTTAAGCAGCACATGAGGCCTCAATTGGGTGACACACTAGTGGCATATGCGTAGTGGGCTTCGAGTAGGTCACAACCATATATTGGGTCGAGTAAATTGAGTTAAGGTTAAGTCTCTAATTGTAGTCGGGAAGTTTACCGGTACTATGGTAAGGGTTATAGTTAGTCCTTTTTACCTGAAAGTCGTACCACGAAAATAGAGTACGAGGGGACGGGTTTGAGTGGGACATAATATACCTAGATGAAGGTGGACTCGTCTAGATCTTATATATGAAGTTTGTCGGAAGGTAACAGCTGGCCTCATGCTCCGATTATTAATGACACGGCCGGGGACACAAAATGATCTAAAGGGAAAGTGGGAGTCCGAGGGCACTAATAATCATCCTAATGGAAATTATCCTAGTCACTCGGCAGTCCTGGTATATCCTAAAATTTTAGAAGGCTTGCGGTCTACCCACCTTAGAAGCTAGGATATGATGGCAAGGTTCCTGTCACTGGGCTGGCCGATGGTAGCTACACTTGCATATACAACTATCATAGCCATAGAAATACTCTGTATCTATCTATCAATTATGAGCTTTCGTCTTTCCAATCAGTGAAGACGAAAATAATAAAGTGTTTAAGAGAGATGTCACTGAACACAATTACATGATTCAAGGGTGAATGTATAATTCAAGAGGATTTGTCAAAGCAGTCGCGGATGAGATCCTAGAGACATCTACATCTCAGTCCACGTAAGAAAATTAGATGAAGAGCGAACCAATTGCATCATGGTTGATCAAGTCGTGATACAATGATTCTGATTAGACAATATATTAGCGGGCGTCCCCAATAACCATATGTCTTGAATCAAGCTCGATAAAAGAGGAAGCTTGCAAAACTAGACTGTAATAGTAGAATTGGACAAGAGAGTCAAAATATAAATATGCGAGATTTTTGAAAAGGAGACACAAGTAGTTCGAGTTCTGAGAGAATCAAAACCTTACATGGTGTTATTGCTCATACAGTCAACCTATTATCTTCCTATTTCTAAGGCCTTGGTCGACTAATGAGTTATGGAACTCAAAATTTTGTATTCTAGGATAAGCCTATTATTGTCAGTCAATTACCTCGTTAATAGATCACAAGGACCACAAAATGCTAAGTTGGGAGGCATACTACTACTTACAGGGCTTCCACTAGTATTAGCATAGGGTCTTAAGGAGCATACGGGGCATTTCCTATCTTCTATAGTATTCTAAACTTGTAATCACATCTGAATCATTTGACCAAGAATTATGTCTCGCCCATATACTCTGGCTGTGGTAAACACTTGGTTCCATGATTCAATTGTAATAGGCTATCAGGTGCTCTACCTTACATTGACACATAGGTATCTAAAATCTAAAGAGGTCAACTAGGACATAGTTTTAGCAATGATCCATAACCTACAATTCTTCAAAATGATTTTAATTCTATAGGTTATGCCTCGCCAGTGCGATGTTGGCTGCAGTGAACCCACATCTCCACTCTCAGCTAATTGATGACAGTGCGCTGCTGTCTAACTATTATTAGTTAACTAATACTCCAATTTAACTATATCCGTAAAAATTCATGAGCTTATAGAGATCATAACAAGTTGACTAAGAATAAAGCGTAGGTGTTTGTCCTATCAATCACAACACTTAAATTAAAAGATTTAACATGGAGGAAGTAACTAAATACAAAAGAAATACAAACATTATAGTATCTAGTTTATATGCATTTCACTGGTTGAGGGAAATCTCGAATCAGTCTACCTCGAGATTTTATACGAATAAAAGAATCAGTAATTATAAATCAATTCATTACTGTTTGCAAAAACAAAAGTATAATCTTTATTTCACAAACTTTGTAAAGAATATTACAAGAATTCTGGGAAAGTACAACTATAGGAATCCGATCTGAATGACGATCGCTTTATCCCTTGGACGATGTGAACTTTGAAGACGAAAGCTTTTGAAGATGACTGAAGGCAGGAAGCCTCTGATGGAACGAAGGCAGGAAGCCTCTGATGAACTGAAGGCGAAGAGCCTCTGAAGAACGCGGCAGCACTTGGACAAAAATTCTGATCTCTCTTGATCTTGTCCGTCCCCCCGTTGAATGGAAACGAAACTCTATTTATAGAGTTCTGAAATAACTGTTTTGGGCAGTTATTCTGGAGAGTGCCTGGTTGAAGTGCGCCTGTTTTTGAGCACGTATGACAAACTGTGCCTGTTTTGAGCACGTATGACAAACTGCGCCTGTTTTCACTCCATTATCACGAACGTGCACCAACTGCTCTAGACACGTGGCATTATTTGATTGACATGCGCTTGGTCGTGTACAGTTAGTGGGACACGTGTTGGACATGTAGAGTGGTAGTTAGACATTGAATTAGTCAAAGTACGCCTGTTTCAGGGACACGTGGTAAGCTCTGAATTGATGTTGTTTTGAACTGCGCCTTCTTCGTAGGCGCAATCTGCAAAGTGTGCTGAGTTTGGATAGAAGTAGGCGCAATCTGCGAAGTGTGCTTGATATAGTCAAAAGTAGGCGCAGTCTGTTGATAGCGCCTAGTTCTTTGATGTAGGCACGGTCTGTTTAGACAGCTGTCATATCTTTCTCGAATGCTGTGTTGTCAGAGTAGTGATAAGATATCTCTTCGATTTCCGTGCTATCAGATAATGATGATTATGTGATCTACGTGCGGTTTGAGAAGCGCGCCTCTCTGAGTACTGAATAGGCACTATTTAAGTTTGATTGAGAAATGGGCGCCATTTGAGTTAAAAGTAGGTGCTGTTTGTTGTTGACTGAAAACTAGGCACAGTCTGCCCTGTTGACGGAAAACTAGGCGCAGTCTGCCCAGATTCATGAATTAGGCGCAGTTTGGCTAGCTGGCTGAAAACTAGGCACAGTCTGCCCTGTTGACGGAAAACTAGGCACAGTCTGCCCAGATTCATGAATTAGGCGTAGTTTGGCTAGCTGGCTGAAAACTAGGCACAGTCTGCCCTGTTGACGGAAAACTAGGCACAGTCTGCCCTGATTCATGAATTAGGCGCAGTTTGGCTAGCTGGCTGAAAACTAGGCGCAGTTTGATTTTTTTTTTTCGACCTACAAGACCCCCTTCAAAGTTTTCGAAAGTTGATTTTATTCAAAATTTCAAATACTTTGAATTTTGAAAATCAAATCAAGTTGCGCATAGGCTAAGCTATCTGCGCGATCTGGAAGGATTAGCCTCACGTTTCAGACATTTATGAATATCCAAATGATGAATCTTCATTTTTCAAGACTGATTGAATTCAATTCTTTATGGAGGAATATGAACCACCGGATGATGTGAGAACGGGATAAACCGTTAGATGATGAAGATGAACGGTATAAACCGTCAAATGGTGTGATGAACGGGATGAACCGTCAAATGATGATAATGAACGGGATGAACCGTCAATGATGAAGATGAACGGTATAACCGTCAATGATGATGATGAACGGGATGAACCGTCAAATGATATGATGAACGGATGAACCGTCAAATGAATGTGATGAACGGGATAACCGTCAAATGAATGTGATGAACGGATGAACCGTCAGATGTATGATGAACGGGATGAACCGTCAATGTATGTGATGAACGGGATGAACCGTCAAATGATATGATGAACGGAATGAACCGTCAAATGATATGATGAACGGGATGAACCGTCAAATGATATGATGAACGGAATGAACCGTCAAATGATAATGATGAACGGGATGAACCGTCAAATGATATGAACGGGATGAACCGTCAAATGAATGATGAACGGAATGAACCGTCAAATGATATGATGAACGGATGAACCGTCATGTATGATGAACGGATGAACCGTCAAATGGATGTGATGAACGGATGAACCGTCTAATGATGATATGAACGGATGAACCGTCAAATGATGATGATGAATCATCAAAATGTCTGCTGGGGATTGAATGAACGGTTGTATGTCAAACTTTCAAGAAATCTGCCCAGCAAGATCTCTTCTTCGGTTAATGGTTCAAGAGAAACCATATTGCAGCTTTTAAACTTGCATTTGGAATTTTCTTTTGCTTGGATAAAGAAGAGGCGGAGGCTTCAAAATCTGAGACCAGATCTGGATGAATCCACAAGATTTCCCCTTTAGAAGTAGTCAAGGGGAAAAGTCCTTCATGTCGGGGAGGAGGAAGGTTCACGAACTCCAGAGTAGTCCGAGGAATGGGAACTACGCCTTCTTCAACCTGCAGAGGTGTGAAGTCACCGAACTGAACAGAGACGACATTAGCCGTCACCGTCTTTTCGTCCTGTTCGAGAGTTACTGCTCCAGATTTGATCATCTCTTGTATTTTTCCTTTAAGCACATAGCATGCTCGAGTAGGATGTCCGATGAATCTGTGGTAAACACAATACTTAGGATGATCAGTCTTACCAACCTCTTCCGGCCTTTTGGGGTCGGGCAATTGAAGTTTGTTGCTTTTGGTAAGACAGTCGAAGATCCCCATGATATCATCTCATCAAAGAATATTCTTCTTTGGACGCTGCGGTCTCTGGGGTTGCTGAGACGAAGTAGGAGCAGGTTGAGAAACGTTGACAGCTAACACTTCTTTGCTTCTCAAGTCAATGGCCAAAGTTTCCTTAGGAGCAGAGGTATCTTTGCCTTTTCTATTATTATTCTGGCGATTGTTGTTGTTGAGATGATCGCTTGGTCGGATTCATGTGAACCCCCAATGTCTTGAATTTTCGCGCTGAGTTCTGCTGCCTTAGCATTGATATGAAAGAAGGCCAATCTGGAATGAGTAGCCCCTGTCCACATACTAAATTGGCAAGAGATTATTCTTGCAAGTGTCAATGTGACAGCAGATGGTCCCATTGGCATTTTGAGAGCTTCGCGACGAACCTCTCGATAAATTGCTCAGCAGGCTCATTATTTCTTTTTTATTTTAATGAGGGCTGACATAGTCATGTCATTGACGCCTTCATAAAATCGTTCAAGGAACACTGTTTGAAACCAGCAAAGAAGTGATACATCCGTCTGGTAGACTTCGGTACCAGTCATAAGCAGCGCCAGTTAAGCAACTGACGAATACCCGAGTAAGAAGGGCATCATTAGGCTGAAGAGGATCAGTCATCAATTCAAAATGATTAATATACTGATTGGGAGATGAAGTACCATCGAACTGCATAATGGTGGGGAATTTGTATTTTGGCGGGAAACTGCATTTTCTTCCATTTGGCGGGATAGGGTTGTTTAATGCCCAACCGTTGTAAGCCTTCCCTTTGTGTATAGGCTTCAAATTGATTCCGCAATTGTTCAACAGCATCATTAGCATTCCCTGAAGATTGAGGATTGCTAGATTGATTAGTAATAGCCGGAGGAGGAAACCGCATGGTAAGCATCACCCCCAGCACCAGTTTGGCTAAAAGTAACCTGAGCTGGTACTGTGATGTTTGGAAGAGGTGGTACCCCCAGACCAGGGTTCTGAGGAGTGGAAGAAATCAATGGTTCAGGAGTTATGACCGGTGGAGTGTGCTGAGCCATAATAACATCATGCATTTTAGCCATCATTTCGGCCATAGTCTTCAATTGTTCTTCTAGTGCAACAATCCTTTGATTCTGATTGTTAGAACCAGAAGCATCTTGTTCTTCAACGACGTATGCTGTCACTTCTCGTGCCATGACAGATGACACAGTTTGTTCAGAGCCATCACTGTCGACAGCAAAGTCTGAATTACCCCCATCATGAGAAGTAGACCGATCACTGTAAGGAAGATTCCTTTGACCGATTGTTTCTCGGCTTCGAGATCGAGTATGCTGGTAAACACCATCATCTGATTCTCTAAGTCGGTCAAGATAGTGCTGGCTAGGTCTCCGGGTCTTTCCGTGCTTGCATTTTCTACCCCCAGAGTCTCTGGAAGTCATGTTGACGGAGGCAAACATTACCTCTTCTTCATCATCACTCTTTTGATCAACAGAAGGGAAAGTCAGACGCTCGAAGACAGAACGTTTGGTTGTTTGGCAACAACATTTGATAACCACTTCATAAGGATGATTACAATGATGAACTTGTGATTGTTTGGGAGAACTGGGGGTGATATTCCGTTTCTGCCTGAGATGATCCCGAAGATCAGAGACAATGGGACGAGAAGAAGTAGCAGGGATATACTCATAGATGACATTTGGAACATGATTCCGATTTCGTAAATGTTC
Source organism: Iris pallida (assembly GCA_029216955.1). Classification (NCBI taxonomy): domain Eukaryota; kingdom Viridiplantae; phylum Streptophyta; class Magnoliopsida; order Asparagales; family Iridaceae; genus Iris; species Iris pallida. The sequence goes on from JANAVB010006350.1 coordinate 70,218, forward strand.
GATTCCATGAGTATAAAGAGAGGTACTCATCTGATTGGCGTAATTGTAGGATTCTTTGCCCCAAAAGGTTGATATTGAGGTAAGTTAATCTTAGCATATTTGCGTTTCACAGAGGTAGGTTTTGATGCCCGTAAATCATTTAAACCGCCCCTGAAAACCTTAGTTTGTGAAACTTGTAATTTGCCTTGTTCGGATCGTGAAATCCGCAAATTAGACAATTCCTGAATATTTGCCTTGGGAGTAGGTAAAATGCCTCTCTGATTAGTACGAGAACCTTTGTAAAAAGAAGTTTTTGTACTAATAGGTGCAGAGACACTATCAGTTGGATCCTCCTCGATAAGAATCGAAGAAGATTTGGAAAAGGCCAGAGGACCTTTTCCATTGTTTTGAGATGAAGGGATAGCTAAAGAGCATTTCCCTCTGTTATCTTCCAAGTTTTGAGCTTGGGAAGAATGGGAGAAGACCAAGGGGCCTTTTCCTTTTGATGGAATGGAAGAAGGAACAGCCAAAGGACTGTCCTCAACAAACTGAGCCTGAGCAGTTTGGGGTTTCTGGATTCTGGAGTGATTCGGAGTAGACTGCGTCTGTTTAGTCAGGGCAGCAGATGTATTGGATTGAGCCTTGGCAGCAGCAGAAGATTTGACTTGTGCCAATTTGGCACAAACTGTGCCAGAAGAAGGTTTGGTGGCAGACTGCGCCTGAGTAGACTGTGCCTGTTTAGTCAGGACAGCAGATGTATTGGATTGAGCCTTGGCAGCAGCAGAAGATTTGACTTGTGCCAATTTGGCACAAACTGTGCCAGAAGAAGGTTTGGTGGCAGACTGCGCCTGTTTCCCTAAGGAGAGAATAGACTGCGCCTGATTGTGAGGCAGAGATTGTGCTGTTTTGGCATGAACTGTGCCAAAGATGGTTTGACAGCAGACTGCGCCTGTTTCTCTAAGGAGAGAACGGACCGCGCCTGATTGTGAGGCAGAGATTGTGCTGTTTTGGCATGAACTGTGCCAAAAGATGGTTTGACAGCAGACTGCGCCTGTTTCCCTAAGAGAGAACAGACTGCGCCTGATTATGAGGCAGAGATTGTGCTGTTTTGGCATGAACTGTGCCAAAAGATGGTTTGACAGCAGACTGCGCCTGTTTCCCTAAGGAGAGAACAGACTGCGCCTGATTGTGAGGCAGAGATTGTGCTGTTTTGGCATGAACTGTGCCAAAAGATGGTTTGACAGCAGACTGTGCCTGTTTCCCTAAGGAGAGAACAGACTGCGCCTGATTACCAGAGATAGATACTGGTGTCTTATAAACAGCAGGTTGTGCCGAGGAAGTGGCAGCGTTCTTCATTAGAGAAGTAACAGAGTTCTTGGGAGCCCACACTGAGCGAGTCTTGCTCTTGACGGAAGTCGTAGTGCGACGAGGAGGGCTTTGTGCATTAATCATTGCTTCGTAAGCCGTTTGGTCGACTTTCACGACCAAAGTCTTCTGCGTCTTGCCGATAGATGCTTGTCACATTGAGTTGTCACCTTTTCATCAGAGGAAAAGGTCGTCCCCAGCAGAGTCGCCATTTTGTTTGCAAAAACAAAAGTAATCTTTATTTCACAAACTTTGTAAAGAATATTACAAGAATTTGGGAAAGTACAACTATAGGAATCCGATCTGAATGACGATCGCTTTATCCCTTGGACGATGTGAACTTTGAAGACGAAAGCTTTTGAAGATGACTGAAGGCAGGAAGCCTCTGATGGAACGAAGGCAGGAAGCCTCTGATGAACTGAAGGCGAAGAGCCTCTGAAGAACGCGGCAGCACTTGGACAAAAATTCTGATCTCTCTTGATCTTGTCCGTCCCCCCGTTGAATGGAAACGAAACTCTATTTATAGAGTTCTGAAATAACTGTTTTGGGCAGTTATTCTGGAGAGTGCCTGGTTGAAGTGCGCCTGTTTTGAGCACGTATGACAAACTGTGCCTGTTTTGAGCACGTATGACAAACTGCGCCTGTTTTCACTCCATTATCACGAACGTGCACCAACTGCTCTAGACACTGGCATTATTTGATTGACATGCGCTTGGTCGTGTACAGTTAGTGGAACACGTGTTGGACATGTAGAGTGGTAGTTAGACGTTGAATTAGTCAAAGTGCGCCTGTTTCAGGGACACGTGGTAAGCTCTGAATTGATGTTGTTTTGAACTGCGCCTTCTTCGTAGGCGCAATCTGCAAAGTGTGCTGAGTTTGGATAGAAGTTGGCGCAATCTGCGAAGTGTGCTTGATATAGTCAAAAGTAGGCGCAGTCTGTTGATAGCGCCTAGTTCTTTGATGTAGGCACGGTCTGTTTAGACAGCTGTCATATCTTTCTCGAATGCTGTGTTGTCAGAGTAGTGATAAGATATCTCTTCGATTTCCGTGCTATCAGATAATGATGATTATGTGATCTACGCGCGGTTTGAGAAGCGCGCCTCTCTGAGTACTGAATAGGCACTATTTGAGTTTGATTGAGAAATGGGCGCCATTTGAGTTAAAAGTAGGCGCTGTTTGTTGTTGACTGAAAACTAGGCACAGTCTGCCCTGTTGACGGAAAACTAGGCACAGTCTGCCCTGTTGACGGAAAACTAGGCGCAGTCTGCCCAGATTCATGAATTAGGCGCAGTTTGGCTAGCTGGCTGAAAACTAGGCACAGTCTGCCCTGTTGACGAAAAACTAGGCACAGTCTGCCCAGATTCATGAATTAGGCGTAGTTTGGCTAGCTGGCCGAAAACTAGGCACAGTCTGCCCTGTTGACGGAAAACTAGGCACAGTCTGCCCTGATTCATGAATTAGGCGCAGTTTGGCTAGCTGGCTGAAAACTAGGCGCAGTTTGATTTTTTTTTTTTCGACCTACAATTACAACAAAATGAATTTAAGTAGGCAATTCTAATTTATGACATAAGGTTTATATCTAAATAGAACAAAAAGAAAATTGAGCAGGTTATCAAGGTTATAGCTTTAATTCTGGGAAATTTTAACTAACCAAGTGTATAGTGTATCCACATGGGGTCATATCGTCATATCAAAGTAAGCGTGTACCTATAGAGTTCTAGCAAGCAATCTAAATTGCATGGCCTATATGTTAACCTTAACTACCCAACGGTCAATTCGAACAAGGGACTCCTAGTCCTAGTCATTATCTTAAACCATTTTAATCCTAATTATGAATGAGCATTTTCTGAGCGCAGGCTCGCAATAGTACGACTATCGTACCATCACGAGTTCGCAATCTTTTGTGAAATCAGACCTGCATGGGCTACCACAAAAACTTGTCACGACCCGCACCCACTTTTCGGATACGAGACGTGACCAAGCCAGCCTACGCCGCAGAGTCGGCGGTAGAACGCTGTCAAGCCCGCAAGAAATAAATGCTCAAAGAAATAAACATTATATATTTGCTGCTCATTCATATTTCTAAGTTTATTACAACATTATAAGATTTATAATTAAAGAAAATACAAGATTTTACAATTAATGAAATTGAGTACAACTGCTATCTATTTCTAGGTCGACCTTAGCATACCCAAGTCTTCCCAGTGCTAAGAGTGATCGCGGCTAAACCTGAAAAATGATGGTTTCCAGTCAGGAATGGAACAAGTACACAAATCGACGGTAATACAAAACACAATAGAATTAACAAGACATGAAATAGCATATGGAATATGAAAGCTAGTAAGAAAACTGATGACGTAGCACGATAGAGAAGTAAACAAGGAAAAACTAATAAAAGACATCCATCTAGGTGGTGTGAAATATCTGTTTCGACATGTGAACGGCTAGGGGTAAATCCGGTACCTGTACGTGTCGTGCACAGGTGCTATTGTTCACGAATAGACATCATAGGGATAGTTCTGGGTAGTCCACATGTCTACTAAGATATTCCCCTCCCGACTACTCCGTGTGACGAGCGTGTCAACAAGCAGCAATATATGTATAGACATGAAATGAAAAGACTACTATGAATCGAAAGCAATCAGAGAGTGCACTTGCCTGAGGTCCTTAGCTGAAGAAACCAATACTATACCATACAATGAGCCATAATCAATCATCACGTGCAGAAGTCTCCAGATGCTGAAATAAACAGAACCAACGTTCTCAGAATAGTCAAATTAGCTAGAATTACCTGTCCTTAGTCCAATTCTGGAAACAGGGGCAAAACAGTAATTTCGGGCAAAAACGATGTCCGCCGTTGGACCCGCTTTGCACCGAAAAGCATGCCAAAGTCAACGGTCTCTAAAGTCATCAAACTACATGTCTACGGGTCTGATTTTCTGATACGAACCCAACCGTATGTCCAGAGTTGGATTCCGGCGGGCCGTGCACAAAATCGCCCGTTGAGTGGGATCGTGGGGCCCGCAAAACGACGATTTTATCAACGGTCTCGGAATCGGACCAAACTTGGCATACAGGACCAGAAAAATGATACAGACCGTTGGCGCAAGTTTCGTCTCGATCTGACGAGCGTGCACAAAGTAATTGGAGAATTTGCAAAGTGCACGATACGGTGAATTTCGACGGATACGCATCAAATTCGTCGCGCACACGCGACCAATTTGAATTCCGCCAAAGCCCACACGACTACGAAGCCGTTACGCAGCTTTCGATGCTTACGGTTCACGACCACGTTGCCCGGAATGGCGGAACGCACGTCGTGTGGAACAATTTTCTAGTTTTGAAAACAGATTTTTCGTCAACTTTACCCTAATTTTAAACAGCAATTAATCAACAAGAATTAATTCTAAAAATAGCGTTTCCATCCTAGTTAGGTTGTCTAGAAGTCTGTTCAAGCGGTTTTTGAAATCTCCTACTATTCTGTTCAGAAAGTGTCCGTCAAGTTGGGTGTTTGGTCCGTTCAATTACTCTGTTTCTAATATATTTTTCGTCGATTTTGAGTCAACTTTCTGGACAACCTCGGCGTCGATATTCAAACTAAAAGAAGATGATGGAGTCGTATATATAGGCTACGTACCGAAGAAGACAAATCGTGGAATGATTAGCCGAGGAGGTAGCTATCTTGTTGCGAAGTTGCCTCCGCGGCTACTGCTGTTGTCTCTGTTCTCTATTTCAGTCAATCATGCGCGCGCGCTCTCTCCAGCCGGCGACGGCAACCCTCGAGAGTGCGCGTGCTCTCGCGGGTACGCCCAGGTGGCTGGGGGTCGTGGTGGCTGTCCGCTGTGTTCACAGGGTTAGGGTTTGTTATCTCCCCCCTCTCGAGCGCGCGGCGCGTTTAATAGGTTATGTTTGGTTTTAAGGGTGGCTTGGGGTCGGTTGGCCATTGACTTGGCTGGGATGGGCTTTAAAGTCGGGCTGGGAAGTAAGGTCCTGTGGGAGGCTGGCTGTGGGGAACATTTGGGTCGGCCTGTGGCTCTGGATGGGGCTGAGCCCATGGCCGAGAGCTACCACTGCTTCATTGTTCTCTTTTTCTTTTTCTATTTCTTTTCTCATTCTTTTTCTATATCTTTTAATTAGCATATATATTTATATATACATCCATATATACACTATTATATATATTTTTATACAAAAATACACACACCCATACACTCAATACATATATACTTCTATATCTATATTCCTATATACTTACACATATACGCTTTTTTTTATATATAAGTAACATATACACATATACGTATTTCGTATATTTATATATACCTACATATACATACGTATATATATATATATATATATATATATATATATATATATATATATATATATATTAATATATATATATATATATATATATATATACATGTAAAATATATATATATATATACATATTATATATAATATATATATATATAATACATGTAAAAAAAAAAAAAATAATATATTATTTTTTAAAATATTAATATATATATATATATATATATATATATATATATATATATAGATATATATATATATATTTATACATATACATGTATTATATATATATTCACATGCAGATAACCAATATAATAAAATAGTATCATTTCATAACTCTCAATAATATTGATAATAAATAATAATAAGAATAATAATAACAATAACGAAGTTCGATAAACCAAATAAAGGCGTATATATATATATATATATATATATGTACAGTCTAAAAATAATCGTCTAAATAAAATAAATTAATAGTAAAAAATATTTTACAATTTCGGAAAGGGGAGCTACAACCCTCGGTTCGAAGTCTCTTCCCCCTATTGAACAACGTGGAGCCATGAAATATAATACAATGAAGGAAATTGAGAGATTTGATATAGTGAAAAGTGTTGAGATATACCTCATGGTGATGGAATATGAAGGAGAATGATGAGAGAAGCCTTCTCCTTGAGTTTTGAGAAGAGATATGCTCTAGGAAGGAAGAACTAGGTTAGGTTTGGAGAAAATATGTTTGGAGAAGTGTAGAGGTGGCAATGGGGAGAAAAAGAGGAGAACCTGAATATATGTGTAAGGATTCCAATGGTCAGAACAAATATGGACCATTGGATCAACTCATGATCAGCGGCTGAGGCTGCTCTCGATTCTGGAACAGCCATACCGAATTCGGCCCGAACTCTGGATAAGGCAGAGTTCGGCCCGAATTCCGGATTCTGTAAACAGAACAGAAATCAGGCTAAAAGTTTGATAAAAAGTGAGAGATCAAAGAGTATGATAATACAAATTTGAGATAGACTAAATATGAGAAAGAAAATGAACACTGAAGTAAAGTGAAGTATAGAAAATTTAAATTTTGGCATGTGATAAAATAAAAATGAACCATGTAATAAACAAGGAATTATGCCATAATTCAATATTTTGAAGTTGTCATGGGTTAGCTGCAGGGGCCGGATCCCAGCTAGCGGTAGTCCTGAGGACTAGTGTACCGTGTCGCTTAGGCTTTTACGCCTTGTTGTCAGAAGGACCCTTTCGGCTTGTACCCATAGCAATTTCATCATAAAAGAATTAAGACATACTCGATATTTACGCAGGTTTATTTTAATTAATAACGGCTTCGTCCAAAATTCCAAGTTCACGACAGAGAAAATTGAAGCTCTCTTCGGATAATGGTTTTGTAAAGAAATCTGCTAGCTGATGATCAGTGTCAATTCTAAGTTAATAGTGTCATTTTGCTGATGATCACGCAAAAAGTGGTGACGTATTTCAATGTGTTTCGTGTGTGAGTGACATATGGGGTTCTTGGTGAGATTTATAGCACTAGTGTTGTCATAAAAGATTAGAATGCATAAAAGATAAGTTGTAATCTTTAAGAGTTTGCTTCATCCACAGAATTTGTGCACAACAACGCCCAGCTGCGATGTATTCAGCTTCTATTGTGGATAGTGCGACAGAATTCTACTTCTTGCTAAACCAAGAGACTAGAGCCTTTCCTAATAAATGACACGTGCCACTTGTACTTTTACGGTTGACCTTGCATCCGGTAAAATCAGTATCAGATTAACCAATGAGGTCAGATGTTGATTTGGGATACCATAGGCCCACTGTTACCGTACCCTTAAGGTATCGAAAGATACGCTTAACAACAGTCATGTGTGATTCCTTAGAATTAGCTTGATATCTAGCACACAGGCAAACGCTACATAATATCAGGGCGACTAGCAGTTAAATAAAGTAGACTGCCTATCATACCTCGATACTTACGTTGATCCACAGGTTTGCCGCTTTCATCTGGTTCTAGTTTAGTTGTAGTAGCCATTGGAGTGCTGATTGGTTTGACGTTGTCAAGGTCGAATTTCTTCAGCATGTCCTTTGTATACTTCGACTGACAGATGAAAGTTCCATTTGACATTTGTTTGACTTGCAGTCCAAGAAAGTAGTTGAGCTCTCCCATCATGCTCTTCTCAAACTCGGTCTGCATACACTTGGCAAAATCTTGACAGAAGGTTTTATCAGTAGATCCAAATATAATATCATCAACGTAAATTTGCACTAAGAGAATAGTGTCTTTGAAAGATTTTATAAAAGTGTAGTGTCAACTTTCCCTTTTGAAAAACCTTTTTCAAGTAAGAAATTGCTTAGTCGTTCATACCAAGCTCTAGGGGCTTGTTTGAGGCCATATAGCGCTTTATTCTGCTTGAAAACATGGTCGGGAAATTTATAATTTTCAAAACCAGGGGGTTGTTTAACATAAACCTCCTCCTTAATAAATCCATTCAAGAAAGCACTTTTAACATCCATTGAAATAATTTGAAATTTTGAAAATTTGCAAATGCACAAAGCATCCGAATGGATTCCAATCTCGCAACAGGAGCATACGTCTCATCGTAGTCGATACCTTCCTCTTGGTTGTATCCTTGGGCTACTAGACGAGCTTTATTGCGTGTAACTGAACCATCTTCATTTACTTTGTTTCTAAAAACCCATTTAGTACCAATAATCGAGTGATTTGCCGGCCTAGGAACGAGTTCCCATACTGGCTCCTCTCGAATTGGTTGAGTTCCTCTTGCATGGCAGAAATCCAAAATTCATCATTAAAAGCTTCTAAAATGTTTTTCGGCTCAATTTGTGAAATGAAGGCGGTACTAGCAATAGAGTCTCTTAATGATGATCTCGTAGTTACTCCACGTGAAACCTCACCTATTACCAAATTTTCTGGATGTGAAGGCTTGGAAGAGAATTTCTTTGGCAAGCGTTCCAGAGAATTGGTTTCAGTGGTGGTATTCATTGGAGTAGAAGTTGATGGCTCAACATCATCATCAAGAGTGGTTGCTGCACTGTTATCTTCATCAAAAGTCACATTGGTAGACTCTTCCACAATTAATGAGCGTTTGTTAAACACTCTATATCCCTTGCTCTTGGCAGCATAACCAAGGAAAATACCATCGTCAGCTTTGGCATCAAATTTGCCTAAGTTGTCTTTGGTGTTAAGGATAAAACATCTACAACCAAAAACTCTAAAATAAGAAACATTTGGGGTTCTTCCAAACCAAATCTCATAGGGTGTTTTCTTCGTAATAGGACGAATAAGCACCCTATTTAAAATATGGCATGCTGTACTGACAGCTTCAGCCCAAAAGTATTTCGGAAGTGAGAACTTGTTCAACATGACTCTAGCCATATCGCCAAGAGTCCTATTCTTCCGCTCCAAAACACCATTTTGTTGAGGAGTTCTTGGACAAGAAAACTCATGATTAAAACCATTAGAATCACAAAATTTTTCAAAATCAGTATTTTTGAATTCGCCTCCATGATCACTTCGGATTCGAGTAATCATGTAGCCTTTTTTGTTTTGAACTTTCTTAACAAAAATCTTGAAAACTGAAATAGCATCACTTTTTTGTAAGAAAAAAACCCAAGTAAATCTAGAAAAGTCATCAACAATAATAATAGTGTAGAGTTTTCCACCAAGACTGGCTACTCTACTAGGGCCAAATAAATCCATATGAATTAATTGCAAGGGTCTAGTAGTATTTACAGAGTTTATGGAATGAAATGAGGACTTGGTTGCCTTATTCAATTCACATTCGGCACATACAGTGTCCTTTTTGAATGTGATGTCGGGCAAGCCTCTAACTAGCTTCTTAGTGGATAGCCTGGATATAGTATCCATATTGGCATGACCAAGACGCTGGTGCCACTAATCTTTCATCCTTATGAGCATAGGCATCTACCTGTATTATTAGTATCTCTAGACAGATAGAAAATATAAATATTATCCTCTCTTATCCCTTCAAAAGTAATGTCTCCCGTTGACCTATCATAAATAAAGCATTTATTTTGTCCAAAGTTAATGTCATATCCATGGTCAGCAAGATGACTGATACTGAGCAGGTTATGCTTTAACTCGGTCACTAGGAAGACATCCTTTATTACGGGAGAGGGAGGATGACCAATAATACCATTACCTATAATATACCCTTTTAGGTTGTTGCCGAAGGATACATATCCTTCTCTCATCGGTAGTGATGCGAAAAGATTTGCATCTCCCGTCATATGCCGCGAGCATCCACTATCGAGAATCTCTTACTCTTAGTTGAGGAGGGAAGGTCAACCTACATCAAGAGTAGATGTGACCTTTGGTACCCAATTTCTTGAGGGTCCTGAAAAGTTAGTTTTCTGAAACCATGCATATATCTTTCTATATACTAATCTTCTAACTCTACATTGTGGTGAAATGTGTCCATGTAATCCACAATAAGTACATATAGCATTCCTATTTGTTAGGAGCATGGAGATGATGTCTATAAGTAGAGTGTGTAGAGTAGCATGATGATGATGTCTATATGTAGAGTTAGCATGGTGATGATGTCTATATGTAGAGTGATGTGGAGTTAGCATGGTGATAATGTCATATAGAATAGCATGGTGATGATGTGTAGAGTTAGCATGGTGATGATGTCTATATGTAGAGTGATGGTGATTTTGTTTTTGTGCAGCATAGTGATGATTGTATCTATGTGTGGCATGTTGATTCTGTGACATATGAGAATTATTTCTATGTGCATGTGGTTTGTGTGTTTTATGAAAGTGTGTGTACATAAAGCATGATTACGTGCTGTAGGTGGATGACGTGGTTGACTAGTATGATTAGTGTCATGCTTTGTGTGTGTCTCATGTTTGGGTTTGAGGTTGAGCAACCTGTTTTCCCAATTTAGTTTCTAATTTCTTAGAAACAGCCTGCAGCTCAGCTCTTAGTATTCAAACCATAAATCTTAGTGATAGAAATCTTGTGTCTACTCTTTTCTTCAGCAAGCTCCGTGTTGAGTGCTGTGATTTCTTGTGTTTGTTGTTTAATACGTGCTTCGGCATCATGTAGGCTTAATTTAAGCTTAGACACCTCATTTGTGACTTCCGTGGGTGAAGTGTCTCTAATGTTATCAAGCAATAAGAGAGTCTTTGAAATTCGACTTCATGACTTTTGATCTTTTCCTTGGCATGTTTATATTTACCAATGACTTTCTTATGGTCATCAAGTAAATCGGTGAAAGCATCGCCAAGTTCATCAAAAGTGAAATCATCAAGAGTTTCGTTTGATACCTTGTCGGACGTTGCCATTAAGCATACGTTTGTAGTGTCTTGAGGAGAGTCCTTTTCTTCTTGGAGTCACTAGCTTTGCTTTCATGCCAAATGCTTGTGTTGGCATATTTCTTTGAGGAAGCCTTCTTGTATGGTTTCTCATAACGGTTGCTCTCCTTAAGAATGGACAGTCTTTTCGGACGTGTCCAGTCTCTTGCAACCGTAGCAAGTTGGCTCTTCTTCGTCATCTTCTTGTGGTTCCTTCTTTCTTCGATTGAAGCAAAGAAATTTCTTGAAGTTGCGGACAAGGAGAGCTTGATCATCACCTTCCGATTGTCGTCATCCGTCTCTTCGGGGTCAGCCCTTCGTCGGTGAGCTTTGAGGGCAATCTCCTTAGCCTTAGGAGCAGGCTCTTCGAAGTCTTTGAGGTCAAGCTCATGAGTCATCAGCTTTCCATCAAAGTCTCCATGGACATAGTTGTGAGATTATTCCTTCTATGATGGCTGTCACCTTAGGGTTCCATATCTTGGTAGCCTCTAAGTAGCTTGCGAATCTTCTCGTGTTTGTATATTGTATGCCGAGCGAAGATAGGGGATTGATGATGTCGAGGAATCTTGTGAACATTTGCGTGTCTCATTTGGCTTCATCTTGAAAGCCTCATATTCTTGCGTGAGACGGTTTCTTCGATTCCTTGACTTGGGTGGTTCCTTCATGCGTCACTTCTAGAAGTCTCCATACTTCGTGAGAGGTGGTGCATGTTGAGACCCTGTTGAACTCATTCCTGTCTATAGCACAGAATAAAGCATTAATAGCTCTCTCGTCTAGACTTGCCGGTTTCTTCTCCTCGTCAGAATATTTGTCATGTGGTTTCTCAACGAGATCACCATTGACAACTATTCTGGCGGCTTTTTGTAACCATCGGTGACGATGGTCCACAGGTCGAAGTCTAGCGACTTGAGATAAAAGCTCATCCTTGTTTTCTAATAGGTGTAGTTAGTTCCATCAAATAGGGGAGGCCTATGAGTGGATTGCCTTCACCGTGATTGGAAATCATGGATTGTGTGGTTGCCATGGATCAGCTCTAGGATGTTAGTCCTTGTTTAGAGAACAGAGCTCTGATACCAATTGAAGAACAGATGGCAACTCTAGAGGGGGTGAATAGAGTCTATAATGATAATAGCCAATTAAAAATTAAACTCTTTCACAAGCTAAAAGTAATCAGAGTAAATGCGGAAATAAATAAGGAGCAAGAAAGCATACGGAAACACAGCCGATTTTTAACCTGGTTTTCCTCGTGGAGGACTAGTCCAGGCCTGAGAACTCTAGCTCAGGATTAAATCCACTATTTGTGAAATAGTAGTTACACCCCGTGCCTTTTCTTCAGAAGAGCACGTCAACTTCTTACAAAGATCGCAGTGGCGATGCTTGGAATTTTCCAAGCGACTTCTTGAACTCTTGCACAAACTCCTAACCGAAAAATACTGAGCACTTGAGGCTTAGGGAGCTTGGCTAGTAGATGAAGAAGGGTATGGCTTATATTGAGCTTTAGAGGGAAGAGAAGAGAAGATTGGATGAATGAAAATGAGAGAATTCACGGCCTATTTATAGGATACCAGGT
>JANAVB010006351.1:0-85000 GCA_029216955.1 Iris pallida
CGAGAGGACCGAGCAGACTTATGTAAGTATTACAATACGTTATCTTAATTTAATACTTCGTGTCAATTTTAATATAACTTAGTAAATATGATGCAAATAAATATTCATGTAGTTAGTAATAATAAGTACATTAATTAGAAATTAGTAGTTAGTAATAATAAGTACTTTCTAGGCCGAGTATCAGAGGCTGCGGGAACGGGCGACTGCTAGTGCACCTGATGCAGGAGAGGCCGGTACTTCCTCGCAGCCCACTAAAGCTCCGTCGACGGACGAGCTGTGGATGGCCGCCGCTGGTGGACTCCGTAGGGGTACGTACTACGGTACGGGATCCTATGGCGCCCTAGTTGCGACCCAGTCCTCTAGGACATCTCCTGCTAGTGTGCATGGTCCACAGCCGTCCCAGGAGTCTGCCTGAGTCCACCAGATAATGGAGTCTCTCCGTGACGACCTGCTACGACGGATCGAGGAGCAGTCTCAACACGACGATCCTGCGCTGCTAGCACGATTGGATGCGCTCGACCGGCATTATAGACCTCAGGGAGACGACTGAGAGGACAGAGCGCACCGTTGGAGGGTTAGAGCGCACGGTCACGGAGCTGCAGATAGGACAGGTGACCATGGCCGAGAGGATGAGATTGGCGCAGGAGTCGATGGTCGAGAGCAGTGATAGAATGTTATCTATCATAGATTCATACCACCAGCGACTTACAGCGTTGGAGCGTACTGGTCTTCCGGGTGCGCCTTCATCGTCGTCGACTCCGCCGCCTCCACTGCCATCTTCTTCGACACCGACTCCACCGACGTCACTGCCTCCATCGGTATCGATTTCATGTGAGGAGTATGAGTTCTTCTTATCCCTTCGTCGCGGCGGTGCCCCTTCTGCACCAGATTCTTAGTAGTCCTAGTTAGGACTGTTTCTGTGTTTGTTTCATTCTTTGTTTGTGACTTTTTTCCTTTGTTGGTTATGTAGATTTGGATACTTGGTTGTTTGGATACTTAGTTATTTGGATATTTGGTTATTTGGATACTTGGTTATTTGGATATTTGGTTATTTGGATATTTGGTTATTTGGTTAGTTGTTGTGTGATTGTTGTAAACTTGGTTGTTTGGATATTTGGTTATTCGCAATTATCGACGTCAAGTATACAAACTTGGTTAGTTGTGTACATCGAGAAGTGGACATTCTGTGATTGTTTGGATCCTATTCTACAGTTAGAAATGGTTATCTTTTTAAACTGCAGGAAGAAATGGACATTCTGTATTTTATTTTTTTATTTTTTTCAGACTTAGCGACGTTTACCGACGTTTATCGACGTACACCGACGTACACTTACGTCGGTAAACGTCGGTAAATATGCGATATTATCCAGTTTACCGACGTTTTAGCGACGTTATAATAGTCGGAAAACGTCGGTAAACGTCGGTGCACATCGGTAATATTCCCAGAAATTCCCAGGAATTACCGACGTTTAGCGACTTTGAACATGTCACTAAACCACCGACGATTCGTCGGTAATACGTCGGTAATTTACCGACGCGTAGCGATACGCAGTAATACGTCGCTAATCCACCGACGTCACGACGGTAGACGTCAGCAATATACCGATGTATATATACGTCGGCAAACGTCGATAATTGCGACGTTTGGCGACGTTTAGTAGATTAGAGACTTACATTTCAGCGACTATCATGAAACGTCGGTAATTCCGTCGCTAAATATCTTTAGCGACAAAATTTGTCATTTTAGCGACGTCTTTATGCGTCGCTAAAACGACTTATTCTGGTAGTGGTAGTAGGCGTGGGTCAGGAGACTCAGTTTCAAGAGGATTTATAGCTCAGGCTGAGGAGGCTTATTTAGCAATTCTGTTAGGATAGATTTGTGCTGAATATGTTTCCAGTTAGACTCTTGGTTTGTGTATTAATTGAGACATATTCTGTGTTAGATAACTCTTAGACTCATCTGGACTTATAATATTTTTATGTTAGATTTTCTGAATATTTTATATCTTGTTGTCTTTATCTTTTCGTACCATTTATCTTATTTATAGTACTGTGATTGAGTATGGATATATTATCATTACTTGTCCTCCGTTTGGAATTGACCATCTCGGCAGTTTATGATATTTATATTGCTTGTTAGTTTAGTAAATCTAGACAGTTCTATCATCGATGCTGTGGCGTAGGCTGGGTGCTGTCGCACACTCGTGCCCCCACATCGGGTGCGGGTCGTAACAGTCAGCCCTTATCGCAGTAACCTGAGCAATCATAGCAATTACGTCAGTAACCATGGAAACCTTACTAGGCTCACCTTGCTCTAACTGCTTGGGCTTGGATCTGCAGTCACTCTTGTAATGGCCATTCTTGCCACAACTAAAGTAAGTCATATTGGACTTTGGCTTCTGGTGCTTGAAAGAAGACCCCTTCACTTTCAGATTAGTGAAGTCATTCTTCTTGTGGTGGAAAGCCACCTGCTTTCCTTAGATTCCTTCGTCTAGACCAAATTGTCCCTAGCCGTTTGCTTGGACAGAGTGTCCACATTCAGTTGAGCCCTCATATGGTCCTCAACATAATTTTTGCATGAGATCTTCTAGACTGATCTCCAGTTTCTTCATATTCATATTTGCATAAAATTTGTTTCATCCAGCGGGAAACTTAGAGACAATCCCTCCAACAACGAACTTGTCCTTGAGGAACATCTCCTTATCTTCCAATTTCTAACGCAACTTTAGAAATTCTTTCACCTGAGGTAGCATCGTCTTCTCGTCTTCAAAGAGCCATTTGTGATTTTATTTCGACGATGAATATCTTGCTCCTGTTCTTGTTATCTTCATATATTTTCTCCAAAGACTCCCATATCTCTCTGGCGTTGGTCTTCTTTGAGTAAGATTCTGCCAGAGAGTCATCCATAGCATTGAGGATAAGAAGCCTACAGAGGCTATTTTTCCTCTTCTATTTGGACTTTTTTACAGCAGCAGCAGTAACCGCGTCCGTAGTCCCATGTTCTGGAGCTTTCGGTTCATCCTCAGATAACACGTGGTCGACGTCCACGAGTTGAAGAATAAGGCTAACCTTTCTCTTCCAGATTTGGTTGTGTTCTCCATCGAATTTTTCTAACTTGTTAAAGTTGGAATCGATGAATAAAGCACGAGAGGTTTCCATCTTATAAATCTAGTTTTGAGATTGTTAGTCCTCGAACATGATTTTAAGATAAAAAACAAATTTTAGCAATACTTTGAGGAAGTGTTGGCCCATTGGCTAAATGGTCACACCTGATTTGATAATCAACGATAACTTAAGTCGATACGCAAAATATACGAACTGCTACTAATGTTACAGGTTGCTAAAATCAATATCAAAAGAACGTACTATACCTACATCCTGTATCTACAATGATCATTGCATCGTCATCCAGAAAAGATTGTATCAAAATCCAGATCGAGTCATTTTATATTTTCTTCTGTATTTTTACTTTTATTGTGTCTAGAAAATATAAATGTAAGATCGTTCGAGATAGTACTGGCTTAGGTTTTCTTAGTACACAAATCCAAAAAGCCTACCTAAATCCCACATAATTCTACATATCCATATAGCCAAAAATCCTATGCAATTTGGATTACCAAAAATCCTATTCTAATTAGATAGAATTCGGCCAGAACTCTGACCGAGTTCGGACCGAGTTCGGTCAAGGATTTTTGAATTTCTGTTGCCTCCAAATCTGCATACAACGTTCGAATGCGATATTCTAGCATCCGAACTCAGCCCGAATTTTGCCCGAGTTCGGTCAGGAAAAAATACTATAAATAGAGAAGGATTTTCATATTTTTAATCACTCATTCACTTCTCTCTCTCTCTCTCTCTCTCTTCCTAAGTGTTTTCATCGCTCTAACAGCTTTCAAATCTCGCCTATACCACTCTTAGCCAAAGCCAGTAACATTCTGTTCAATTTGGAATCTTTGGTTCAAAAAGTTGTAAAGAGGTTGCCAGTCAAAAAACTTCTTAGTTTTCGTACACAAGTTTGTTGGAGTCTGTCGTGCGCTCGTCACCAAGGCAATATGTTGTAAAGAGACGACAAACTCTCATTTAGCTTGCAAATAGTGGATTAACAGTGGACAAGAGTACTTGCGACTGGAAAACCAGTATATATCGCGGTGTTCACTGAGTTTGATCTTCTATCTCTTGATTACTGTATTTAATTTACTGTATCTTATATCTGTCATAATTTATAATCTGTTATTTTTTAAGTGGTGATTATTTCTGCTGTACATGCACACACTTTATTCGTCCTCCCTCTAGAAGAGCTCAACGGTTCTACAGAAAGGTGTACAGCTGAGATCCTGGAGGATTCAGAGATATAAAATCAAATGTAACACTTCGAAGAAGGCACAAATGAATTTCGTAGCAACAAAGACGAAAGTCCACAAAAGGTTTCTGATTTGATCAGAGAATATCTTGTTCTTTCTCTTAAACGTGTTGTGATGGGATATAATGAGTTATAGATGGAGAAGAGATGAACAGGAGAAGGAAAGGCCTGCTGGGATAACGATAGCCGGATCTCAAAAGCTAGATTTGCCTCATACGATCAGCTTCCAGGAACCAGCAAGTTTAAAAATAAACTGCAAAACACTCTGTCGAAATGCTCTTCTGACTCCTCGGATGGACATAACTCTCTCTGTTTTTCTCTTTTCTGCTCTCTGAATTTGTCAGAAACTTAGCGAATGAGAGAGAAGAGTGAAACTTATATAATGTCAGTCCAGTAACTGCTCCGATTGCGAAATGCTAAGTGCAAAGTGCGCCAACAAATGCCACATTATGTCTCATGAGCCCGAGTCCGAGTCGAGTCCGGGTCCGGGTCCGAGTCTCTAAACCCCTACAGGACTTAGCTCCTAAGGAATTAATTCTAATAGCATGTCAAGGAGCATTAATGCTTTAATATGGAGCCTTATCCTTACCTCATAGAAAAATCACCCACATGGTCCCCACCTTAGGATCACCACCCTATGTACATACCTCAATACCACACATTGCATTATATTGAGATACACAACTTGGTGCATTTCTGATGTGGGACTAAAAAACTAGGCATGAAATGAGAGCAAGCTCTCTACATGTCAAGGAAAAGCTCCAACAAGTTATGTGTCATTGAGGTATCACTAGTACACCGTTGAGTTGATAAAATTTGAAAATATATCTTTAAAAATCAAGCAAAACACAGATATAATCATAACATAATATACTGGATCCGATGCAACCCATCGTAGTATTCCTATCTAATCGATAATCAATACAAAATATAAGTACAAACATACCAAAATAGTATAAATACAAATAAATATTGTTGCTTTGATGGTAGTGGTGGTTTTGGGGCATGGAAGTTGATCATAACATCCGGTAGAAGCAAACAGAGGATCCTTCCAACCAACCAGGCCATGCCAAGGTCAATATGGGCAGCATGGGTAGGTGCATCAGGGAAGTAGGAGCAACTGAAGTTAGCCTATTTACAGTTGTCTGCATACGCTCCATATTTGACTAGAGTATGTTATAATGGTAAACCACCTGCTGAATTCGGAGGAGGGAGAGAAGAAGAAGAAGGTGGAGTAGGTATGGAAACCACAGATACTTGCGGCGACACCAAGATGCCGGTGCCATGTATACGTTTGTCCTTCTCCTTCTCGCTAGTGGACTTTAATCAAAGGTCGTTATCTTCAATGGATGTTGATGCATATTGTCTGACACTCTTGTCCACGTCATCCTGAGTAATACGAGAGGATGCATCAGTCCAGAGATAGTGAAATGCAGCATGTACACCCATGTTTTAATATCCTAAGATGTTTTTAAATTACTTGTGTTTTATGAACTATTGTAAGGGTTTTTAACTATCCTAACTTGTATATTCATATTATAAAGTAAAATAAGAACTAAAAAAATTATAACTACAATATTTACAATTTCTTGCTCGTCTTTTCATCCACATTTGTCTCGTTCTTCCTCTTGTGCATGTGCTCGAAGACCTAGGTGGCATAAACTTTTGAGGGATCTCCACCCTCTTCGTATTCTTATCGGCCTATGTACGAAGTAGCTAATTAACGTATTAGTAGAAAAATTAATATATAAACTATATAATTAAGTAATTTAAATACTTTAAGTTATCATGCATATCAAATTTCTTACATGCTGTGATGGGGATAGATCCACCCATATGTCCAGCAAACGAACATGCATTCTTAGCTTGCTCGTACCTCTTATTGAACTCATGAGTCTCGATTTGCTTCTGCATTCCACCACCACCTTAAGCCACACTTTCCTTCTTATTGCGTCCTACCACTTTTCACAAGCCACCCAAAGCACAACGACCTCTTAGCTACTTTTTGTATAGAAGTGACATGCATATTGGCGACTCAATTGTGTCGCTAAGATGTCGCTAATCCCGTTGAATTTTGAATTTTGTAGTGTTTTGGTAAGATGACTTGCAAATTATTCGAAATGAAACGGTTGGTCAAGACCTGGCTTCGACTCTGTTATTACAAATCCTAACCAAACCAACAAGTACACGGTCAGAACTAGCCTACTCACCCCCTTACTTGTTAGCGAACGGGACGACCGTGCCACCAAGTTCTCAATTAGAACCCATGCTTGAATCAGGTTGATAATTGTACTTATATCAACCTTGTATATGCTTCATAGACTCTCCATCACAATGTTGGCACATTTATTTTGATAACATTAACAACATCTTCGTAGTTTAGTTTTCTCTGTATTCCAGCTAACAGATAATCTCTCAAGCTCCCACAATAAGATCTATCCATTCAAGCCGAGTTATCAAAGCCTTATGGAAGTCCCTAAAAGAAGACTGAAGAAAAGACCAACGCTCCTTAAAGACAGCTCTCAAAAGATTCAAGATTTCGAGTCTGTCAAGGTCTAGGTCTTTCTGTAAAATACCTAAGGTTGGATGACAAACATAAAGCTCTTATATTTTTCAGTCACAAATCAATGTCTAAAGAAACGGCATACCGACGGTATACCGCTGTGTACCGACGGTATACCGTTTCTGAGCTCACAAAATGTTCTGTGACGAAACTCGGCATATCGGCGGCATACTACAGTATACCAGCAGTATACCGTTTTGTGAGCCACAAAATATGCTGTGACGAAACTCGGCATACCGGCGGCATAATACAGTATACCGGCGGTATACCGTTTTATGAACCACAAAATATTCTGTGACGAAACTCCACATACCGGCGCATACTACAGTATACCGACGGTATACCATTTTTATGAACCACAAAACATTTTGTGATGAACATCGGTATACCGACGGCATACTGCTGTATACCGACGGTATACCGACTTCATCATATTTGATTTTTGAATGGACAAGATACTAGCATTAAATGCTCCCAACGGATAGATTTATTACCGTTACTGTTCCGAATGTATGCCGACGGTATGCCGGTCCATACCGACGGCATGCTGTCTGTATTATGTTCAAGGCATTAAATGCTATCCTCTCTTGGTTTTATATATAAATAGTTCCTTCCATTGAAGGCCATCCACTCAAGCCATAAATTTCTCAACAACCAAGAGCTCCACCATTACTACTCTACCCAAGCTTTTAATTGTTATCCAATCCAAAAGTGCTAGAGTATTCAAGAGTTGTGCTTTTCGATCTTCAAGTGTTGTAGAAGATCAACAGTTTCTTTTTTTTTCTTCTGAAGTTGACGAGCCTTCGTAAGAAAACTCGTGTGTAAGAAGTTGGCGAGTTCTTCGGATCCAAACTCGTTTTAAAGTTGACGAGTTCTTCGGATCCAAACTCGTGTGTACTATTTACTCAATAGTGTATTTAAGCCGAAGAGAGTTTCGGGACTGGATTGCCTCTAGGGAGGAGACCAGGATACATCGAGTGTTTGATTCTCTTTCTCTCTCTCTTATTACTTCAGTAATATAGCTTACTTGTGTTAAGTAATTTTTTATTACCCTATTACCCCCTCTAGGGTTCTACAATTAGTATCAGAGCTTTGTTCTCTTGATTTGGATTTATACCCTAAGAGTGATCCATGGCCACTAACCCTAGTGTCAACATATTCCACAATGAGGGACACCCCACAAATAGACCTCCTTTATTTGATGGAACCAACTATAACTATTGGAAGATTAGGATGAGCATTTATTTAAAGTCCATAGATTTTGATTTATGGGATTGCGTGATAAATGGTCTCCCTACTCCTTCCGGAGTTATTGAGAATGTTGTTTCTGACACCCTTAGGGATAAGCTTACTGAGAATGTCAAGAAGCTTGGTAGTCGAGATGCTAAGGCTATGAACGCTCTTTACTGTGCTCTCGATAGCAATATGAATTCAATAGAGTTTCTACTTGCAAGACTTCAAATGAAATTTGGAAATTGCTAGAAGTCACTCACGAGGGAACATCACAAGTAAAGGAGTCAAAGATTAGTAGACTCACATAAGAATATGAATCTTTTAAAATGAAACAAGATGAGTCTATTACTTGCTTGTTTACTCGTTTCGGTGGTATTATTAACCCTCTTTCTTCTCTTGGTAAGGAATATCCTGCTTATGAAAATATCAAAAAAATTCTCAGAGGGTTAACTAAAGGATGGAGTCCTAAAGCTACCGCTATCATTGAAGGGAACAACTTAACAACCATGAACCTTGAGACCCTTATGGGGAAGCTTATAACTCATGAACTTGACATGAAAGATCAAGAGGAGTCATCCATGCAAGAAAAGGAGAATGAGAAGGCCAAAGAAAAGGAGAAGTCTCTGGCTCTCAAGGCTACAAAATCCTACTCAAAAGATAGCTCCGACGATAACGAGTCGGATGATGATGAAGAAATAGCTCTTACCGCAAATCATTTCTAAAGGTTTCTCAAGTTCAACAAAGCCAACAGCTTTAGACGGGACACGATGAAGATCCTACTTGCTACCAATACAGGAGAACCGAACACATCAAGAGAGATTGCCCTATGACAAGAAGAGACTCCAGTAAGTACGAGAAGTCTAACAAAGGAAGCTCTTCCTCCAGGAAATACGCCAACACCAGCATCTGGTGTGAAAGTGATGCTAGCAATTTAGACAATGACAAAGAATGCAAACACAATACAAATTTTTGCCTCATGGCAACCGATGAGGTACTCGATGATCTCTCTTTGAATACTCTCTCATATGATGATTTAGAAAATGCCATTCTTGAATTACACGAGGAACACAAAGGTGTTAGAAATAAGTACAAGAAATCTCTAAAAGAGGTTGAGACATTTAAACTAGAAGTAGAGAGACTTTCCAGCATCATTATTGATGTAAAAGGGAAATCTCCCGCCTCTGACACGGATGAGATAGAGTCTTTCGACTCAAGTTACAAGAATCTCAAGTTATCATTGAGAAAAAGGATGATGAGATCCAATCCCTCAGAAGGGCTTATGATTTTGCTATGCATAAAGTTCAAGCTGCTAATAGAAGAGAAATAATATCTCTACTAAGTATAATGATCTTCTTGTGCATGGTAAGAAACTAGTTGATAAAACATGGCTCGCACACATGCTCCAAGACACGCCTACACCCATCACAATATTAGTCACAATTCTTACATGAACAAGAACACTACACATAGGTCCTATCCTAACATAAGGAAATGACCCTTTGTTAAGAAGAACACCTCACATCATGCTTTCTATCATCACCATAACACTTATGATAGAACTCCTCGCACTAAAGCCCCACATATGCATAACACTCACACATTCTCTTCTAAATCTTTCATGATGTACAACTATTGTGGTCTACTTGGATATACTTCTAATTATTGTCAAACAAGGAAACAAGTTGATATGAAAGTTTTTAAATGGGTTCCTAAGACTAACAATCAAGGACCCAAACAATCTTGGGTACCAAAATGTTCATCTTAACTTATGTTGTAGGTGAAGAATCTTTCTCATGCTAGAAGCAAGTGGATCCTCGATAGCGGTTGCTCACGGCACATGACCGGTGATGCTTCACTTTTTACAACGCTATCGATGAAGAAAGAAGGACATGTATCCTTTGGTAACAATCTAAAAGGCCACATCATAGGAAATGGTGATATCGACTCCCCTCCTTATCCTTGTATTAAGAATGTTTGTCTTGTTACAAATCTCAAACATAACCTTCTTAGTATCAGTCATCTTACGGATAATGGTTATGATATTAAGTTTGTTAAACTCAAATGCTTCATTACCAATAGAACTAGTGGATCTACGGTATATGAAGGCATTAGAGAAAACAATATATGTTCTCTATCTTGTTGAAGGTACTAATAATGACAGGTGCTTAGTTGCAAAGAACGATGAAAGTTGACTCTGGCACATGAGGCTTGGACGCGCTAACATGGATACCATCTCCCATCTTGCCACCAAGAAGCTTGTACGAGGACTTCCAAGTATCTCCTTCAAAAAGGATATGGTAATGTGAAGAATGTGAGAAAAGTAAGTTGACCAAGTCATCCTTCAAATCCATCAACTTTGTGAGTACCACTAGACCACTTCAACTTATTCATATGGATCTATTTGGTCCTAGTATAGTAGCTAGTCTTAGAGGCAAACTTTATTTTTTGTTTTGGTTGATGATTTTTCAAGATTTGCCACTACGCCAAAACATGCATTTTTCGACAGACCAAAACTGTCGTAAATCACATTAAACGACAGTTTTGACCTGTCAGAACATCCGTCGTTAATAGCGCGTCCCAAAATGTAAAAGACAGTTTTCGACTGTCATTTTATAGCTGAATAAAATGACAGTTATTATCTGTCAAATAAAAACGACGGAGTAAAACTGTTAAATAGCATGTAAATTGGTCTACCGCTTTTTTAACGTTTTCAACAGGTAAGGTCTGTCGTTTTTTGGAAACAAAAATAAAAAAATAAAAAAAATACTCAATTCATTCATATCAAATTTATTTAAACTTGTTTATCCTCTATATAAAACCAAAATACATCATAAAATACAATTTCATATAAACATCAATAATCATCAACAATGAATAAACTTAATCAAAATTGTATTAACTAATAAATGTATCGAGTTTACATAGCGATATTCCATCAAAAAACAAAAAGTAACCAATGTTGCTATCTCACAACGGGTCATTCTCATGATGAACAAAAACAAGAGAATATTTTTTTATTGCTAGCTTACAATCTCAAGTGCAGTACAAAAAAAGTGCATTTCAAAACCATTGTGACATCGAGATCATTCATCGCGAATAAGGTAACTAAGATAGCATATGACTCATATTAACACCTGCAGTATTGAGTTTTTCTTCTCCAAACATGTCCTTTCCAATGCAAACAATATACAAATCTTATAATCAAACTTGATATTGATACCTAGAGTTTAAAATAAAATACCATACATACCTGGGCTACTGTCACGACCCGGTCCCAATTGCTTGGGTCGAATCGGATCATGCCCAGCCTGCACCGTTGTTGAGACGGCGGCAGTAAGCTGTTCAGTAGCAGGTAACCATACAACAACACTATATTTGTCACAACTCAACATTCGAAAATTTAAAACTTTATTAAACTTTTACATGAAATAAAAGATACAACTTAAACCATTTTTATACATCATGAATAAAAGAAAACTCTAGGCAAACAGCTCAGCAATCTTGAATTCCTCGTCTTGGGATCGCGTAACAAAACCTCATCAGTGATACCTAAAATGTTGGGTCTCCAGTCAGGAGGGAGCAAAGTACAATTACGAATATCCAATAATTCAAATAATAATTTGAAATTTGCAATGTTAAACAATTTGAAATACTTTAACAATATTTTTCATAATTCTATAATTGAAAACAATGTGATTTTGAGTAGGTAACGAACTATGACCGGCTTGGGATGATTCAATTATATCCTAATGATACGGTCCGGCCTATCCTCGTGTATAGGAGGAATCAGCTCGCACAATCAATGATGCAATATAGGGGTATTGGTCATAGACGCTACACTACTTCCCAATATCCCGAGTCAATCAGATTCAATCAATGAGTCAATATTCGAACTCTAGGAGAGAGTTCCGTGTAGCAATGTGGTTTAAAATTGCAATAAAACAATTACTAGATAAATTACCAAATAGACATAACTGCACTTGCCTTTGTTTTAGAATGACTGGATAGACGAGTCGGTACCGAAGAGGAACGTCAGTTGTAACTTCGAGTTCCTACAGTTGAGAACTCGACTTAGATCCTTGAATAACCAGACTAAGTGTGCTAGTTGCAATCTCTAGTAGTCATGTCCTAGTCAGGTTTTAAGTTGTATTATTCTACAGCTAACGTTTACGTCGCAACTACGTGCGTTGATTAAGCCGGTTAATTGGTTTATTTGGAAAATCACGAGAATCTAATATAATTTGGAAAACTTTGTGTTTTGTAATATATATTATAAAAATACAATTTCTTTTAGTGATAAACCGTGAATTATTCATTTTAACTAACTTCGTGATTAACTAGCAAATTACGTTCTAAACTACGAATATGCAACTAATCCAAAGACCACCCAAATCACATCCACCAGAAATAAAATAAATCTATGCTACACAAATACATTGGCACAGCTAATGGTCCTAGGGTAGGCTTATGCCCGGTACAAATTTTCCTTTTACATTAAATAAGAGAAAATGACTAAAATAAATAATTAAAGTGCAGGAATTAAATATCTAATATAAATAGCCTAAAATAAAATAATTAAAAAGAAAGCTAGGAGTCTCAGACTCGGTCCATTTCTCAAAATTCGGCTTATGCCTCAACGTCCGGTCGGACCGGTACGTTTGCATTTCACCGGGGTCCACAGACCGGTACGGTCGTCGCCCGAAAAATCGGTTTTAGAAATTCATTTTCGAAAGCCAGTTTTGAAATTAATAAAATATAATTTTGTAAAAATTTGGGCAGCACTTCCCCTATTCCGGGACAAACCCAAAACTGGGAAGTGCGCCAACAAATTCCTGCAAATAATTTCCAACCCAAAATAGTCCACAAAATCCACCAAAATAATTCCAACACTACAGAAATAATTCCAACTCCATCAAATAATTCCCGAAAAGTCCGGGAATCCAATATCAACCAATTCACACCAACCCAGTAGGTAAATCACAGAAAAATAGACTAACGCGGCTAAACGAAAATTATAACGTAGCTATCCGGATTCCCGAGAGGGAACCGGGGAACCGATCTATCATCATCGACTCACGGGAGGGACGAACTACTCTGATTAACAGAAATTACCAGTTTCCGTTGGCGGGGAGCCGCGGGAAAAATCTCGGAAAAGAGATCCGAACTAAGTCGGCAGCAGGTAGAAGATCCCGAACAGCGGAAAAGTCCACGGACAGCGGGAACGCCGGCGGGGCAGCAAAGAACCGCGGGACATCAGCGGGAAAACTCCGCCGGGGCGCGGACAGCACAGCGGAGAGCTGCGGGCTCAGGGGGTTCTGCCAGCGGGGGCGCGGGGTCCTGGTGGGGCTAGACGGAGAGGGGGTCGGCCACGGAGGGTGGCGGTCGGGTTCGGGCACGCCGGAGGCGCGGGGCGGCTGGCCGCGGGTACCGCGGAGGAGCGGCGCGGTGGCGGATCCGGCCGGAGAAAGGGCTCGGGAACCGCGGAGGCGGGGCGAGCTCGGAGGCGGCGGATGGCCGCGGGAGAAGGGGCGGCCCGGTGGGGGTCTTCGGAAAATTGTCGCCGGGGTTAGGTGTTTGAGTGGGAGTTTGGGAAAAAGATGGAATGGGGAACAATGGTTGGGAAAGGGGTTTTTATAGGAGTTAGAGGGAGGAGGAGTTATCGGTAGGGGAGGCCAACTGCCACGGCTTTGATGGCCGGCCGGCGGTGGGGAGGTGAGAGGCCCGACGGTTTCGGGTCGGTTTGGAAAGAAAACGAAGGGGTCCATCGGTTTTCCTTCAGAATGAAAGTAAACATTCATTCATAATGAATGAATGGCTAAAGTTGCTGAATGAACCCCTTCCATTCATTCCCTAAGGAATGCACCAATGGCCCAAAGTCTGATGAATCAATGGGCTAAAAACACTAATTTATAATTACAACTGAATGGTTTTGTAGACTACATGCTTAAAAAGGTGAAATGGGCTTGAGGCCAAATACTTATTTAAGAAAATAGGCTTGGTTTAAGCTAAAAGGGTTAGGCTCCAATATGGGCTAATAAAAATAATTTTCTTTTTAGAAAAAAACTAAAAATTATTATAAAAATTGATTTATGTCTCAAAAATTGGATTCGAACCAGGTTTGGGTCTGGGTAACAAACAAAAATCCATATGAACTATTTTGGAAAATAATTTTACACTACTAATATTTAAACTAACAATTCACAAATATTATTAAAATTTTATTTTTATCACAAACTCTATTTAACCACATTAAAATGATTATTAAAAAAAAATTCCTGAAAAATTACGGGTTTCACAACCTTCCCTCCTTAGAAAATTTCGTCCTCGAAATTAAAGTAAGGTTAGGGATGACAAACATGTACGGGTACTGCGCCCGTAACTCAGGTCCAACTATAAGGATTTCCAAGGCAGTCGTGGATGAGACGGTTTAGGGACAAGTTTTATGATATCATCCACGCAGAAAAAATACAAAAGCGAACCAAAGTACACGAGGTTGATCAGACCATCATGCACCGGTCCTGATTAGACAATATGTTAGTGGGTGCACCCAGTAAAATACTGTCGTGATCAAGCTTGAAAAAGAAATAGCTTGCAAAACTAGGCTAACTAGCAACACATGTCAAGTTAAAAATGACAAAGATAAGGATTTGAAGGAAATATGAATTATGATGGCTCAAATTTCTGATCTTCTACTCACCTCTGACTACGCTTGTTACTGGTTTCTCTGGCACTGTAAGGCTTGATCTACTCTCTAGCTCTGAATTGTCCAAAATATTACTCAGATTCAAGATGCAACTTCTGAATTATGAAATACCATTGTACATACTCTCAATGATTAGCTGGTAGAGCTAACCGGTATGCTACTTCTCCAACTCTGCCAAAACTAATCGTTCCTTTGGTAGAAGAGATCTTCAGACACTATCTCTTTCTTCAAACTCCACTGATCAACGTCTACACTTAATCCCAATGCTTCCGTCTATCTTGGCAATTCTGAGCTTGTCTCTAATTACCTTTACTACTTCTACTGCGTCAGTCACCTTTTCTAGACCCAACAGTACCCTTTCTCTTACATTGCCTTACATACAATGCTGTTAACTTCTTAGTGAATAAACCAATTTATAGGGAAATAAGTGAACTGACTTAGTCAGTCAATCCACAAAGTCCAATTGGTGTTCTTCCCTCCTTGGAATTAAGGTAATCCTGATACAAAGTTCATGGGCTTCAACTTCCACTCCAGAATGTCCAGTGGCTGCAACAAACTTACTGGTTTCTGCTAAACTCCTTATGTTGACCAATCTAATCCCATACTTGGAATTTGTCCTTCTACATTTCATAATATCAATTAATGATACGCATATCCCGATTCATATGTGAGATACTACGACTGCGCGCTTCTTCCATCAGTTCATTCCTTAGTTCGCCAGAAGATACATAACCTCATACCATTCTTCAAAAGCTTCATCATTGGCAATAGAGAAACTCTCAATTGTTCCTGCCAACATTTGATCTCTCAATATTTCTTCTTGAAACTGCGTCTTCTTGACTTCTTTCATCAGACTCAAGCTCACTTGCAATTTTATCGATACTGAATCAACATCCAGCTCTTTTCTCTCGGCAGTATAATCTCCAGTCCAACTTTCTGATGTCTTCTAGCAGGTGCCGCTTCTTGTTTAAGAATTTCGCCATTAGTATCAACTATGTACATTAGCTACCACATTTTGCTCTTCCCGGATAGTAATGTAAATCGATGTTTGAAATC
Source organism: Iris pallida (assembly GCA_029216955.1). NCBI lineage: Eukaryota > Viridiplantae > Streptophyta > Magnoliopsida > Asparagales > Iridaceae > Iris > Iris pallida. The sequence goes on from JANAVB010006351.1 coordinate 15,916, forward strand.
CTCAACCATCTTCTTTGTCCAACGCTCAGGTCTTTCTGAGTAAAGATATTTTAGACTTTTATAGTCCACATATATTTTCACCCCCTTTCCATAATGCTTCCATTACAGCAAGTTCCAAATTATGTGTGGGATAGTTCTTCTCATGAGTCCGTAATTGCCTAGATATGTAAGCAATTATTTCCTCATGTTGTTGAAGATTGTAACCCAGTCTTTTTTTCTAGAGACATTACTGTAAATTGAGAAACCACCGGTTCCTGCGGGTAGCGCAAGGATTTGTGTAGTGGTAAGTCTCTTCTTCAGCTCCTCAATGCCGTCTGGCAAACTTTCCGTTCAGATGAACTCTTCATTCCTCCAGGTGAGCTTCGTCATTGGCTCAGCAATCTTGGCGAAATACTTCACGAACTTCACGAACTTCGTCACGGGTGTGTGTCAAGCTCTGCTGTAACTTAGCAGTTACCCTTCTAAAATGCGGCAAGTTACTTTAATCTATAAAAACAACTCCATAATGTTCCTCTATTTCTTTCAGCATTTGTGGAGTAACTGGGTAGCTTCATGATATAAGTTTATGGTAGTAGGTGGGAAATAATAACTTCGATAAGAGATACAGTTCTGATTGAAGTATTATGTGTCAGCCTTGCTTCTAACGTTATAAATTCTTGATGGTGCTACTTTGCTTCCAACTTACTAATGTTTTATACACAGTAAGATTTTACATCCTATACTCTAGGTACCATAAAGGTTTCTGATGATAGTTGGTTGGTGCACATTCTTTTTTATTCTCAAGGTTTAATGGCTTGTTCTCTGGGTTTCGATAAACAAGTCAAGGGATGTTAATTACTGAGGGCTCCAAACCATGCCATTACTTTGTAGACTCGAAGATAGTATCTGGGTTTGGGTTGTGAATCTCCCAACAAATTTAGTCTTAAATTTATTTTTGATACACAACTTCCATGCCTTCAGTAGACTTCGGGAAAGCAAATAGTTAGTGAACCATTATGCAGCTATGCTAACTAAAGTTTGATAAATTTACAAATTAGTTCAAATGACAGAAAAGTTAATAATGATAAATTCTATAGCAGATGTGTGCAACATAATTTTTTTCTCTGTCAAAGCACCTTTAAAGAAATAACATATAAGCATTCAAATCAAGAAATGACTGATTAGTTTAAATATCAGCCATATGCGATGAACAAAATTTTGAATTTGCCCATTTGCAACCTACAAAACAAGTCTATCTTAGCTAACATTTTGATAAGTAGTGTTCCTACGTTAAAACCAAAAAAAATGGAGTCATTTTCTTGAGTAGGATACCCGATGCCACCAATTTTAACTTTACATAATACTGTAAACCCATGTTGTACTACTTAAAGACATGTCAATAACAGGCATGAATCATGATCGCCTAAAAAATGGACATTGCCACGAGAGAAACGAAAAAGAAAGCCTTTTAAACTTGTGGTACATGTATTCAATAATTATAGAGAACTACTATTTGTGAGAAATTACCTAATGATTAATACGCAACTGAAAACTAACGAGGTGCTCCATCTCAACTTCAACTTTTTCCTCTTCAAACACTACATGGTCGTTGCGAAAAAATATTGTATTAAGCTTTCTGATACCAAAACATGCTATATTTAAATATAAATTTCATGAAAGTACATTAGTCACCATACCTTGTCTGTTGTTTTCCTTTGTAAATTCTTTTGCTCTGTCGACCTCTATGGATATCTTCCTTTGCAAGACACTCTCCTTTTCCTCAAGCCTTTCATGAGCCTGCAATTTGGTATACCTTATAAGATATCAAGATGCCTTTGAAATAAATATTTTAGATTACTTAGATTATGAAAAAAAATATTAGAAGTTGAAGCCAACTATATCATTACACATAAGTAAAAAAATATGCACTTACATCCTAAGAGAAGATAGTTCACAATGCAGAGCTGTGCTTATCAGTAACAAATGAAAGGAGAAATATATTTTATAAAACAGAAAGCCTCGAACATGTACTTTGGTGCGGTACCTGCATCAGAAAATTGGGTACAGTCACAAATCCTTGTTTGCTGAGCTCGGATGCATTATACTGCATACGAAATAGAACGTATTGCATTTAAAGCTATGCATTTTTTAGCAAGTTATGTCAAACAACTCACCTTACAGCTTGATAAAATCAGTCGTTCTCAACTACATGAGTAATAGTGTTTGGAAGGTAACAATTTGCATGTGGAAATAATTAATCGGATAGTTGTCACATGAGCCACAATGAAAGTTATAACACATTCTTAGAAAACCACAGATGGAACCTGTATAGATAGTGGGTGTCTAGACATATAGACATCATTCTCCCATGTTATCGAGGCACACATTTTATTGCCTAATGAAAATTTTGGACCCTAAATAAAACATGATTTATTGTGTTTTAAGCATAAATAAGCTAGATTAAGATATAAACTTATGTTCCTATAACTGGGCCACTCAAAATTAACTAACCTTGTATCCACCATCAAACATTGCATGAAATGCATCTGAAAAAACAAGCAAAGCAATCTTGTATGCATAGAATCGTTCACCTGAATAAAGGAAAAGAAATATTAGTAAAAACATTAGCATACCTATTGCCAAGAAGATAGACCAATAATATACTAATGAATAAAATTAATAATGGTGATGGTTAAAGGATACGTTTAGTACACATAAAACATTAGCATACCTATTGTCATGCAGTATATTCGTGTTTACACATACACAGGTAAAGTCATTGTGTAGTATAAACACACATAGCAAAGATATAGAAGAGCCAAAACTAGCAAATCAGTTAGAATAAAGATATGAAAATGAAAATCCTAAAGGGGATTACTGGACTAAGGGAGTAACTGTGCACTTTTTCCCTAGTTCCATCCTTGATGGAGTATATGGAAGTTTCCAAAGGTCGTCACATGATAATAATGAGCTAGTCAGCTAGATAGTATAAATTAATACAGCAGGTACGAGACAGTACCAGTTTGCAGTGAACAAGAAGGGGATTCCTGGGTGTGTTTCAGCAGAGAAGAATAGCAGCAGCAGCACTAGCAGTTACTAGTAGCAGCTCCAGCAACTGCTGCAAGGAGCAGCAGTATCAGCAACTGCATACAAGCCGTGCAATATCGACCCTGACTCGTATGTTCTTCTATCTACCTTGCTTGTTTTGGCCCGATTCATAGAACAGCTCGACCCCGACTCTGATAACTTCGTAAGGCTCTTATGGAACATGCCCTTTAGCTCGAATGCACGCCTTAATCCCTGCAGGTGGCAACATAGTTATACAAGATTTGCTACAAGATAAATAGATGATTAGGGAAATAAAAGGGGTTATCCTTAAGTATTTGTCGCAAAGTCTCCATAAATATGTGGAAATGATATATTATATTTATCTAATGACTCTACCTATAGAATTGCTATGGAAATTTTGGTACATACCAAGTTAAAACTTCCCTTCAGTCCTTCATTCATATTTACCAAAATGAATAAAGAACTAGTCCTAATGGCCTTGTCTTAGAGGAACTGCTAAATCATTGCACGAGAGTACTTACAATCTATTGTTAGAATCCATTGTCCGTATATTATAGCTTTGAGGACCTTAAGGCTTCTACAGCATGTGCCATACTCAAAATCAGAAGACTACATTAGTGGAAGCAGACAAAAGAAAAATCAAAATCAAACTCTGAACTAAAGGTACTGATAAGATTTTTTACATCAACACATCTCCAATCAAGGAAGCAGACATTAAAAAATATTCAAAATCATAACTTATATTGCCATACTATTATTACTAGAATTATGCAGTGCTGAAATTTTTATGTTTACAAGAATAACAGTATTGAGGGTCCAACAAAACCATGAGTTTGCAAAATGGTCAAACCAAGACTCTGAAACTGATTTAGATTATAACCAATAAAACAAAACAAGCAGATAACCATCAGAACTAAAGACTGACTATTTTCATAACTTGTCGACCAACGAGGCTTTTCCTTTTATACTCTTACTTTCAATCTCTCAAGAGGGAACTTAGTGAAATCAAAAGTTTCTTCTAAGAAGGGGTAAGTCAATCCAAGCATTAGGGATTTAGGGTTACCTTATGTGGTTTCAAAATCATCTGTTTGTCAATATTATTTTAAAATCATAGAAATGGCTGAATTGTGAAATAGCCATCCAGGTTTCCTTTATTTGCTTGTTAATGAAACCGCACATTTCCCATATGTGATTCTTGTCACGTTTTACCCAAAGACCCACAGTACTTCTCTCTCCACCAAACCTCCATCTCCTTGTTATGCCTATCGCCAGTGCCGCCATTCCTACTCCATCATGGACTATAGTACTCGTCACCATGTGCCACACGAGTCTCCACCTCCCACCTTCCTCCTCCCTACTCCATCTGGTCATCATCTTCCTCTTAGTCAACAAACACCTTAACTTCCTATTGTTCTTCCAAATACTTGCATAAACCATTCTCCATTGTCCATCTTTTAGTTTACCCATTCCCTACTAAGTTCTGAGTGAATTAGAATATATCCAAATCTTAGATTTTCTAATGAATAATACCAAATGGTTTGTGTGTTTGTGTACGGAGGGATATGTTTTCTATTAAAATTCCTATTTTTCTTTCAAGCAAAACCCTTGGCATGTGTTCATGTACACAGGTGAGGAAGAAAACCATATACAAGAAGGAATCCATTGATCCAGCCTAGTAAGAAGATCCGAGATTCCTGGTGGTCATTGGTTTTGGTTTTTTGTGATGTAGTTGTATCGTCGATACTTGGTTCTAGTTCTTCTGAGGTGGTTGTATCTTTTTCTATCTAGTAGTTAGGACTCAATGACTCATTATTATCTTAGATGGGTCTGTAATATTTTAAGGTTTCGTAAAAGCACTATTTAGTAAAGCATGGTTTCTCTTAAAAACATTTAATGATAAATATATTATCATGTTTTATTGTTTAATTATATCGAACAAAAAATGACAAAGAATAGTATAACTCTTAAATGATGCTGTGAAGTCATTTCGAAAGCCATTCCAAAATCAGTGTTAATGAAATTATTGTGATTGTAATTTTTAAATCACCCATAATATGTCTCTAAAATCCAAGTTGACTAACCACCTTCCACCACCCACATCCACAAGGAAATTATGCATGTATAGAGGAATCGGACAAACCTGTATTGTTTCTGAATCATCCCTTACAGTCAAGAATGCAAGTTTATCAAATGCTCTCCGAGCAACAATTCTTCCTGCAACTGATACTGAATCCCCCTTGCATTCCTCACCGTTCTCCAAATGACTATAAATCTCTTGGAGATGATTTGATGTATGACTTATGTCCCACTTGTAGGCATAAGGTTCGTGTCCCTTGCTCCTTAGCTCTTCCACCTGGCAATGAAGTAAGATAGCTTAAAAGGAAAACTTATGGAAACTTTACAAACATGAAGTTTCATCATTGTCTCCATATATCCTGCTGTAAAAACCTTGATGTAACACAAAATTTACAAACATGAAGTACTCCAGCCCCTAAAGGGTGTGTTCAGTTCATCTCCCGAAATCGCCAACCACCAAAATCTTCCATTTGCAGTTGCACTTGGGTGGTAATGTACAACAAATTCCTCAAAAATTGAACAAAGACCAGCAAAAAGAGGTGTTTTTTTACCAAATTAAATGTCAATTATATATCTTAACCGCATTCATCAAACAACATCAAATTCCATATTATTTTTTTAACATAACTCTAAATAAAAGAAACAACTTTTACGTAAGAAAGTAAAATTCTATAAGTTAAGCTAACAATTTAAACAATTACCAGTATCATTCTTGCATGTTACCAAGGTCCAAGTAACTCATATACAATAGTATCCTGATATGCACAGAAAGGGGCAAAAATGTTCTATAAATAACTCAAAACCAAACATTCAATTGTAATTGCAAAATTAGGGGTAGAAAAAAATCTGAAATCTAAGACCATTTAACTAACAACAACAAAAAGCATGCCGTGTCCATAAAGCGTTGCATTGAACATGTAACCAATACGAACATTAGCATTCGAAAAAATACACTATGAGCTGTGTCCTAATTGTGCCGTGTGACCGTGTCAGTGTATCTGCGTCCGTACAGCATGGCCAGTTTGAGCGAGAAGAGAGGAGGGGGGAAGGCGTTCCTTCTTGAGACGGATGTCGCAGATAGAGTCCCGGTCGGAGGTGGATGAAGAGGAGGAGGAGCTCCGGTGGCGATCAGTGATGGATGGTTTGGGATATCTGTCAGTCATATGTTTACCAAATGAATAAAGAACTAGTCCTCATGTCCTTGTCTTAGAGGAACTGCTAAATCACTACACGAGAGTACTTACAATCTATTGTTAGAATCTATTGTCCGCACATGATATCTTTGAGGACCTTAAGGCTTCTACAGCATGTGCTAAGGCTTCTACAACATGTGCTAAGGCTTCTATAGCATGTGTCATACTCAAAATCAGAAGACTATATCAGTGGAAGCAGAAAAAGAAAAATCAAAATCAAACTAGGAATTGAAGGTACTAATAAGATTTTCTTTACATCAACATTTCTCCAGATCAAGGAAGCAAACATTAAAAAATATTCAAAATCATAACTTATATTGCCATACTATTATTATCATCTGGTTCTAATAGACACACCATATCTTTTCATAAGAGAAGTTTTAGCTCAAAAAATATTCAAACAATATGGCATAAGAGGACAACCAAACTATTACTCCATCAAAACACTAACAAGAAGATTTTACTTCAGTTGGTATGGGTGAGATAAGTGAGGAAAGGCTCTGTCTTGGGAGCAATAGATATGAGCTCCGAAGAAAATGTCGCCAACGCAAAATCCTCAAACTGAAAGCCGGGAGCACAGGTGCAACCGACCAGAGAGTAATGTAGTTCGGGGTCTCTACTGGGGGCCTTGACAAGAAAATGCTGCCGTCTATGGAAAATGATGCAATGTCCAAAGCTAGGAAGGAGCCGAACTAGACGTTAGGGGGTACAGTGTACTGGGGCCGTTGTCCCACTTTTAAGTCTGGGCCGAGCACATTGAACTCGATGTGACCATCATCATGAAGCTCAAACACCTAAAACTTTGGGATCTGCACATGAATCCTAACATCTTATTGTGAATCTCATTTCTCTTTTAGTTACACCAGATACCGTTTCTATTGGGAGATAAATGCGCTCTCAGCTTATTTTTACAAAAGTTGGTAAATTTCTTATGGTTTGTTCATCCAGGTTTACATTTTGTAGTATGCCTAAAAGTTGAAGATTGTGTGCCATAACGTTTGTGGTTACACCATGGATCCATGTCCAACATATGTAGGTAGCATGCAACCAAGAGAATCAGAAGAAAAAAAATGATATTGCTTACTTTCTTCCTGATGCAGCACTGGCCATCAACACATACATAAACAAAAAAATGATAGATTTTCTAAAATATGGTGGCATAAATAATACCGATTTACTAGTAGGAACTTAGTGCAGCTAATTCACTAAGACTTTGACACTGAAAAGAAAATTCCCACAGGCACTACCAGAATATTTGTACTTGTTATGCAAAAGAGAGAGCTGATATTATGCTGTTGTCAGCACATATTCCTTTACAAGCATGTCAATAGCAACAAGAAATTGTGAACTTGTTGGGTTAGGAACAGGACTGGCAACAGCTGAAAGAAAGAAAAAGAGAACTAAAGTAAATATACTTGTTCAAAGGTGCCAACTGATATCAACTTTAACTAGGCACATATTATTTAAAATACCAACTGAAATTTGGCTCAATCTAATGGAGGAAAGAACCTAACAACTTCCTTTTCGGGCATTTAAACTGTACATATGTTATAGTCTTAAGGCCCCTTAAAATGCCCTGCTTTTGTTCCCAATCAATGAGGAAAATCTGACGACCCTTGATAATTTGACTACTTTCTTTTACTTTGTAACTAAAATTGGAAATCACATCGAGCTACATTTGTAGTGCCTGTGGGAATTCAACTAATATTTGCAAATTTTATATGTCAACTCCTGAAACCATTTTTTCCTTTAATAATGAACCAATTTTTTTTCTTCAGTTATTCAACTAATATTTGCAAATCAGGTCTACCTATTCAGATAATAATCATGTCTCTTAACAGTCTTGAATAGAAGATACAAGTACTGACCTTCAGTAGTGAACCAAATTGTGCTATGCCAAAGAAAATTAGAGGTATGATCACGATAGTCTGTAAAAGAAGTCTAATTATCAGCAACAATATGGGTGTTGCTCATGAATAAAAACATGTATGAATGCAAAGATAAATAATTAACCGACGTTCTAAATTTCCTATTTTTGTGAAATGGATTTTGATGTTAAAAAATGGTTTTAATCCTACTGTCATATCTAAACCTCCTATTTTGGTGAAATATATTTTGATATTAAACAACAATTTTAATCCGTCGAAAATGTAATGACAGTTTTAATACATCGTTGTTAGACAACTCTAACTGTCGTAAATTGTCTGTTTTGGTGTAGTGTACTTGGGTCATTTTCTTACAAATAAAAGTGATACTTTTCGTAAATTTGTTGCCTTTTGTAAACGTATTCAAAATGAGAAAGGCATTACTATTAAAAAATTAGATGTGATCATGGAGGAGAATTTGACAATGTCAATTTTAAAAGATTTTACGAAAAGAATGATTTAGGTCATGATTTTGCTTGCCCTCGAACTCCAGAACAAAATGGTGATGTGGAAAGAAAGAATAGAACCTTTGGCAATATGGCCCGGGTTATGTTAAACCAATATAAGCTCCCCCAATACTTTTGGGCGAAAGCCGTTAACACGGCATGCCATGTCATAAATAGGGTCTTAATTAGACCTATTTCTAAAAAGACTCCATATGAGCTTTGGTTTGACAAAATTTCTCTATTGAGTATTTTAAAGTTTTTCGATACAAATTTTATTTTGAATACCAAGGACAACCTAGGCAAATTTGAAGAAAAATCTTATGAAGGTATTTTCCTTTTCTACTCAATACATAGTAAAGGTTTTCGTGTCTTTAACAAAAGAAGTCTTGTTGTCAAAGAGTCAATTAATGTCTCTTTTGATAAACTTAACTCTTCTATATCCTCCTCATCCGATAATATTGATGACATCTCTTTTGGTTTGGAGAACTCTTCTATTGGAGACCCTCGTCCCTCTTCATCTAACGATGAAATTGTGACCCCTCCAATCGAAAATTCTCCACCACTTGAGCCTCCTCAAGAGGACCTCCCAAAGGAATGGAGATTTGTCCCTAATCATCCTAAGGAGTTTATCATTGGTGATCATTATTCTCGGGTTAGTACTAGATCCTCCACTCGTGATCTTTGTGTAAATGTGGCTTTTATTTCCCAAATGGAGCCTAAAATATTAATGATGCTTTTCATGATAAATTTTGGATGATAGCGATACAAGAAAAGCTAAATCAAATTAAGCAAAACAAGGTTTGGGAACTTGTCCCTAAACCTCACAACCACCCCATTATTGAAACTAAATGGGTGTTTCGTAATAAACGTAATGAAGATGGGTTAGTCACTCGTAACAAAGCCCGATTAGTTGCTCAAGGCTATAACCAAGAGGAAGGCATTGACTACGATGAAACCTATGCTCCGGTTGCTCGTCTTGAATCCATTCGCATGCTATGTGCTTTTGCTTGCTTTAATAATTTCAAACTTTTTCAAATAGATGTTAAAAGTGCTTTTCTAAATGGCATTATTAAAGAGAAATTAAGTTTATGTTAAGCAACCTCTGGCTTTGAAGATTTTTAATTCCCTCATCATTTTTAAACTACACAAAGCCCTCTATGGCCTCAAATAAGCTTCTCGTGCTTGGTATGAGCGCCTTAGTTCTTTTTTTTCTCTCACAACTTTTCTAAGGGCAAAGTCGACACCACACTTTTTATCAAATCCCTTAATGGTACACTAATGTTAGTTCAAATTTATGTCGATGATATTATTTTTGGTTCCACTAACAATGCACTTTGTGTAGAATTTGCTAAAGTAATGCAGGTTGAATTTGAAATGAGCATGATAGGAGAATATCCTTCTTTTTGGGTTTGTAAATCAAACAAGGCCCCAAAGGAACCTTCATCAATCAAGCCAAATATACAAAGGATCTACACAAACGCTTCGAACTTGACTCATCCAAATCAATGAGGACTCCTATGGCAACAACGACCAAACTTGATAATGATGAAGACGGTATCTCGGTTGACATTCGTAAGTATCGAGGTATGATCAGAAGCTTACTCTCTTTAACTGCTAGCCGATCTGATATTATGTTTAGTGTTTGTCTTTGTGCACGATACCAAGCAAATCCAAAGGAATCGCACTTATGTGCTGTAAAGCATATTTTTCGGTATCTTAAAGGCACCATTTATGGGACTTTGGTATCCGAAATCTTCATCCTTTGAGCTTCTCGGCTTCTCGGATGCAGATTTTGCTGCATGCAAAATTGACCGAAAAAGCACTAGCGGCACATATCAATTCCTTGAAAAATCTTTGGTATCGTGGTTTAGTAAGAAACAAAACTGTGTTGCTCTTTCAACCACTGAGGCCGAGTATATAGCGGCCAGCTGCTTTTGTGCACAAATTCTTTGGATGTCAAAACACTTGTAGATTATGGTATTTCTTCTACTTGCACTTCCATTAAATGTGACGATACTAGCTCGATAAATCTTACAAAAAATTCGATTTGTCACTTACGCACGAAGCACATTGAGATTAGACATCATTTTCTTCGTGACCATCAACAAAAGGGGGATATTCGTCTTGATTTTATTGACACTACTTATCAATTTTTCGACATCTACACCAAACTACTCCCGGAGGATTGTTTCGTTTTTCCTTGCCGTGAATTAGGCATCATTAATCTTGACATGTAGCTCCACTCAGACGGCACACCGACGACATACGGCGGCCATACCGGCGCATGCTAATTTTCGTTCAGAACAACCTTCTGTGCGCATACGGATACGGCGGCATCCACGGGCATGCTGACGATATGTGGCAGCGGAGCAGCCAGTCAACTCAGCTAGGGGGCCAGACACAATGTCTCGGGCAGTGAAAGCGGGGCAAAGCCCCGCAGGAACGACCAGCCGGAGGGCGAGCCGCAGAAGACCAGCCAGCCGGGCACAGCCCGCGGCCGGGGCAAAAACCCGCCGGCAGGGGGGACAGGCACGGCCGACAAAACCCTCCAATTAATACCCTCTCTTCCTCTTCTCCTTATAACCCCAACTCTTTCTTCTTCCTCCTCTCCATACTCCTTCACTCCCTCCTCATCCTCTTACCATCACACTCCATGGCCAATCTCAAACGACCTCGCTTCACCATCGTTTCCAACCCATTCACTCTGGTGCCCCTACCTAATGGGCCTATGATCCCAAGATCTTCACCTCCGCCCTTGCTGCCGATGCATGGTTCCATCATTTTGCCAACCATGCCGTCTACAAAGGCAAGGCCATCAATTGGAACGTCTTCTGGCCATCTCTCACTTTTTGAGACTGCAGGCCTCTTCTTCTTTTGCGTCGGCAAGTGCCTATCTATCCGACGGCGGTGCGCTCTTCTACTGTAACCTTATTCCTGACCTGGCCAATAATGCCATCGAGACCATGGTCAATGATCGCCATTTTTGCCTCACGGCTCACGACATTACGGAGATTCTCGAGATACCAAATTGCGGGGATGCTCTTCCGACCTTGGCCGGTCTTTATCCTACCGCCGAAGTCTCCTTCGATGAGTTTTGCGGTATTATCTGCAAGGGACCAAATCCTCCTGCCATTCTGGCCCTCTCAAAGCAGTTGGAGCCCTTCTACTACGAGCTCCATCGGATCATCTGCCACACCCTTAACCCCAAGTTCGGCAACTACGATGCTATCACCAATGACGCTCTAGTCTGCATGTATTTTTTGTACTCGAAGAAGACGTGGTCGTTTCCCGAGACCCTCCTCAACGCCTTCTTCTCTGTCCTTTCTGCGGGAAAACAGTCGCATAACTATGACGCCTTCATCACCCTAATTCTTAAAGCTAAGGGCGTGGACCTCTCTCTCTGCCAATCGGACGGTGTTCCCTCCTTTCTTGCCGTTTTCGGCTCTGCCCTTGGTTCCTTCGCGTCTCGTGCTTCCTCCTCCCATGAACCACCAGCCTCTTCTCCTACAGCAGCGCCTTCTGTGCCTCCTCCATCTGGCCGTTTTATGCCGCTGACCCAGCAGCATTTGATATGCGTATGGCTCAAGCGGAGGAGCAGATGAGGGCAAACCCGCAGCCTTGGGAATCTCATTCAGAGTCGCTTCCATGACCAAGCATACTTCATCCAGCGGACTCTTCAGGACCTCAATCCTTATCTGGATCTTAACCTCCAGGATCCTCAATACCAAGGCTCCCGATTCTTTGACCCCAATGCTTACGGGTTCATGTACCCAGATGGTGTGGATCCCTTCGGTGCTTTTCACGAGACTCCGGGTGGTGAAGACGATGATCCAGCGGATCAGTAGCTGCGGTCTCCTTTTGGTGATGGTCGAATAAAAAATTGGTGTCAGTTTTTAGTGTGTGTCTTTTGAGATCCTACGAGGACCAATGGTTCTGTTTTGCTGTCTTGTGTGGTCCTACATGGACCGTTTTCTGTTTGCTATGTCTTGTTTTACTCTCGTTAGGGAGAGTTTATTTGTCTGTTTGTCTATGGACTAAAGCATGTACTTTCCTACTTTGACAATCAAATATATGTATGCTTTCGTTTACTCTTGAGCTCTCATGTTTTCTGGCTAAATTTCTTGATTTTCAATCTTTGATTAAGTGACAAAGGGGGGGAAAAACGTATTGAGGGGGAGTAGTCTACCTACGGAGGAGTCACTCCCTGAAGATACTATCTCTCTGTTTTGTCAATTATCAAAAATGGGGAGATTGTTGGCACATTTATTTTGATAACATTAACAGCATCTTCGTAGTTTAGTTTTCTCTGTATTCCAGCTAACAGTTAATCTCTCAAGCCCCCCACAATAAGATCTGTCCATTCAAGCCGAGTCATCAAAACCTTATGGAAGTCCCCAAAAGAAGACTAAAGAAAAGACCAGCGCTCCTTAAAGACAACTCTCAAAAGATTCAAGATTTCGAGTATGTACAAGGTCTAGGTCCTCCTGTAAAACACCTAAGGTTGGATGACAAACATAAAGCTCTTGTATTTTTCAGTCAAAAATCAATGTCTAAAGAAACGACATACCGACGGTATACCGCTGTGTATCGACGGTATACGTTTTTGAGCTCACAAAATGTTTTGTGATGAAACTCGGCATACCAGCGGCATACTACAGTATACCAGCGGCATAGAGTTTTCGAGCCACAAAATGTTCTATGACGAAACTCGGCATACCGGCGGCATACTTCAGTATACCGGCGGTATACTATTTTGTGAGCCACAAAATAATCTGTGACGAAATTTGGCATACCGACGGCATACTACAGTATACCGGCAGCATACCATTTTTATAAGCCAAAAAGTTCTGTGACGAACATCGGTATACCGACAACATACCACTGTATACCGACGGTATACGGACTTATCAGATTTGATTTTGAATGGACAAGATACTTGCATTAAATGCTCCCAGCGGATAGATTTATTACGTTATTGTTCCGAACGGCATGCCGACGGTATGCCGATCCATACCGACGGCATGTCGCGTATTATGTTCAGGAGCATTAAATGCTATCCTCTCTTGTTTTTCTATATAAATGGATTCATTCTTCCATTGAAGGCCATCCACTCAAGCCATAAATTTCTCAACAACCAAGAGCTCCACCATTACTACTACCCAAGCTTTTAATTGTCATCCAATCCAAAAGTGCTAGAGTATTCGAGGGTTGTACTTTTCGATCTTCAAGTGTTGTAGAAGATCAACAGTTTCTTTTTTTTTTCCTTTAGAAGTTGACGAGCCTTCATAAGAAAACTCGTGTGTAAGAAGTTGGCGAGTTCTTCGGATCCAAACTCGTGTGAAGTTGGTTAGTTTTTCGAATCCAAACTCGTGTGTAACTATTTACTCAATAGTGGATTTAAGCCGGAGAGAGTTCGGGACTGGATTGCCTCTAGGGAGGAGACCAGGATATATCGAGTGTTTGATTCTTTCTCTCTCTCTTATTTACTTCAGTAATATAGCTTACTTGTGTTAAGTAATTTTTTATTACCCTATTCACCCCCTCTAGGGTTCTACACACTTGGTTCAAACTTGGGCTTTCAACGTTGCATCACACAACTATTCAAATTACGTTGGATGACAATTTGAAGCCTTGTATATTCTTGAGGGAGTCAGTCCGTTCCACATAAGACACTCAAGGACACTCTTGCTTGTTAGACCTCGGTGGCATCAACTCTCGAAGGTCTCCACCTCACCGCCTTTCTTATCGGCCTATGTATGAAGTAACTAATTAATGTATTAGTAGAAGAATTAATGATATTAAACTATATAGTTAAGTAATTTAAATACTTTAAGTTATCAAACTTACCAGATTTCTTGAATGCTATGATGACGATCGATCCGCCCGTATGTAGTCCAACAAAAGAAGACACTTACATTCTTAGATGCTCGTACCTCTTCTTAAACTCAGGAATCTTGAGTTGCTTCATATTTCCACCTCCTCCTTAAGACACACTTTTCTCCTTATTGCGTCCAACCGGCCACTTTTTGCAAGCTACAACGACGTCTTGGCGACATTTTGTACAGTAGTGACATGCATATTGCGAGTCAATTGCGTTGCTAACCACTTTTAGCGATGTCTTGGACATACTTAGCGACACCATGGCGTTGCTAATTTCGTTGAATTTTGAATTTTTTAGTGTTTTGGTACGGTAACTTGCGAATTACTCGAAATGAAATGGTGGTCAAGACATGGCATCGACTCGGTCCGTACAAATCCTGACCAACCAACAAGTACACGGTTAGTACTAGCCTTACTCACCCCCTGCTTGTTAGTGAAATTGCCACCAAGTTCTCAACTAGAACCTAGGCTTGCATTGGGTTAAACAATTGTACTTGTATCATCCTTGTCTATGCTTCATAGACTCTCCATCACAAGTGGTTCAAACTTGAGTTTTCAACGTTGTATCACACAACTTTTCAAATTTCTTTGGAGGAAAATTTGAAGCCTTGTATATTCTTGAGGGAGTGTCAGTCCGTTCCACACAAGACATTCATGGGCACTCTTGCTTGCTAGAACTCCTCCACATGGGAATGGGAAGAGAAAATATTAGAGGACCATATATGTCTCAAGCATGATATGAATATACCTTCCGTTATAAGAGGACAATTCCTCTTTCTTACTAAAACCAATGTTCCTTGTCTCTTCTTTTGATAAAAATAAATGAGTACGTACATGTTATTTTTTCCACCCTTAATGATATTAAGAGCATCTCCAACACTATTGTCTTTTTTTTGTATTGTAATTCTTAGGTGACATGAGACACAAGACAATGCCTTCTATAGATTGCAAGATTATATTCACAAAAGACAATAAGCTTAGGGTTAGCCTCTCTCTTTCCTTTTTATGTCAAAATAACATTTATGAAACAAAAATAATCCCCAGATCATAAATTAAGTTGACCTAATATACATACAAGTTGGATGTAATCATATTGTCTCTGTTAGCATCGGATATGTTAGTAAAGTTGCATATATCTTGCGTTAGTGGGAGCCTGAAAATCGAAGGGTTCAAAATTTAGGTGCGACTTCAAAACCAAGCAATTCAAAGATGTATTTTTTTCTCAAAAATCCTGGGGGGGGACTCATGTGTTCCTAATTATTCAAACTCGGCCAAGAAAAGTTGTCATATTTACTTACATCCACTCCTTTGATTTTTTTCAGTTGGCTAAAGAGAAAAATCAATGTACTTTTAATGTTAGCAAAATTTAGGTGTCACAATCCATATTACAAGTTCTTATTCTAAACTCTTATTCGTGTTTGAGAAGTAGAATTGTATTTATTTTTTCTCTTATAATAGCCCGATATTGGGCTGATAGATATTGGGCCAGTAAAGGAGAACAGATCTAGCTTTACCATTTATTGGGCTACCACTTAGTTTTTGGGCCGAGTGGGCCTATTACTTAGATCAACTGATTCTAGGGGCCTCCATGTCATAAATCTACTGGAAGTTTCTGCCTATTATCTTTTGTAACTTAAACTATACTTTCGAACTATGTCTATAGATGGATGTCTAAAACACATTTACAAATATTGGAGGTGGATATCGAGATGGCAGAGGCGTCCGCCGATGCCTCCGCCGAAGAGACGACCCTAGAGGGGTACCAATGGCCGCAACCCGATAAATTAGGATGGACTATAATAAAAATTTTAAATCTAACAAGGCATAAACCTAATAATTATATATTCCAAATACGCTAGAAAACAAGTAAAAATGAAACAAAACAATAGTAAATTCTAAAATATGCACATACGACATGCCAAATTATTCTAAAATCTCACCAAACTCGAGTGACTCTTGTGGTTACCGAGGAGAGGTATAAGACCCCGGCTGGGTGGCGGAAGATCAGTGGATCGAGCCACGGGAGCGTATTATTCCTTCCATTTATTTGGTGGGAGTTGGGGGCCGTGGGCCCAACAGTACATGCAGCGTGTACTAAGTCCCGTGTGTATCGTCGGACATCACCAAAAAAAAAATTCTAAAATCTCACAAGGGTTTGGCTATTTGGGTTATAGATAGGAAGGAACATTTAACCGGGGTTGGTACACACTAATATACTATATAGCCCTGAATAGTGTAATCATAGGAATCAAATTTCTGAAAAATAATTCTTAAAAAAAAGAAAAAAAACCCTTTAAATTTTTTTAAATAAACTGAAAAAACAAAAAATTTCTTTTAAAAAATAAAAGGAAAAAAAAATGAAAAAAGAAAAAAATGCTCTGACAATAAAAAAATTATACCCACATATTTAAAGGGATAGGATTTTCATATTTTGTGGGTAAATTATTTTTTCGGATATTTATAGTTTCCAAAAATAAATTTTTATAACCTAAACGAACATATGTATAGGCTTTGAATCTAATTTTTTTGGGGAATATAAAAATTACAGTGTACCTAATGTCCCTTTATAGTTTTACTATATTGGACTATACTTACTATATTGGAGGCCCAAATTCTAATATCACATATTATATTATATGAGGCCATCTTACTAAATAACCCTAAACACATTAGAGTTCTGATTTTTCCTAGAAGATAAAGAGTCTAGGTAAAGATAAAATATACAATTTGAAACAGGAAAATGCATCCATCTCTACGTAACTGAGAGACAATGGTTCTTTCATTTTTTTATGGGCAAAAAAAATTACAATTTCATTAACAAAATCGGTGTTTAGAAAGTCTAGGAATATAGTCGGAATACATCTTTAAGCAGAAATAATTTAGTCCAAATTTTTATAATAAATGCAAAAAAATTTAGAATAGTAAGTCCCAATTTGGAGCCCAACTTTCTAGATTCTAGACTTTATATATTTTTTTTTCTACATCAATTTTTGACCACACAATCTTTGGGATCGGAACTCGCTTTATCATTTCCTATTATTCTCATACATATACAAATCATTCTACATTTTCCTTTTTAAAAAAAATTTGGACACCGAATTGTATTTGAGAGTCCCAACTACTAATGATGCTCTTATGAAGATATCACTCTCTTGATTCAATAGGATAAGTAGCTGTTGTTGTTTTAGCAGTTACAAATAAAATACAAACTACGTAGAAAACCGAAAATTATAACTTGTACGCCAATGTTTACAACCACGTAAAAAAGAAGAAGACAACTTGCGGAAAATGAAAATGCAAACAACTTGCAACACAATTGCTAGTACAAAGCTCGTAAACTGAATATGGGAGACTTAAAGTAGAAAGATTATTGATCGTTGGTCGGGATGATGACGATCACCGTTGCTCAAAATAAGATTCGACCTTATTTCGTCGATCTGCTCCTATGAACAAATAAGTTCAAAAGCATGAACTTCTGGAACGCTCCCTTTGTCACTCTTGTACGAACGGCTCGAACAAAACTTGGACTCTCCTTAGCGTGTACGGATTACTTATAGTGGTATTGCTGCTATATCATCTCACGTAGCATATATTCACTTGTTCCCTCTTCCAACCCGCTAAGTTGCCCACTATCCATAATGGGTATTAAACTCTAAGAAAACTCCCCATTAAGTGGACGTTAAAGCAATAACCCTATTAAACGACAGTTACGTTCCCAGAGCAACAAACAACCATTTTTGCGCACAGATCAATATTTTTGCCTGAAGTGTTCACACTCAGCGTCCGTGTGGAGTGCTCACGCACCTCTATGCCCAACACCACAGTACCTTATGCGCCTACGTGCCCAACACCCACATGCTGCAACTGCGTGAAACGAGCGCAATGGCTCAACTACACGCAAAAGCGTCATCTCGTGCTCGATATGTACATGCAAAGTGCACCATCAAAGCGCCGCTTTGCACAACTTTGCGCCATTCGTCCGCCCAACATAAATATTTATTTGGTGTCTTGAACCTAGCCCTCTAGGAGAACACCTCACCATCTCAACTACATGGGCTACCACTCCCCATGTGTACAAGTCAATAAAAGATGAATCTTGTATTGAAATACATATATACTTGGGGTTGCCACATGGATGTGGGACTATTTTCTAGAGTTCAAAAAATAAAAAATAAAACTCCAACAATCTTCCACATATTTTAATATACGGGCTGAGCGTTCCCCAAAGTGACTGTACATCATGCATTAGGATAGATGTCACTTATGATTTGATTCATAGTTCTATCAGCGCTTTGATGACTTTGTCACTCTCTCTAGACAACGTCATCAAAGCTATGTCGATGTTGAGTTTCGCCATACCTCTCAGGCTCAGATCTTGAGGAATGGATTTGCTAATCTGTACTGGAGTTTGGCGCATTATACTTCAGCTTCTTATCTGATCATCTGTCATCCTGGCTTTGACGGTTCGAGGTTTCATGATCCGACCACTTTCGGATACTTTGATCTGACTACTGCTTACTTCGATCCTCAGCCGCCTGTTCCTCCAGCCGATGATGATTCTCATATGTGATTTGGGCTTTTAGTTTAGAATTTTTGTGGTTCTTGTCTGCTGATGGTGATCTATGTAGCTATGCACTTTATAGTAGTCCAAACTTCTTTAGTTGGACTTATGTAGTAGTCACAAACTCTTTCAGTTATGACTTTATGCATTTGGTTTTCAGTTGTATTTCCTTCAGTTATATTCTAGTTCATGCTCTTTGAGTTTTAGTTCATTTACGCTGCTACTAGTTCTACTGTATTATGACTTGTTTTGGCATGGATATTACTCTTTCTATTTCTTTATTTGTGCTAAATTATTGGCTTCACATATTATGGGGGAGCTACTAATTTTGCATACATGACAAAAGGGGAGAAGAGCAATACCAAAATTCTAACGAAAAATTCCAATCAATGAACAAGTCAAGTATATTATTTTCAAAGTTACATTTTAGTTATATTTTGGTATAGATTCAGTTTGTCAATTTTCAAAATGGAAGAGATTGTTGGCCCATTGGATAAATGGTCGCACCTGATTTTGATAATCAGCGATAACTTAAGTCGATACGCAAAATATACGAACTGCTACTAATGTTATAGGTTGCTGAAATCAATATCAAAAGAACGTACTATAACTACATCTACAATGATTATTGTATCGTCATCCAAAAAAGATTGTATCAGAATGCAGATCGAGTCATTATATATTTTCTTCTGTATTTTTACTTTTATTGAGTCTAGAAAATATAAATGTAAGATCGTTCGGAATAGTACTAGCTTCGGTTTTCTCAGTCCACAAATCCAAAAAGGATACCTAAATCCCACATAATTCTACATATCCATATAGCCAAAAATCCTATGCAATTTGGATCATCAAAAATCTCATTCTAATTAGATAGAATTCGGCCAGACCTCTGACCGAGTTCGATCCGAGTTTGGACCGAGTTCGATCAAAGATTTTGAATTTCTGTTGCCTTGAAATCTGCATGCAACGTTCAAATACGATATTCAAGCATCCGAACTTAGCCCAAATTTTGCCCGAGTTCGGTCAAGAAAATAACTATAAATAGAGAAGGATTTTCACATTTCTAATCACTCATTCACTCTTCTCTCTATCTCTTCCTAAGTGTTTTTCATCTCTCTAAAATCTTTCAAATCTCACTATACCACTCTTAGCTAAAGCCAGTAACATTCTGTTCGATTTAGAGTCTTTGGTTCAAAGAGTTGTAAAGAGGTCGCCAGTCAAAAAACTTTTTAGTTTTCATACACAAGTTTGTTGGAGTCGGTCGTACATTCGTCACCAAGGCACGATGTTATAAAGAGATGACAAGCTCTCATTTAGCTTGCAAATTGTAGATTAATAGTGGACAAGTGTACTCGCGACTGAATTAGTCCTCTCAGAGGAAAACCAGTATATATCGCGGTGTTTATTGAGTTTGGTCTTCTATCTCTTGATTACTGTATTTAATTTACTGTATCTTATATCTGCCATAGTTTATAATCTGTTATTTTTTAAGTGGTGATTATCTCTGCTGTACATGCACACACTTTATTCGCCTCCCTCTCTAGAGGAGCTCAACAGTCCTACAAGAAGGTGCACAACTGAGATCCTGGAGGATTCATAGATACAAAATCAAATGTAACACTTCGAAGAAGGCACAAATGGATTTCGTAGTAACAACGACGAAAGTGCACAAAAGATTTTTGATTAGATCAGAGAATATCTCGTTCTTCCTCTTAAACATGTTGTGATTGGGATATAATGAGTTATAGATGGAGAAGAGATGAACAGAAGAAGGAAAGGCTTGCTGGGATAACGGATCGCCGGATCTCAAAATCTAGATTCGCCTCATACGATCAGCTTTCAGGAACGAGCAAGTTTAAAAATGAACTGCGAAACACTCTATCGAAATGCTCTTCTGACTCCTCGGATAGACATAACTCTCTCTCTGTTTTTCTCTTCTTTGCTATCAGAATTTCGTTAAGAACTTAGCGAATGAGAGAGAAGAGAGAAACATATAATGTCAGTCTAGTAACTGCTCCGTATGTGAAATGCTAAGTGCAAAGTGCGCCAACAAATGCCACATTATGTCTCATGAGCCCGAGCCCGAGTCCAAGTCCGAGTCCGAGTCCGAATCGCTAAGCCCCAACGAGACTTAGCTCCTAAGGAATTAATTCTAAGAGCATATCAAAAAGCATTAATGCTTTAATATGGAGTCGTATCCTTACCTCCTAGAAAAATCACCCACATTATCCCCACCTTAGGATCAGTACCCTATGTGCATACCTCAATACCACACGTTGCATTATATTGAGATACACAACTTGGTGCATTTTCGATGTGAGACTAAAAAACTAGGCATGAAATGAGAGCAAGCTCTCTATTTGTCAAGGAAAAGCTCCAACAAGTTATGTGTCGTTAAGTGTCACTGGTACACCATTGAGTTGATTAAATTTGAAAAAATATATTTAAAAATCAAGCAAAATACAGACATAATCATAACATAATATACGGGATCCGATGCAACCCATCATAGTATTCATATCTAATCGATCTATCAATACGAAATAAAAGTACAAACATACCAAAATAGTATAAATACAAATAAATATTGTTGCTTTGATGGTAGTGGTGGTTTTGGGGCATGGAAGTTGATCATAACATCTGGTGGAAGCAAACAGAGGATCCTTGCAACCAACCAGGCCATGCCAAGGTCAACATGGGCAGTATGGGTAGCAGGTGCATCAGGGAAATAGGAGCAACTGAAGTTAGCCTATTTATAGTTGTCTGCATACACTCCATATTTGACTGGAGTATGTGTGAGACTCGTCTCACAATATCGGTATTTATATACGGATACGTATTTTGTAGTGTATTTTGTATTTTCTCGGTTTTCATAATGCTATAAAAATTTTCCTAACTTATAGATTTTCTTCTTGGTCGGCATACCGCTAGTATACCGGTGTATACCGACGGCATACCGTCCAGACAGATTTTCCATATTTTAGATATTTTCGATTTTAGATATTTTCATGAATAGTGTTTTCGATATTTTGATGAATAGTATTTTGGATATTTTGATGAATAGTGTTTAGATATTTTCGTGAATAATGTAGATGCACCCTATTACCCATTGGATATTTGATTTTGTTTGGATGGCTAGGATTGACTTAGATTTTGACATGGATCATGATCCAACGGCTAAGATTAATTCCCCCTTCTATATATACCATTTTACTTTCTCTCTCCTCTCTCTTTTCAATCTCTTCACTCTCTTTATTTCTTCTTCCCTTCTCTCCCCCTTGGAGCTTGCCAAGAGCTTGGCCTTGAGGCCTTGGGTGTGGTGTCTAACCCCCCTAGGAGGAGTAGAAGATTAGGCTTGGAGCTTAACCTAGGCAAGTACATCTTGCCAAATCCATGAACCATATTATTTTGTTGTCATTTTTGTTTTCCTTGGTATTAAATGGTTAGAATTTTCCCAAACTCATTTTGTTAAATATGTTTTCCTTATGATTCTCGTATATATGCATGTTTCCAAAATTTGTTTAAGGAAGGTTTTGATTTTCTGTTAAAATCCAATATGGACTTAGTAGAAAACTTGGTATCAAGAGTGATACTAGTGTTACCATCATAGCTCTTGGTCACATATACATATATGAGGCCCTCACATAGTTTGCATATCATGGATTTTGACTTTGGTGGCAATCAGAACCCGTTTCGGTGCCCCCAAAAACCTATTTTTGGGAGTATTTTGAGATATTAATCTATCAAATCTTTGAATTTTTGAAATCTAATAGTCTCATGTTGTAGGGAATTCAATTCTATGCAATTTTGACTTTTAAAAATCCGAATTTCGATTTAAAATAAAGTTTTTATGGCTGAAACAAGTTTTGGCAAAAATTTGATTTTTGTTGATGTTTGAAAAACCGGTATACCGCTGGTATGCCGGTGTATACCGTCGGTATGCCAATTTTTGCACCAGAAACTTTCTGTCTTTCGGCCGATATACCGTCGGTATGCCGTTGTATACCGCCGGTAAGCTATTTTATGCCGTTTTATGCAGTTTTAGTCTGTTTTTTGCCCTTTTTGTCCGTTTTTGTCCGTTTTTGATATGTTCTTCGATTGTAATAATTTCTTAACATGATTAAATAATATTGCATAGTCAGAAAATGATTGTACACCCTATATACACTTGATACTAGCGCATGTTCAATCATTTTGCTATAAAATGTACTTAGTTTTAATTATTCTTTCCCACATGCTATGATATGTCTTTTTGATAGATTCTTTCTTACAAGCTATAATAATTGTTGCCATACCATCTTTGCTTACATGATAGTGGTCCGTCGTGATGCACTCTTCTTACATGTCTCCTTTGCTTACTAGATAGTGACCCGTCGTGGTGCACTCTTGTACATGTCTTTCTTTGCTTACCTGATAGTGGCCTGTCATGGCGCACTCCCTATAGTGGCTCATCGTAGCGCACTCCTAGCTTTTTGTTTATTATATTTTCTTGTTGTGGCTTGTTATGGTGCATATTCTTGCTTTTGTCCAGTCTTGTATGTCTTATGTCTAGGATGGATTCTGCGGAATGCCACACCCGAAATCCAACAAGAAAATATTAAGGACTAAACAACAAGCTTGATTACTTAGATCATTGAGGATTTTCCAGTTACCTGTTGCCCCTTTGGTCTTGGCATTGTATATATCCTTGGGATTTGGAGCTATCTGTCATGATGAGCACACTTCTAGCGCACTGTCGAGTGTTGCACCGGGTACATTTGTCTCCTGGACGATGTGCCCACTATTCTATGATTCATTTGTCTCCTGGATGATGTATCCATTATTATCTATCTTAGGGTACATTTGTCACCTGGGCGATGTACCGACTATTCTAGGATACATTTGTCTCATGGGCGATGTATCCACTATTACCATTGCTCCTTTGGCTTGGACCATTCAGGTAGTAGCAGGCAGATGCTGGACTTAGAATTCTCAGACTTGTATTTGTTAGTAATTAGGATTGTGATAACCCTAGTTAGCTAATGTATAAAGCCGTACTCATTGCTTGGTCGTGACTATTGTATGGAGTCCAGTCTAGTCTAGTTTATCTAGACAGTGTCCAGATTTGTTTATTTTCAATACATCTTTGTTTATGCTTTACTTTTGTCGATAAATGATTAGATACTAAAGTTCTTTTCAGGAGAAGGGTTACAACCCTGGTCCTTGTTTGGTTTATGGGTTGTAACTTGGGTTCCAGAATAGTTCCTAAGTCATCTAATCATTTGTCGTTCTATATAGACATAAGATGCTCACATGCTCCAGTTACATAACATGCTCACATGTTCCAGTTACTTAACATGCTCACATGTTCCAGTTATCTTACATGTTCCAGTTACCTAACATGCTCACATGTCCCGGCTACTTAACATGCTCACATGTCTAGTTTATCTTTCATGTTCACATGCTTTCTTTTCCTTACATGTACACAGTTTACATTATGTCACATGTCCTTTACTTTATGCTACATGTTGCTTTACTTATTGTCTTTCCTATTCTCGGGATAAGTGCATTGGTAGAGCACGAGTCTCGATTAGCTTTTACTTATTTCTGTTTCTATCCATTGCTATGATTTGCATGCTGGTTTTAGTTCATAGTTTGGCTTCCTTTGTGGTACTTGCTATTGGGGTTCTGACCCCACTGGTTTTGTTTCGCCAGATCTGATAGAGGAGCCCGGAGGATCTTTCGTACCTTTCACTCGTTGGTGATTACCCAGAGCACCAGAGTACCTTAGTGGGTTTTCTATTTCATTCTTCCACTAGTTATGTATATTATTCTTTTATGGCGTTTAGCCTCCGAGCACGTGTTTAGCTCGTGTTTTGGATTTGACATTTAGCCTACGGGCCAGAACATGATTTGCGTATTCTAGACTATAGCTAGAGCTTATCATGTATGACTATTACTCTTGCTAGTCTTCACTTTGTATTACTAGCTTCACGATCATCCATATATATATATATAGTTTGGGACGCTTTACTATTTTATGTCTGATGATCATACTTCTTGTACTTTACATATTTGCCAGTGATTGAGATACCTAGGATTGCTTGACCTAGGATCGACTGTTGGCTTGTAGTAATAACCCCAATGTCTATATAGCTTATACGTTATTTCGGTATACTGGAGTACTTTGGTATACGTAGCTGGCCTGGTCCGTCCCTATATGCCAGTATTATGGTTTTGGGGCGTGACATAGGTTTTAGTGGTAGCCCATACAAGGTCTGATTTATCAGATATATGGAGGTTACTGATGTTTAGATATCTCAGTCACAATTCTCCTTTATTGATATCCTTCGTGTTATTCTATATCTCTGATCCTTTGACCTGATATCTGCCTTGATCGTTGATCTTTCATGTTCTCTCGATTTAATCCTTGTGTCCTTTAACTTTCAAGGACACTGTTCTTAATCCTTCCGATCATCTTGTTTGGGTTCTGCCGATGGTAGGTCAACAATCTTCTATTAGGCTAGTTATGGAGGATCAGTATTAGCATTCAGGGGCAGAGTTCAGAGTTGACCCGAGGGCGGAGGTGTCAGTTCAGCCTGATCAGCCAGCAGGGTCAGTCCTGCCAGAGTCCAGCTTCTCCGACTACCCCGGCAGTCCAGCAGTGTATTGCTTAGGTACCAGTTCAATAGCAGCAGTTCCGAGACGTGGGCAGGCAGAGTTTGGTTTGTTAGAGCAGGTTTTGGCCGAGGGCAGTCATGTTGTAGGTATTGTCCTATTCTTCTTCCACTCTTATTTATCTCTTTGGTTACGCATATTTGGCGAGTTTCTCGTCCCACTCTTCTGTCTTCGTATCTTGAGATACATGATATTTAGCACAAGTCTCGACTACGAAGATACGTCCTGGGTAGAGTCATGTCTTGGACAAAGTCATTGGTACCGACTTACTTTGAGACTTGACCCTTATCCATTTTGGGAGTCAGCGTAGGCCTACTCCTAATCAACTGACTCAGGAGACATATTTATTCGTATGCCTCCATCACTTCTTGATTGTGGTTGTGTTATTGCTTACGCATTTATTTATATTACTGTTGTCTTTATCTTACCAACATGCCATGCTTTGTTTTGATTGATATGATTTTTCCAGCTCTTTGGTTTGGTTTTCATGCTTGACTAGATTTAGGAAATTCCGAGGACAGAATTTATTTTTAAGTTGTGGAGAGTTGTGAGACTCGTCTCATAGTATCGGTATTTATATACGGATACATATTTTGTAGTATATTTCATATTTTCTTAGTTTTCGTAATGCTTTAAAAAATTTCCTAACTTATAGATTTTCTTCTTGGCCGGCATACCGCCAGTATACCGGTGTATACCGACGGCATACCGTCCAGACAGATTTTCCATATTTTAGATATTTTCGATTTCAGATATTTTCATGAATAGTGTTTTCGATATTTTAATGAATAGTGTTTTGGATATTTTAATGAATTATGTTTAGATATTTTTGTGAATAGTGTAGATGCACCCTATTACCCATTGGATATTTGGTTTTGTTTGGATGGCTAGGATTGACTTAGATTTTGACATGGATCATGATCCAACGGCTAAGATTAATTTCCCCTTCTATATATACCATTTCACTTTCTCTCTCCTCTCTCTTTTCATTCTCTTCACTCTCTTCATTTCTTCTTCCCTTCTCTCTCCCTTGGAGCTTGCTAAGAGCTTGGCCTTGAGGCCTTGGGTGTGGTGTCTAACCCCCCTAGGAGGAGGAGTAGAAGATTAGGCTTGGAGCTTAACCTAGGCAAGTACATCTTGCCAAATCCATGAACCATATTGTTTTGTTGTCGTTTTTGTTTTCTTTGGTATTAAATGCTTAGAATTTTGCCAAACTCATTTTGTTAAATATGTTTTCCTTATGATTCTCGTATATATACATATTTCCAAAATTTGTTTAAGCAAGGTTTTGATTTTCTGTTAAAACCCAATATGGACTTAGTAGAAAACTTGGTATCAAGAGTGATACTAGTGTTACCATCATGGATCTTGGTCACATATACATATATGAGGCCCTCACATAGTTTGTATATCATAGATTTTGAGTTTGGTGGCAATCGGAACCCGTTTTGGTTTCCCGAAAACCTATTTTTGGGAGTATTTTGAGATATTAATATATCAAATATTTCAATTTTTGAAATCTAATAGTCCCATGTTGTATGGAATTCAATTCTATGCAATTTTGACTTTTAAAAATCCGAATTTCGATTTAAAACGAAGTTTTTATGGCCGAAACAAGTTTTGGCAAAAATCTGATTTTTGTTGCTGTATAAAAAACTGGTATACTGCCTGTATGCCGGTGTATACCGCCGGTATGCCAATTTTTGCACCAAAAACTTTCTGTCTTTAGGCCGGTATACCGCTGGTATGCCGCTATATACCGCCGATATGCCGTTTTATGCCGTTTTATGTCGTTTTAGTCTGTTTTTGCCCGTTTTGTCCGTTTTTTATATGTTCTTCGATTGTAATGATTTATTAACATGATTAGATGATCTTGCATAGTTAGAAAATGATTGTACACCCTACATACACTTGATACTAGCGCATATTCAATCATTTTGCTATAAAATATACTTAGTTTTAATTATTCTTCCCCACATGCTATGATATGTCTTTTTGATAGATCCTTTCTTACAAGCTATGATAATTGTTGCCATGCCTTCTTTGCTTACATGATAGTGGCCCGTCGTGGCGCACACTTCTTACATGTCTCATTTGCTTACTAGATAGTGATCCATCGTGGTGCACTCTTGTACATATATTTCTTTGCTTACATGATAGTGGCCTGTCATGGCGCACTCCCTATAGTGGCTCGTCGTAGCGCACTCCTAGCTTCTTGTTTATTATGTTTTATTGTTGTGGCTTGTTATGCTGCACATTCTTGCTTTTGTCCAGTCTTGCATTTCTCACGTCTAGGATGGATTCTGCGGAATGCCACACCCTGAATCCAACAAGAAAATGTTAAGGACTAAACAACTAGCTTGATTAGTTAGATCACTGAGGATTTCCCAGTTACCTGTTGCCTCTTTTGTCTTGGCATTATATATATATCCTTGAGATTTGGAGCTATCTGTCATGATGAGCACACTTCCAGCGCACCGTCGAGTGTTGCACCAGATATATTTGTCTCCTGGGCGATGTACCCACTATTCTAGGATACATTTGTCTCCTGGGCGATGTATCCATTATTATATATCTTAGGATACATTTGTCTCCTGGGCGATGTATCCACTATTCTAGGATACATTTGTCTCCTGGGCGATGTATCTATTATTATATGTCTTAGTGGTACATTTGTCTCCCGGGCGATGTACCACTGCTATAGGATACATTTGTCTCCTGGGCGATGTATCCACTATTACTATTGCTCATTTGGCTTGGACCATTCAGGTAGTAACAGGGAGGTGCTGGACTTGGAATTCTCAGACTTGCATTTGTTAGTAATTAGGATTGTGATAACCCTAGTTAGCTAATGTATAAAGCCGTACTCATTGCTTGGCCGTGACTATTGTATGGAGTCCAGTCTAGTCTAGTTTGTTTAGGCAGTGTCCGAATTTGTTTATTTTCAGTACATCTTTGTTTATGCTTTACTTTTGTCGGTAAATGATTAGATACTAAAGTTCTTTTCAGGAGAAGGGTTACAACCCCGGTCCTTGTTTGGTTTACGGGTTATAACTTGGGTTCCAGAATAGTTCCTAAGTCATCTAATCATTTGTCGTTCTATATAGACATAACATGCTCACATGCTCCAGTTACATAACATGCTCATATGTTCCAGTTACTTAACATGATCACATGCTCCAGTTACATAACATGCTCACATGTTCCAGTTACTTAACATGCTCACATGTTCCAGTTATCTTACATGTTCCAGTTACCTAACATGCTCACATGTCCCGACTACTTAACATGCTTACATGTCTAGTTTATCTTTCATGTTCACATGCTTTCTTTTCCTTACATGTACACAGTTTACATTATGTCACATGTCTTTTAGTTTATGCTACATGTTGCTTTACTTATTGTCTTTCCTATTCTCGGGATAAGTGCATTGGTAGCGCACGAGTCTCGATTTGCTTTTACTTATTTCTGTTTCTATCCGTTGCTATGATTTGCATGCTGGTTTTAGTTCATAGTTTGGCTTCCTTTGTGGTACTTGCTATTGGGGGTCTGACCCCACTGGTTTTGTTTGGCTAGATCTGATAGAGGAGCCCGGAGGATCTTCCGTACCTTCCACTCGTTGGTGATTACCCAGAGCACCAGAGTACCTTAGTGGGTTTTCTATTTCATTCTCCCACTAGTTATGTACATTATTCTTTTGTGGCGTTTAGTCTCTGAGCACGTGTTTAGCTCATGTTTTGGACTTGACATTTAGCCTACGGGCCAGAACATGATTTGTGTATTCTAGACTATAGCTAGAGCTTATCATGTATGACTATTACTCTTGCTAGTCTTCACTTTGTATTACTAGCTTCATGATCATCCATATATATATAGTTTGGGACGCTTTACTATTTTATGTCTGATGATCATACTTCTTGTACTTTACATATTTGTTTGTGATTGAGATACCTAGGATTGCTTGACCTAGGATCGACTGTTGGCTTGTAGTAGTAACCCCCTTGTCTATACAGCTTATACGTTATTTCGGAGTACTGGAGTACTTTGGTATACGTAGCTGGCCTGGTCCGTCCCTACTTGCCAGTATTCTGGTTCTGGGGCATGACAGTATGTTATAATGGTAAACCACCTGTTGAATCTGGAGGAGGGAGAGAAGAAGAAAAAGATGGAGTAGGTATGGAAACCACAGATACTTGTGACACCAAGATGCCGGTGCCATGTATACGTTTGTCCTTCCCCCTCTCGCTAGTGGACTTTAATCAAAGGTCGTTATCTTCAATGGATGTTGATGCATATTGTCTGAAACTCTTGTCCATGTCATCCTGAGTAATACGAGAGGATGCATCAGTCCGGAGATAGTGAAATGCACCATGTACACCCATGTTTAAAATCCTAAGATGTGTTTAAATTACTTGTATTTTATGAACTATTGTAAGGGTTTTTAACTATCCTAACTTGTATATTCATATTATAAAGTAAAATAAGAATTAAAAAAATTATAACTATAATATTTACAATGTCTAGCTCATCTTTTCATCCACGTATGTCTCGTTTTTCCTCTTATGCGTGTGCTCGAAGACCTAGGTGTAGAAGCATGGAAAATAATAAAGAAAGATCCCTGCGGCCAGAGAGCCCCATGCGGCTCAGAGAGTTCATGCGGCTCAAGTATCCATGCGGCTCGAGCGTCTATGCGGCTCAAACAAGTTCTATGCGGCTCAGAGAGGAGCCACGTGGCCTACAAACAGCTCTTCCGTTTGTCCTTTACTACATTAAATGCCCTGACGGCTGACAGCTATGACAAGGGTACGGTTCTGACACAAAGATACCATTATGACTCCCTCATAATGACGGACTCCTAGGAAATGAAGAAAATCTCTGACACGATCCCCCGAGATTCAGAAACTGTCATGCGGCCTTGACACGTGGACAGTCGTATGCGGCTCAAATAGAGACCATCCCATGCGGCCCAAGTGGAGGCTCCCCCATGCGGCTCATGAAGACTAGCCCCATGCGGTTCACTAAGACTATCTTCATGCGGCTCGCGAAGACTAGCCCCATGCGGCTCACGAAGACTATCTTCATGCGGCTCATGAAGACTAGCCCCATGCGGCTCACGAAGACTAGCCCCATACGGCTCACGAAGACTATCTTCATGCGGCTCACGAAGACTATCTTCATGCGGTTCACGAAGAAGGCACCCATCATGCGATCACCTACACGCATGCGTCTCAAATCATTACAATGCGGTCCAAATGTTCAGGGGGGCCACTCTCAAGCAGCCTTGACACGTGGCCAGCCTTATGCGGCTCAATGAGGAGCAACCCTCCTGTGGCTCAGATTTCTGCAATGGCTCACGGTTAAGACACGTGGCATGATAGCGGGGCACGTGGCACCAAATTGATCGAAATCCCTCAACAAATTCCAATAAAATATTGGGATCAAATCAGATCATTTGCAAATAAGCAAATTAATGACACGTGTCGAGAAATCCGAGGTTGGCATGACAAATCAGAAGGATTTATGTCAATCATCATTAATTACCCACAAAAGATTTGATGCAATCACATTTATTGCTCAAATCTCGATGTACGGCCCAGATCCAGTGATCCTTAGCCGCCGACTTTCAAGAATGGGCAATCATTGTAAACCCTAATGATGCCCTCCACTCTTATAAATAGCAAAGTGCCATTCCCTTACGAGGATATACATACATACAGACACATACAGAGAGAAAAGGAGAGAGACATAGAGAGCCAGAGAGCCAGAGAATATACAGAGCTTGAAAGGAGAGCATTTCTTCACCAACGCCAAGCAGTTCTTCTACAGAGCCAAGGCTGCACCCGATCGTCCAAGGAGTATGGCAGAGCTTCTGTCGCTTTCTCGAGCCTCTACCGTCATCCCCCAGAATCTAAAATAAACAATTGTACTTAGATTGCTGTACCTAGGTTTTCGTCCCTAGGCTTTTTTTGTACAAGCGAGTTTGTATTGTGAAGTAAAAATCCAATCCTCCGATAATTGTTCTGTTCTTTTATATTTCATGGCAAACACGATGGCGACTCTGCTGGGGATAAACTTCTCCACGGCTGAGGAGTTGGTGACGCAATCGGATGCAGCCAAACTTGGCTCCACGCAACAGAAGATGGTCATCCGCTTCGACCAACAGGCGTTTAAAGAAATGCTCTCTGAGGGAAGCGCTGGCCCGATCCAGAAGCGAACCCGCACAAAGAAAACTCGCAGCGAGTGGAGGCCAAAATCATTTGCTCCTCCCCAAGCTCTAGACGGAGTACCCTCTGCTGCCCAAGACGGCGAAGGCGACTCTCGCGCGGCCCCACTTCGAGCCATAGAGGACTCTGCTGTCCCCAAGTCCGACAGAGAAAAGCACTACGATGCTGGACTTACAGGGGCAAAGAGCGATCCTTTGTGCTCCAGGAAGAAATCAAAAAAGGGTACTAGCCGCAAGACGAAGACTCATGCGGCCAAGATTGCCAGCCGCATAAATGATGACCATGCGGATGAGACTACTAGCCAAAGGCACAATACTCATGCGGCCAGGATTTCCAGTCGTATGGAGAAGACCTATGCGGTTGAGACTTTCAGCCGCATGAAGAAAGCCCATGCGGCTACGACTGCCAGCCGCATGGAGACTATTGATGCGAGCCGCATGCCGCCTGCTCCATGCGGCTCTGTCTTCGACCGCCTCTCCTATGGTCCTGATCTTCTGTGCTCTCAAGAAGACATGTCTGACTCTCTCCAGCACCACCTAGACTCTTCCTACTATGTGCCCTCACGCACTAGAGTGAAGAAGTCTAGGGCTGTACGAGCTTGGCAAGCTCGGTCCGCTGATCCGACCTCTGACCATCCGAGCATCCTATATACCGTTATGCGAGCCTCTGATGGGAAGTTGTACAGAACCACTCGAGTCCAGTCCCTGGTGGCAAACAGACAGAGAGGTTCCCGAAAGTCTCCCGAAATCCAGGAAGCAAATATGGTCGATCCGGACCCATCTGACTTGCGTGAGGCCATCCTCCACAAACGCAAGGAAAGAGAAGGTGCATCAGGGTGTAAAGAGTCCTCCCACGGATGTCACTGCACCCAAGTCATCATCAACTGCTGTTGCAACAACGCGACGACACGAGAAGACTGGCAGTCCGTCTTCCAAAGACTGCAACAACCATGTTCAGATGATGAGGCCCCTCCCGTCGTCTCCTGCAACTCTGCTCAAAAAATCCCAGCCGATGGGAGAGGGAAGAAGACAAATCTTTCCAGCCCGAGGATTTCAACCACTATGACTAAGAGACTGTCGTCTAAGCGAGTGTCCACCACCGGAGTTTTCCAAGGTACCCGTTCTAAGACGAAATATGCTACAGTGGGAGATTCGTCGTGCACACCACTGGAGGTTGCTGGGAATGGGGGTAGCACTCCTCCGAACCTCCATGACAATCCGATGTTCCAAGAAGACGAGCCGGGAGAAACAACTCTCCCATCAGATGTAGCAGACCCCGACGTCCCCGAGGACGTCCACAACTCCCAAGACGAGGCGAACTCGGAAACTGGGGGTACTGTTCCTTCTGAGTCCGAACCAGAGAAAGATATTCCCATATACCCCGATGACTTCTCACTACAGGGGTATGATTCGGAGGGCTCGTCCTCCACCGTTTCTTCTATCTCTCCTCATGTAAAGACGGTGTTCATGACGGACAGCTGTTGGCCCATTGGTCATATGGTCAACCTGATTTTAATAATTGATCAAACTCTGTCTGGATATATGAAGCTAGTCGGGACATCTCGGACATGATCAAGAATGGCTATCCACTGAATTCAAGACCGAAGATCTGTTTGCCTACTCGAGTCTGTAATTCCTTATGCAATGTATTTTTCATTTTATTTGAGTCTCGAAATATGTTGTATACCGAGTCGTACTGGCAAATAGGCTACCCTTAAATGAGTTCAAAATGTTTTTAAAATGACCTCTCAAAAAGGTTTACAAAAAGGTTTTCAAAAAGGTTTTCAAAAATCAACAAAAAGCTTTTTAAAACCCTAACTAAACCCTGACAGAACTCGGGCCGAGTTCGGCCAGAGTTCGGTTGGTGGCCTTTGTGATTTTGAATCCTTGTTACTTGGTCCTCCTGCAGTTGCAGATTTGACCGAGATTTGCTCATACAGTTCTGCCCGAATTCTGTCAGAAGTCTGTCTTTGGAATTCCTATAAATAGAGAAGGATTTCGATCATTTCAACTCACTCATTCACTTTCAATCTTCTATCTATCTAAAGCATTCAGTCTTCCAAAGAGTTTTCTTGAGCTATAAATTTCAGATCCCAAGCTAATTACAATCCTCTAGTCGATTTGCCAGTGCGGTACGGTCTAGAAGTTTCTGAGAGATTGTAATCAGAAGGCTTGATAGAAGAATACCTCTTCAAATTAAAGTTGGATGAGTTCTTCGTATCAAAGCTCGCGTTGTAGAAGTTGCAAGAACTTCGTAAGAAAACTTGCAGTTTTTCCAATAATGGATTCAACTGGTAGCAAGAGTTCTACTGACTGGATTGGTCCTCAACTGAGGGATACCAGTATACATCGCTGTCTTTGCGTTTGCTCTCTTAACTCTGCCTTTACACTATTTTAGTTGTAATTAATATTCTGTGATTGTGTTGCTAACATTTTTAATTAGTATTATTCCGCTGCCAACTCTATTCACCCTCCCTCAAGAGTATTACGCTTTACTATTTCGTTCCTACAATTGGTATCAGAGTGGGTATTACAGGTAAAGCAAGGTAACAGTGCAATTATTTATTCATTTTTAATTAACTGTTATATAGATCACAGCACAACACATGGCAACTGTGAAATTCATAAGTGAAGGCCAGGCCACAAACAGACCCCCACTGTTTGATGGTACGAACTATACCTATTGGAAAACACGGATGAGTTTCTTCTTAAAATCACTTGACTTTGATTTATGGTCCATTGTTCTTGATGGCTATCAAAAGCCACCTCGTATAAATGTTGATGGAGTTTTAGTTGAAAAACCCCATAGCAGATATACAGAGGAAGAAAAGAAAAGGGCCAATCTTGACGCACGTGCCATTAATGCTCTTTTTTGTACTTTAGACAGAACTGAATTTAACAGGGTGTCTATCTGCACAACGGCTAATGAAGTGTGGAAGCTACTTGAAGTCACACCTGAAGGCACGACTCAAGTTAAAGAATCAAAGGTCAGCAGACTTACTCAAGAGTATGAGGTGTTCAATATGAAGCCCAACGAAACAGTTACTCAGATGTTTGAGAGGTTCTTGGATATTGTAAATCCTTTGTCCTCCCTTGGCAAAGATTACAGTAACCATGAAAAGATTCGCAAACTCCTGCGAGCTCTCACCAAGAACTGGATTCCAAAGGCTACTGCAATCATTGAAGGGAACGATCTCACAACTATGTCCCTCGAAGTACTCATGGGTAAGCCACTCACTCATAAACTGGAACTACAAGATTTTGAAGAGCCTGCACCAAAGGAGAAGACGATCGCTTTCAAGGCTCAGCACAGAAAAGCTGCTGAAGGTGACTCAGACAGCAGTAAATCTGATGCTGAAGATCAAGCACTCCTAGCAAGGAAATTCAAAAGATTCATGAGATATGAGAAGAGAGCCAAAGAAAACAACAGCAGCAACAACTGGTATCAAGATGACGCTGTCTGCTACGGCTGCAAGAAGAAGGGACACATGAAGAAGGATTGTCCTACAAACTCATCATCAAGCAAGAAGAGCAACAGGTATGAAAAAGGGAACCTGGAGAAATCAACATCTAGGAGATATGCCAATACCAGCATATGGCATGAAAGTGAAGCCAGCGACTCAGAAGACGAACAATCAGAAGACGCTACAAACATATGCTTTATGGCATCCGATCAGGTACCTACTGAACCTGTAGTTGATACTTATGATGACTTCACCTTTGAGCAATTAGGAGATGCCTTTAGTGACCTGATGACTGATTACAGGAAACTGCATAGCAAGTATCAGACCTCTAAGAAGGTACTCAAAGAGTACAAAGGTGAAATAGGTAGACTTACCGACCTATTAGCTGAGGTTAGAAATAATGTTAGTGAGTCTGGTGAGCTTTCTTCAATAAAGCTCTTATTACACGAGACTACCAAGTCATCTGAAGAGAAAGACAAAGTTATTGACCAACTCAAGGAAGAACTTTCTAAAGAGAAGAAAAGTCTTCAAAGCGCACAAATCAGAATGGAAACACTTACTTCTGATTATACTAAGTTGTATGATACTTCCAAAAGATTGGAAATTAGGTTAGGAAAACAGCCTGAGCCTGTTGTTTCCTATCCTAACACGTGTCACTTACCAAAAAATCGGAACATTCCCAAGCCAAACACTGTCAGACCTAACCCTATCAAACCTTTACCCCAAAAGGTTAAGCCCAAACAGGATTATAGGCATGCTTTCTTCTATACTAGAAAACCTAGACCTACCAATCATGCACACCACTCTGCTTTCAACACTCGACATGCACAATGTCATTATTGTGGCCTCATTGGTCATATTTCATCTGTATGTAGAATGAGAAAGCTTGTTGATTTAAATATTTATGCTTGGATACCAAAGGCTAATATTTCAGGACCCTACAAGAAATGGGTACCAAAAGTTTCATCTGTAAACTATTTTATAGGTGGAACACCTTTCACATGCTAGAAGCAAATGGATCCTCGACAACGGTTGCTCACGGCATATGACCGGTGACGCTATACTATTTGCAACACTGTCGAAGAAAAAGAAAGAAGTCTATGTCTCCTTCGGTAATAACTTGAAAGGGTATATTATTGGTATCGGTGATGTTGGTAAGTCTCCCTATCCTGTGATTAAGGATGTCTGTCTGGTTACCGAGTTGAAACATAATCTACTCAGCATAAGTCACCTAGCTGATCATGGTTATGGCATCAACTTTGGCAAAGACAAATGTACTATAGTTGATAGCTCAACTGGTAGTACTATCTTTGAAGGTATCAGGAAAGACAACATATATGTTTTCTATTTGTTAGAAGAAACTAACATTTCAGGTAGATGCTTAATGGCTAAAAGCGATAAGAGTCATCTATGGCATATGAGACTCGGTCACGCAAATATGGACACAATATCAAGATTATCCACAAAGAAGCTAGTACGCGGTTTACCGGATATTACATTCAAGAAGGATTCGGTATGCAGCCAATGTGAAAAGAACAAAGCTACCAGATCCACATTCAAATCAGTAAACGCAGTATGTACTACTAGACCTCTACAATTGCTTCATATGGACTTAATTGGTCCTAGCAGAGTTGCTAGCCTCGGAGGTAAACTTTATGCTTTTGTAATTATAGATGATTTCTCTAGATACACGTGGGTATACTTTTTGACACGCAAGAATGATGCATTATCTGAATTTGTCGCCTTTTGCAAGAAAGTTTAGAATGAAAAAGGTTACATGATCACTCGTATAAGAAGCGATCATGGTGGCAAATTCGAGAATGCTGATTTTGAGCAATTTTATGACACACACGGTTTTGTACACGAGTTTTCCTGCCCTAGGACTCCACAACAAAATAGAGTTGTGGAATGTAAGAACAGAACTCTATCCGAAATGGCCAGAGTGATGTTAAACCAGTTTAGTCTACCCAAATATTTCTGGGCTGAAGCTGTCAATACAGCTTGCTTTGTTCTCAATAGAGTTCTAATTCGACCCAAATCGAAGAAGACTCCATTTGAGTTATGGTTTGATAGAATTCCATCTGTTTCATATTTTAGAATATTTGGTTGTAAATGTTTTATTCTTAATACAAAAGACAATTTGGGAAAGTTTGACGAAAAGGCCGATGAAGGTATATTTTTAGGTTATACGGCCAAGAGTAAAGGATACAGAGTCTTCAACAAACGAACCATGATCATCGAAGAGTCAATCAACGTCACTTTTGATGAACTAAATCAGATGACAATCGATGACAATGATGAAGATCCAACTGTACAAAGCTCAACAACAGCTGATTCTCAACCAAGCCCGGCACTAGCTGATCCTCCTAGAGAAGATCCAGGAACCAGCTACCTTCAGAGTCTGCCGAAAAGATTAAAATTTACAGCTGATCATCCAAAGAATTTGTTAATTGATGACATTACCAAAGGAGTACGTACTCGTATATCCAGTAGAGATATTGGTTCTAGTATTGCATTTATTTCACAGCTAGAACCCAAATCCATTGATGAAGCATGTAGTGATAGTTTTTGGATAGATGCTATGCAAGAGGAATTAAACCAATTTGAACGGAATCAAGTTTGGGAACTTGTTCCCAAGCCTATTGATCGTCCGGTCATTGGCACCCGTTGGGTATTCCGAAATATAGTGGCTCGTAATAAGACTCGACTCGTAGCTCAAGGATACAATCAAGAAGAAGGTATCGACTATGATGAGACTTATGCCCCAGTTGCGAGATTAGAATCCATTTGCATGTTATGTGCATTTGCATGTTTTTATGATTTCAAACTATTTCAAATGGATGTCAAGAGTGCTTTTTTAAATGGTTTTATAAAAGAAGAAGTTTTTATAGCACAACCTCCAGGTTTCACGGATTTTAAAAACCCTGATCATGTTTTCAAGTTGAAGAAAGCTTTATACGGTTTGAAACAAGCCCCTCGTGCTTGGTATGATCGTCTAAGCTCTTTTCTACTTGACAACAGCTTTTCAAAAGGCAAGGTTGACACTACACTGTTTATTAAGTCTTTTAATGGCAAACTTCTTTTAATTCAAATCTATGTTGATGATATTATATTTGGATCTACTGATGAATCTCTCTGTCAAGAATTTTCTAAGTGTATGCAGAATGAGTTTGAGATGAGCATGATGGGAGAGCTGAAATTCTTTTTCGGATTGTAAATCAAACAAACTAACAATGAGATATTTATAAATCAAGCCAATTACACAAAAGACTTGCTAAAGAAGTTTGAACTGGACAATGTCAAACCTAGTGGCACTCCAATGGCAACTTCAACAAAGCTTGATTCAGATGAACAAGGCAAGCCAGTCGACACACGTAAGTATCGAGGTATGATTGGTAATTTACTTTATTTAACTGCTAGTCGTCCAGATATAATGTTTAGTGTTTGCCCGTGTGCATGTTTTCAAGCTAACCCAAAGGAATCACATCTGTCCGCAGTTAAGCGTATCTTTCGATACCTTAAGGGCACTTCTTCTGTTGGCTTGTGGTATCCCAAAACTAAGTGCTTTGACCTTATTGGTTATTCGGATACAGATTTTGCTGGATGCAAAGTTGATAGAAAAAGTACCAGTGGCACATGTCATTTCTTAGGCAAGGCTTTAGTCTCATAGTTTAGTAAAAAGCAAAATTCTGTAGCCCTATCAACAACAGAGGCTGAGTACATCGCCGCAGGACGTTGTTGTGCTCAGATTTTGTGGATGAAACAAACCTTAGAAGACTATGATTTATTTTACACACATATTCCCATTTTTTGTGATAACACGAGCACTATTAATTTGACTAAGAATCCAG
Source organism: Iris pallida (assembly GCA_029216955.1). Taxonomy (NCBI): domain Eukaryota; kingdom Viridiplantae; phylum Streptophyta; class Magnoliopsida; order Asparagales; family Iridaceae; genus Iris; species Iris pallida. The sequence continues at coordinate 55,240 of JANAVB010006351.1, forward strand.
TATGTCACTCTCGTACTAAACATATCGAGATTCGACATCACTTTCTTAGAGATCATCATCAAAATGGAGATATAAACCTTGTGTACATAGATACTGAAAATCAACTAGCTGACATCTTCACTAAACCTCTAGCGGAAGATCGTTTCAATTATTTACGTCGAGAATTAGGAATTTTGGACGTCAATAATATTAATTAATTTTGTTTTATGATTATATATCATTACGTAAAAACTATGTTATAGACAAGCCAATAAAGAGTCTGTCTGTCACCACAACTACGGTTGAAACAAAGCGGTACTTAAAAGTTCTCCGGTGAACCTCCGCCAGCTGGGACAGTACTCCTACAGCTAATCTGAAACAGTCGCTGTGTAACGATATTTAATCTATAAAATAATATTAATTATGTCAATTGAAGTTGAAATGACTAATCTTTGAATTAAATATTTGAAATGAGACAATAAAAAAGAATGGCAAAAATCAACTATAAAGAACCCTAGGCGAATTCGGCCAGAGCTCTGACCGAATTCGGCCCGAGTTCGGTTGAGGGTGTCAGGTTATATATACAGAACCCGAGAAGCCTTTCTTCTTCATTGCTTCCAAACTACATCATAACAGCATCAGCAGCCGCGAAGGAGCCCCGAACCCTAGTTCTTCACCACCCTCTTTCTTCCAATCCAAGTGGTGAAATCAATCCAAAATTTGGATTCGTGCGGAGTTCGTCGTTCTCTTCGACATACTTTGATTTCGGGAGGTATAATCACATCCTTCTCCACTTTTCAATTAGTGCATTTTTACTTCAATTTGCACAAATGGCACCAAAATCCAATCCTTCAAAGAGAAAGAAGACGACCCCCAGTGAGGAAGGGTCATCTTCGCATCCGCATACGGATTCCCTCTTCTCGCTGGTCCAAACGAGCGACGGCACGTTCGACGGGTTTTTCTTCCAAACCCTAGACCAAGCCCTACTGTGGTATGGAGACTTCTCCATGAGATCCATATGCACAGGCGCTCCAGTCAAATGGATTGTATTTTCTGATCATCGTTATTTCTTTGAGGCATTAGGGTTACATCTTTTTGTTAAAATCTGCTTCCCTATAGCAACTAATGCCATTAGATTATTTTATTGCAATCTCATATTAAACACTTTTGATGTGAGCACTCGTGTTGGAGGTATTGATATCAATTTCGATGATGACCTCTTAGCGGAGATCCTTGGTATCCCTAACGAAGGTGAACCGCTAGTCGACATCACTGAATTTGATTTCCCCGAACGCACGACACTCGCAAGTTTCAAAGCGGAACTCTGCGCACCTGATAGAGTACGCTCTGGAAAGTTCAAGGCTAACAACCTGAACTTGTTTAACTATGAATTGTATCGCATCATCTATTCCACTATCCTTCCAAAATCTACTTCAAAGGATGATGTGACTTTTCTTGAGCTGTCCGCCATGTACCATATTCTTAAGGGAATTCTATTTTCTGCCCCTAAGACCATGGTTCAGATGATGGGTCGTTGTCGTGCAAGAGATAGAAATCTCTCTTACGCGATGATTCTCCCACGCATCTTTCAGCGCTTCGATATCGATCTGTCGACTTGTACTCAGGACCCTGAGCCCAAGTTTCTTCAGTTATCTCGTCGTAGCATGACTGCTTCAGCTCCACCTCCTGCTCCTCCTCTTGCACCTCCTCTACCACCTCATCAGTATGCCATGACATTTGAGGGTATACATCAGCATTTATCTTCTTTGCACGTCTCGATGACGGACATGGCTCGCGAGCGTGAGTTCCGCGACGTCACCCGTTATCAGGCGATGGCAAAATCTTTAGCTGATCTTCGTTTCGCCTAGACTGGTCATTCAGTCGGTTCCATCCCTAGAGATCCAGCTTTCTCTGGTTACCGCTGTGAGGATGAGGCTGTTCATGCCTACTTCCAGCCTGGTAACGCCTATGATTGGTACCGTCCTGACCGTGCTCCACCACGTGACTTTGTTGGTGAGTTCTATGCTGGCGCCCCTCCTCATCCTTCTGGTGCTGGTACCTCTGGAGCTGGTCCTTCAGGACATGCTGGTCGAGCTGATGATGATGATGAGGAGATGTGACTATATGATTTTGAGTGATATTTTATTATGCACTTGGAAATGCTCCGACATTCCAAGTTATTATCAGTACTTTTTGATTATTATTAGCACTTTCTAGTTTGCTTCAGTACTCTGTTATTTTCATGGACATGTTTATTATGCCTCAGTTTATGGCATTCCAGTTTATTTCAGCACTATGTTTCAGTTTCAGTTTATGATAGCACTATCTCTTATATTGCTTCATTCTTTATAATTGCCTGTGAAATTACATGCCTGTGATGAATTTTTTTTTTAAATACATGCCTGTGATATTTCTCTTTTATTTCTGCCTTATTTCTTTTATTTGTGTTTTCTCACTATTTGTTACTTATGCATTGATTGCGGGGGAGCTTTATCTTTTGCAATTATTTTGCTAAGTGACAAAGGGGGAGAAAAATTAAAGATCTAACATTTTTTTTGAGATAATACAAGATATGAACAATTCTACTTTTTGATATTTTGAACAAGCTTAATGTTATATCATTCATAGTTTGTCAATTATCAAAATGGGGGAGATTGTTGGCCCATTGGTCATATGGTCAACCTGATTTTAATAATTGATCAAACTCTGTCTGGATATACGAAGCTAGTCGGGACATCTCGGACTCTTGGACATGATCAAGAATGGCTATCCACTGAATTCAAGACCGAAGATCTGTTTTCCTACTCGAGTCTGTAATTTCTTATGCAATGTATTTTTTATTTTATTTGAGTCTAGGAATATGTTGTACACCGAGTCGTACTGGCAAATAGGCTACCCTTAAATGAGTTCAAAATATTTTTAAAATGACCTCTCAAAAAGGTTTACAAAAAGGTTTTCAAAAATCACCAAAAAGATTTTTAAAACCCTAACTAAACCCTGACAGAACTCGGGCCGAGTTCGGCCAGAGTTCGGTTGGTGGCCGTTGTGATTTTGAATCCTTGTTACTTGGTCCTCCTGCAGTTGCGAATTTGACCGAGATTTGCTCATAGAATTCTGTCCGAATTCTGTCAGAAGTCTGTCTTTGGAATTCCAATAAATAGAGAAGGATTTTGATCATTTCAACTCACTCATTCACTTTCAATCTTCTCTCTATCTAAAGCATTCAGTCTTCCTAAGAGTTTTCTTGAGCTTTAAATTTTAGATCCCAAGCCAATTACAATCCTCTAGTCGATTTGCCAGTGCGGTACGGTCTAGAAGTTTCTGAGAGATTGTAATCAGAAGGCTTGATAGAAGAATACCTCTTCAAATTGAAGTTGGACGAGTTCTTCGTATCAAAGCTCGCGTTGTAGAAGTTGCAAGGACTTCGTAAGAAAACTTGCGGTTTTTTCAATAGTGGATTCAACTGGTAGCAAGAGTTCTACCGACTGGATTAGTCCTCAACAGAGGGATACCAGTATACATCGCTGTCTTTGCGTTTGCTCTCTTAACTCTGCCTTTACACTATTTTAGTTGTGATTAATATTCTGTGATTGTGTAGCTAACATTTTTTAATTAGCATTATTCCGCTGCCAACTCTATTCACCCCCCTCTAGAGTATTACGCTTTACTATTTCGTTCCTACAACAGCAACCAAGGTGGTTCCAGTGATTGCCAACGCATCGACACTCTGGAGGCCATACTGCATGCCTTGGTCAAGTCTGTGGACGAGATCAAAGCGGCCCTTCCAACTCTGCAAGGAGGGACGCCTGGCCAAACAAGCGCGGGTCGCACGGTCAATGCGGACTCGAATTCAACGGCACCGAACCCGGGCAACAATCCTCATGAAGTAACGGCCTTCACCAACGTAGACGAGGCCCGAGAAGCAAGAAGAGAGGTCCAGGAGCTCCGAGCCATGTTTCACGCTCGAGAAAACTCTCAAGACCTCAGAATTCGACAACCGTACCCTGCTGCATGGAGGGATGTCCCCTTCTCGCCGAGATATAAGCCGTTCAACATCAACCTATATGATGGCAAGACCTCCGTCAGTCGGTACATCACTTACTTCGATGTCACCATCGACCATCTGCCCCATGACGATGCCATCCTCACACGATTATTTATTGGGGCATTGGAAGGAGTCGCCTTCGACTGGTATCGCAACCTGCCAGACAACTGCATCCACTCCTTCGCCGGCTTCAAGCGCATGTTCTTGGAGAGAATCTACGAAGTAGGCAGGACATCACAATGTCCACCCTCATGGATGTCGTCCGAGGAGAGAAAGAGCTCACAAGGAACTATATTGAGCGGTTTTGCCAAACCGCAATGAAGTTGCCGTCTGGAAATCCGGATTCCTCCTTGACTGAAATTTGCCAAAAGAGACTGCTTCCAACAATCAGCCTCTTGATGGGCGAAAGTCAATTCAAGGACTGGAAGACGTTTATCATTAGTGCCACAAGCGCCGAAGAACGACTGAAGAAGGCTCGCCAACTGGGATTGCACATCTCAGAGGGAGAGGACAAGGGCAGGAGTTCCAACGCCAACACCAACAATGGGGGTAGCTCCTCCAACAATCGGGACAACAAGGGCAAACAGGCTATGGTGGCCGACACAGCACAGAAACCTGAGCCAAAATTGACAGACAAATAATGGCTACAAATGACCTACTCCTTCGAAGACGGCCACGTCAAGCCCATCTTGGACATGCTCATACAAGGAGACAGAATTCAGCTTCCTCCACCAAGACGGGAATCGCGGCCGGCGGAAATAGAGAATCCAAAGTACTGCCATTACCACCGCTACGTCCACCATGCTACACACGACTGCTACCAGCTAAAATGGTACATCCAAAATCTTATCGATTAAAACGCTCTGGCCATCGATTTCGAAGAGGTAACCGTGGCAGCCAATATGGTGTCAGTACAATTTGGTAGCTTTCCTCCAACAGAAACTCAAGATGGTGTGGTCCCCATCCCTCTTGCGACAATAGAGATTGTTAATCTTCCACCTCCTCGAGATCAGGCTGCTGGTCTAGTGTCCCTCACCACATCATGAGGGGAGGTCATGTGGGTCCATCCAGACTTGGTATCAGAAGTGACTCAGCCCATACCATCTTCCATTTTTAAGAAGAAGAGTGGAAAAGTCAGGTCCTGCCGCACAATCTCGGCAGATATCGAAGAAGCTACAGCCGTCATCACGCGGTCTGGGGCACAATCCCAACCCGTGGCTGATAACTCAGCTGAGGATCATCAGCCCGCTACAACTGACGCTCCGGGACCTGCTCAGCCTCCGACGACCGACAAGCCTAGGCCGAAGGAGACTCGCTTTGACAAATCCCTCCGAAGAGAGGCACCGCAGGGGCTGGAGAAGCCCTGCAACTTCGACATCTTGGCGCAATTGGCCAACACACCGGCCAAGTTATCATTATACGAGCTTTTGAGACTCTCAAAGGACGTTCGCGCGGCATTGAGCGATGCACTCCAAAATGCCGACGCGTACCTGGCTCAGATCAACCTCACGGGAGAGAACCCGCCTGCAGATCTCCAAGACATCGCTTGCACGGCAGCAATGCCAAACATTGTCTTCACTCCGCAGGACATGCTCATCAAAACCAACCTGCACGATCGCCCGCTATACTACACTGGATACATCGGCGACGTAAAAGTGGATCGGATGCATATTGATCCTGGCTCTTCCATAAGAATTATCCCGAAGGGACTGTTACATCATCTCTATAGCCCTATGCATCGCCTGACGTCTACAAGTACCGCCATCAGTAGTTTCAATTCGGGCAGGAGCTACCCAATTGGAAAGATTCGTCTGAAGTGTCAAATTGGCGATCTCCAGCCGGAAGTCACCTGTTACGTCATAGATGCAGACACTTCTTACAACATCCTCTTGGGGCACCCCTGGATACACGATTATATGATCGTGCCTTCCACGCTGCACCAGTGCTTCAAGTATGTCGACAAATACGGCTTCGTGAGGACAGAATTTGCCGACATCGATCCCTTCAAAGGGGTCGAAGCCTACTACTCAGACTCCTGCTTGTACAAAAAGTCGAAGAGGCACCTTGGTGAAGGAGATGTGCAAGCTCGTACCGAGTCAGCCACAGGATCAGAAGAACCTCTGACGATCCATCTCCAAGCTCGCAAACCTGGCAAGTCCGCACCCCTTACCGCCACTCTGCGTAAGGACGCGATCAGCCTCTCGGCACAAGAAGAGCAAATGATAATCTGACTGCCAAGGTCTAGCCAAGTGCCAAGACCCACAACAGAGCCATTGACAATCAGGCTGCCGAGAGTCGGCCAGCCGCAAACGGAGAAGCTTAATCCCTCCGACAAGCCAATGACGATACGCCTTCCCAAGAAGAGTCGTCACCCCGATACAAGATCTGGGACTTCTAGCGAACCAACCACTCCCCGCCCAGCATCGAGTACCAAACTGGGGGTCACTAGTCTACCAACCACTCCCCGCCCAACATCGAGCACCAGACTGGGTGTCGCTAGTCTGCCAACAACTCCATGCTCTGCTCCACCAGCTGAACCCCTGACGATCAAGCTGCCCAGGTCGTCCTCTCAGTCTTCATTTATACAGGGGGTAGCCGAAGAGGAACCGGAGTTAGCCAAGTATGTGGCTGCCCATACTGATGTTCCCTCCAGAGATGATGTAATCCCCCTAGAAAAGATACCTTACTTCATCAATAAAGGGCTATCTTTGAACTACCTCGAGCTTAATAAGCTTTGTATAATGTACGCTATGGAACACGGTATAGGCACTCACCTACACACACATGTGACAAATGTGTACACCGTAAACTAGCTTACTCCAGTGGAAGGCGCTTACCACATAATCGAGGGAGGGGACCATCCAATCATCTTTGGTCGGAAGGACGATCCGTAGCCTTTCACCATAGAAGAAGTCGACCTTGAATCAGATGCCGGGAGACTACCTCTGTATCTTTATAGCCCCCAATCCAAATATCTCATGCAAAAATGGGGGTATGATCTGGAGACTACGCCAGGCTTGAACTACGACACTGGGAGAAGAATACCTCTGAAGCCACCAGTCCCGGCTGGCAAACCACGGGACTACTATAGCAAAACTCGATGTGGATTAGGGTATGTAACACCCACGACGACCCCTGAGAGTTCAGATGAAGAATGTGACTGGCATTCACATTCAACCGGGTCTCCAACTTCTGACTCGGATACCAGCATCGGAGACATATTCAGACAAGTCCTGTCAGCCAACATGTCATTCGTCGACGCTTATGAAGAAGATGAAGACATTTCTGAAATCCTCGAGTTAGAGCCGTGGGCCCAACAGTTGGATGCACAATGGGAAAAGCGGTTCGAACAGAGAGAACCTCCTACTGAAGATGAAGTTATACAGGTCAACCTCGGCAGCGAATCCCCTCCAAAACCGATCTTCGTCAGTAAAAGCCTTACAGACGAAGAGCGAGAATCGCTGCTGGAACTTGTCAAAGAATATATTAATGTGTTCGCCTGGAGCTATGAAGACATGTCGGGGTTAAATCCCGATATTGCTCTTCACAAACTCAATATTCGGCCGGATGCAAAGCCAGTCAAGCAACAACAGCGACGCTTCCGCCCAGGCATCATGGATGCGATCGAAGCCGAAGTCAACAAACTAATAGCCAGCGGCTTTATTCGTGAGGAACAACACCCGGATTGGGTCGCCAATATAGTACCAGTTCTCAAGAAGAATGGGAAGATTCGAATCTGTATCGACTTTCGCAATCTGAACGAGGCATGCCCCAAAGATGAATTCCCCCTCCCTATCACAGACATCATGATTGACAACAACTGCGGCTTCGAACGTATGTCATTCATGGATGTCTTCTCGGGGTACAACCAAATCAAGATGTCTCCTGACGACGAAAAGCATACATCGTTCCGAACACCAATTGGCACATACTGCTACACAGTCGTGCCTTTCGGTTTGAAGAATTCTGGCACCACATATCAAAGAGCCATGAATATTATCTTCAGGGACCACTTACGCAAGACGGTGGAGTGCTATGTTGATGACATCGCCGTCAAGAGTCGCTGTAAGGGAGGCCATCTGCAGGATCTAAGGACGGTATTCGACCTGATGCGAGCGCACAATTTGAAAATGAACCCCACAAAATCCTTCTTGGGCGTATCCAACGGGAAGTTCTTGGGTTTCATCATCACCGCTCAGGGTATTCATGTAGACCCTGAGAAGACGAAGGCAATTATGGAGATGGGTCCCCCGAGAAATCTCCGTGAACTCAGAGGCCTTCAAGGGAGGCTAGCTTACACCAGGAGGTTCATTTCTAACCTCTCTGGGCGATGTCGGCTATTCACCCATCTCATGAAGAACGGCGTCTCATTCATATGGGACGAAGAATGTCAGCGTGCCTTCGACAGCATCAAAGAATATTTGTCGAACCTTCCAGTCCTGGTAGCCCCGGTTGCTGGAAAACCATTCCTGCTCTACGTACGCGCAATAGAGCATTCCCTTGGCGCTCTGCTCGTACAAAACAACGATGCAGGCCATAAACAAGCCATATATTACCTCAGTCGAATGATGATTGGGCCAGAGCACCGATACACCGCTGTGGAGAAGGAATGCCTCGCCTTGGTTTTTGCCATTCAGAAGACGCGGCACTATGTCACTGGACAAACCATATATGTGATCTCACGAGTCAACCCTCTCAGGGTCCTCATGACTAAACCAGGGGCACTCAGCTCCCGCCTCGCTACATGGGCAATATTGCTGTCCCCTTATCATATGATCTTCGTCCCACAAAAGGCTGTTAAAGGTCAAGCCCTGGCAGACTTTTTGGCAGCCTACCCGGGCTCGGAGTCGTCCAGAATATATAAAGAAAACCCAGATGAAGTCGTCGACTCGCATGCAACCTCTCACGATGATATATGGCGAATGTTCTTCGACGGTGCTTCAAGAACTGGACCCAAGGGCAACATCGTCGTCGGAGTCGGGGTGGTACTGGTTTCTCCTTCCGGATTGGTGATCAATCGCGCTTACTCTCTCACAGAACCCTGCTCTAACAATGTGGCCGAGTACAACACTTTGGTCATTGGCCTCCAACTTGCGAGAGAGCTGGGGGTAGAATATCTTGAAGCATACGACGATTCTCAGTTAATCGTCATTCAGATCCGGGGCTCGTACGAAGTCCGCCACGAAGACATGACCCTATATCACCAAATAGCGATCAACATCATCTCGTCGTTCGAGGGGTTCTTCATCGAACATGCTCCCAGACTTCGAAATATCGAAGCTGATGCCCTAGCTGGCCTTGCCGCTTCCCTAACAGTTCCGAACTATGCTCGCCAATCAGTAGATGTGATAGGCCACGAACTGGTCTGTCCCAAGAACAACGTTCAATTCGTGGCGAGTTATTCCGCCCAGACGATTGACGAAGTCCCGAATTGGAGACAACCATTCATTGACTTCGTAGTCTACAACATCCTGCCAGAGAACCCAAAGGAAGCCACTTCCATCAAAAGGCGTTCTCTCAGATTCTTCTACGACACAGAGACGAAGATGCTGTATCGCCGATCCTACGACGGATTATTGCTTCGGTGCCTGTCAAACGCAGAAGCCAAAGAAGCCGTACGAGAAGCTCACGACGGTGTCTGCGGGGCCTATCAGCCTGACCCAAAATTGCAAGACCGTCTTCGCCGAATGGGCTACTACTGGCCTACGATGGTAGCAGATGCGATAGACTATGCTAGAAAGTGCAAAGCCTGCCAAGTCCACGTAGACTTCATCCACCAACCATCCGAGTTTCTACATCCGACAGTGGCATCCTGGCTATTCGAAGCATGGGGAATGGATATCATCGGTCCGATTACTCCACCTTTCTCCCGAGGATATTGCTTCATACTCGCAATCACAGATTACTTCTCTAAATGGGCAGAAGCTGTTCCACTTGCAGAAGTCAAAACTTCAAACGTGATCAGCTTCCTTAAGCATCACGTCATCTATCGCTTTGGACTGCCCCGAAGGATCATCCACGACAATGGTCCGCAGTTTGCAAGCCACGCCTTCTATCGGTTCTGCGACAAGCACCGCTTCCAGAATATTGCTTCGACGCCATACAATCCAGCAGCGAATGGGTTGGCAGAAGCATTCAACAAAACCATCATCAAATTACTCAAGAAGTTTGTCTCTTCCAACAAATACGACAGGAACGAGAAGCTTGGTGAATGCCTATGGGCGTACCGTACCACAGTACGAACAGCCACTGGGAACATACCATTCTCCCTAGTGTACGGAAGTGAGACAGTTCTCCCACTGGAGACTCAAATACCCTAGCTCCGTGTCGCGCTCACTTATCAATTGACGACGGATGATAACTACCATCGCCGACTACAAGAGTTAGAGGCCTTAGATGAAAAGCGCCTCCTGGCTCAGCAACGGATCGAACTATACCAAGCACGCATCTCTGGAGCCTTCAACAAGAAGGTTAAAATCAGAACATTCCAAGTGGGCAATCTCGTTCTGGCAGTCCGGAGGCCGATGGTCATGACTCACAAGACTGCCGGCAAGTTCCAGCCAAAATGGGAAGATCCATTTATCATCGAGGCTGTATTCTCCAACGGTGCTTACCGCCTCACAAAACAAAATGGAAACTTGCTCATGTTGCCCGTCAACGGCAAGTTCCTGAAGAAATATTATGTCTAAACGATATTTTCCAGATCCTCGAGTCATGTACCCGCTGGTACCGCTGAACTCACATTCACAGCATTTCAGATCATTGAGTCATGTACCCGCTGGTGCCGCTGAACTCACATCCATAATATTCCAGATTATCGAGTCATGTACCCGCTGGTACCGCTGAACTCACTTCCACAACATTTTCCAGATCATCGAGTTATGTACCCGCTGGTGCCGCTGAACTCACCTTCACAGTATTCCAGATTATCGAGTCATGTATCCGCTGGTGCCGCTAAACTCACATCCACAATATTCCAGATTATCGAGTCATGTATCCGCTGGTGTCGCTGAACTCATATCCACAACATTCCAGATTATCAAGTCATGTACCCACAGGTGCCTCTGAACTCACATTCCGGTCACGCTTTCAGACAGTAAGTCATATATGACCATACCTCTGAACTTTCTTCCTGAAAGAGATCCTCCCTCATGATCCACTACCCGTACTACCAGTGCACAAAAATGGTAACAGATCCACAAATTTCCAAAACGGCCATATCCTCATTACCTCTGAGTCGTTCACTTCCGCCAAAAATAAATCACCCCCTTACATAGAACTTCCATGTCCTCATTACCTCTGAGTCGTTCTATGTACCCTCCTTCATTGAGCCCACTCCTGCCATGTCCTCATTACCTCTGAGTGGGAAGGCTCCGTCGAAGAAACCTTCATGCTTGCCATGTCCTCATTACCTCTGAGTAAGTATGATGATTCCCTTTCGACTTATTATCTGTACCCACAATCGGAGTACGCCAAGGATAATAGGTCCACAAATATTCCCCGTTGAGACCACTCCTGCCATGTCCTCATTAGCTCTGAGTAGGAAGACTACACGGTAAAACCTCCGTACTTACCATGTCCTCATTACCTCTGAGTAAGTATGTTGGTTCTCTCTCGTCTTATTATCCGTACCCTGAACTAGGGTACGCCAAGGGTAATAGGTCCACAAATGTCCTCTGTTGACCACAAATATCCTCCGTTGAGTCCACTCCCGCCATGTCCTCATTACCTCTGAGTAGGAAGACTCCACGGTAAAACCCTCATACTTGCCATGTCCTCATTACCTCTGAGTAAGTATGTCGGTTCCCTTCATCCTATTATCTGTATCCTAAGTCAAGGTACGCCAAGGATAATAGGCCCACAAATGCCCTTTGCTAAGTCTCTTAGTACAGGCCAACCATTCCTCATCATGCCCCGGGAGCCCAGCTGCTCCACGGTATTCTATCTCCCGATACCCCGAACACCCACGACCACCTTAATGTGGAACTGTTCTAGGTATCCCCAATCAAACTTGTTATCCGTACCTAAAACCTAGGTATGCCAGGGATAACAGGTCCACAAACAAGTCCCCCATGCGGGGCACACATCGCCATTATACCACAAGCACAACAAGCAATACAAATGAAGGTAGAATGGAAAGTACTCTTTATTTGAAAGACGAAAAAGCATTACATGTTGTGGGGACCATCACCCTCTCAAAAAGAAAAGAAAAGAAAAGGAAAACAGAAACAAAAAAAGGCCGACTATAGTTTGGCATTACACAACTCCAAAAGGTAGTTTCTCACCAAGGTAGTCCCTCGCTCAAGCCGCTGCCTAGCTCGGCGCTCGGCCTCCTGGGACAACTGCTCCGCATTATTCAAGTACACATATGCCTGCCAATCATTTTCCATCTTCTTCAAAGCAAGTTCCAGGTTGGCAGAAGCTCTACTAAATTTGTCAGCCTCCTGAATAGCAACCTCTTTCTCAGTACGAGAAGATTCGAGCTCGGACTCCAGGAAGGCCAGCTTTCTCTGGAGCTCGAGAATCTGCTTCTGGGTGTCAGTTACCCCGCGGGAGGCAGTCGCTTCCCGAGTCGCACAATCTTCAGTACGACGGCTCCATTGATCGTACAACTGAGTCAGATCCCGACAATCCTTCAATATAGCTGGCTTGAGCGATTCTCGAGTAATCCTTACCTTCTCTACTGCGGTCGTGAGGAAAGTACGCTCTTGATCTATTGCTACTGATAGATTAGCTTATCGTAGTATGCGAAACTGGGCCACAAGATGATCGACCTCTAACAGCTTAGGCTCCAGAAGCGCCGCTAGTCCCGTCCCACCGGATAGTGTTCTAAGGATATTAATTTGGCCACCGACGCATTGACGGGCCATAGCAAAGGGAGTCCCGCTCTCCATAGCTGCCTCAATCCCCCTCTTCAGGTGGCGGTGAAAACTGCCGACCACATCCTGGACACTTCATCCAAAACTTCTGTAGAGGGCGGCGTCAAAAGGAATGTGGCAGGCAGTACCGAAGGAGTAGCCTCAGAACTTGCTGTCCCTGCCACCAGGGAAATGAATTCTGTATGAAAAGATGCAGATGGCAGCTAGCTCCTCTTCCGCCGCCCGAAGAGCCTGGATACTTGGCAGAGCGGAAAGGTTAACTCCCGAAACCCTATTCGCAGAGGAGGGCACGAAAAGTATCGTCCCTTGCCCCAGCTGTGCTATCACCAGGGCTCCCGAACTTGACCCAGCTGGAGGCCCCTCAGCATAGGTTGGAAAAAAGGAGGCACACGTGCTTCCATCAGATCCCCTCCGGTAAAGTCTGCCCCGGCAATATCCGTCACCGACAATAAAGGGGTTGGACCTGCACATCCAAAGCAATCATTAATCCACGAAGGACAGGATGATAGAGCAAATAGGCCTCCTCACAAGTCAAGAAGCTGGTTTACCTTACCAGGGGAAGAGCACGGAGGCTGCAGCTCGTTCGAAGCTGGCATGGTCTCCCCACTCGCAGCTTCCAACTCAAATTCAACTGGTTTCTCTGCCCCAGCCACCCCTGAAGGGGAGCCAGCCAGGTCAGTGTTATCCTGTTGAAATTCAGCGTCCCAGAGACAGGTGCAGTAAAGCCCCCGTCCCCATGAGTTGAGGTCTCAGCAAGGTGAGACTCCCCGGCCGCCTCCGGAAGAGCCCCAGCAGAAGTGATGGCGGTGCACATATCATTGGTCAAAGTCGACAAGGCCGATCGACCTCAGCAGTCGAGTCCCAAGAAGCAGACTCCCCAGACGCCTACAATAAGCAAAAGGAAAAAATGATTAGGCCATAACTTGGAAAAAGAAGGAAAAAGTAGTTGAAATTCAATCACCTCAGAAACAGCGTCAACATCAATAAACAGCCTGCGACGTCTTTCCGCAGCCCGCTTCGTGGAATAGGTCCTGCCATCGTCGGTAGACAGACATCTGTCTCGTTTCCGTGAAGCACCAGGCACAACAGGTGGATGATCCTCCACCTCTTCATTCGGTACAGTAGGAGGCTGGTCCCCCACCTCCTCGTCCAAAGAGTGCGACGAGTCATCGCGTCCTGCTCGTCATCCTTTCGTCCGTCGTAGTGGACTCCGAGTCCGGCACAGGAACCTATTCGCCCCTCTCTTTCTCTTCCTGGAACCCTCGGGCTTCTCTGCCAAGCCGATCCCGACAATGAAGCTGGTGTTCATGTCAAAATTCATGGAAGATTTACTCGTCGCAACATGATAAAGGGCCGCCATGTACAGAATATCCCCTTGCGTATTAGCGTCAGGAACCGAGAAGCTAGCCCGGGTATGAACAACATTGTAATAATGCCACGCCCGGATCCGTCAAGGACACAACCCTCGAAGCCCAGGCAAGCACTGGGGTAGTCAAGGAACAGCTGACTATACCCGAATTGACGAGAAAACCAGCTAGGCAAATAAGGCTCCAAGTATACGTTATTTGGTAACGATATACTAGGTGCGTGGGGCGAATGTTGCGCAGCCATAGAAGCATCTTCTCAGATAAGAGTAGGGAGGTTCAACGCAATCAACGTGTACCCCCTCTCACTTCTCTAGGGGTAAATTGAGGAAGAGACACAAAGAAGTCGGGCCCGTCAACTCTCCAACGCCCTCCGATAAGCCGGTATGGTGTCATACTCCCAAGATTGATGACGGTATCGGAAAAGGAAGGCGTCATCAGCAGTAACATCATCCTCTGTTCCGGGCCTCATCAACGACCGGTAATGCATCAATAACCACCCCATGGGATAGTGGTATGGTAGCTCTATCCGCTCAAAGTCCAGCGTCGTCTCGCGAGCAATGACTTTAGACGAAAAGGCGCGGAGGCCGTGTGTATGCTACACACCATAGCCGGAAGAAGGGCCAGTCTGACTTTGAAGACCAGCTTCACAGCCGGGAGAATGAAGTGGCGGCTGATCCTTTCAGTAGAACCCGCCCTCCCGAGACTACGCAATTCCGTAGCTATACCATCAAGAACCGGCCAAGATTGCTTTCTCAGACATCTGTCGGGTACCGTAGTAGAAATAACTGAAGGAGTCAGTACGACTCCCAAATCTATCGTGGGTGGACCTCGACCTTTTGGCATTCAACATCAGGTCCTTTATCTCCGCCTGGGTTTGGGGACCTCGAGAAGAAACCCGGTCGAAAGGACGTAATTTGAAAAGATATGCGACCCAGGCCATAGTATGGGGGACATTCTCTTCTGAAATATTATTCTTCTTGATAGCAATCTGGTGACAGATGCTATGGTGGCACAGCAGCTTCCGGTACACAGCGACGAAAACAGGAAATCGTCGATCCAGATCCTCGAATTCCTCGTTCGTTGGGGTGTATACTTCAAAGGCCTCGCCTTCCCACGACAGCTTAGAAACAGCATGCATTTCATGGAGAGCAAGTCCCAACTACCTCCGGGCGCGAAAAAGTCCCCGTACGCCGGCTATACATCTCCAAAAGGGCCATGAACAGCGGCTTATTAATGGGCAATCCGTAACAGGTGCCCCGGATGGCGTAGTAAAGGTCAATCTCCCGAAGGAGTTCCTCGTAGTTCCTCAGGATCCATGAGGAAAGATTGGCCCATGTGGGAATAGGGTTTATCCAATTCAGCAGCGACAACCTGCCCACAGGATAAGATCCCTTGCAAGCGAGTTGATTCAAGAAGGTATCAGCTCGAGTAAAAGTGAAGTTGGGACAAGACACATTTATAAAAGTACCAGAATCATCCCATCACACTCCGGCTGACTGACCCTACTTGCACATGCTGACCTAATACTCATATTATAGTGGATATTGCCTACGAACATCCCCTGTTGGGTTGGAGTTAGAGAGCCCGCCATTTTCCTGCTTAACGGTACCATATTAAACCACGAGAGGGGAAAATGTCGCTCCATCTCGGGAACATGGATATCCACCCCGTCCACAGTAAAGTCCCAGTTCTCAGAAACGTCCAGCATTCAGAAGTTCTTTAGGGATAAAGCATCTCCAAAGAGAAAAGCTGGTTTCAGATATTCTCCGTCCAGTTTCCCCGAATTCATCATAGTGCAAAGAAAGTGGAAAGGCTGGTTGTTGATGGCAGCCACCCTCTCCAAAGGCTCATTGGAGGGAAGTTGAAACGTTACATGTCGAAGTAGGCCGTCAAGCCGCACACCCACGACAAATTGAGCTGAACCCACCAGAAGCTCTCCTGTCGGGTTGGTTGGGAGGTACACTGGAAAAGGACAAAAGAAGCAGGATTAAAAGATAGATTAAAACAAAACCACTTAAAGTTTCTCAAAAAGAAGTTTCTAAGAGTCTATGCAGCTCGGGTCAACACAGCCTCATGCGGCCCAATTCAGTTGGGAGTTCCATGTGATACTGATTCGATAGCTAATGCGGCTCGGATTAAAACTTATGCGGTTCTATCTCGCAGAAAAGTATATGCAGTGCGACTCAGCAAAATTCTATACGGGCCAGTTTGTCAGGAATATATGCGGTTCCTCTCAAAATAGGTTATGCGGTTCAAATCCAGAAGTACTCCTACGGCTCAAATCTTTCTCATGCGGCTCAAAACATAGGGCATGCCCTATGCGGCTCGAATATGAGAGGGTTATACGGCCCATACAACATATGCAGCTCCATCATGGTCGAGCTTGGGCGGTTCAATAAAAACGAAAGATGAAGGCTTGTGCATATGTTATGCAATAGAGGCATGGGTCCTTGGGGTTCAAAGTATTCAAATCCATTTCTTACCCTTGAAAGCAGGGTGGACATCAGGGTGCACTTCGGCACGGCCGCCGACGAGGAAGCCGCTTTCTTACCCTTTGCAGCAGCAGAGGCGAACTTGGAAGACTTGGGGCCATTTTTGACGGTCGAAGAAGGAAGGAAAGTGGAGACTGCAAGAGTTGGAGACGAAAGAGAAAGTAAAGAATCTCTCCTACTGAACTCGTCCCTATTTATAAACAAAAGTAGGTATTTCGATTCTCGTATAAACATAAAAACCGACCCTTCGGTTATCGAGGCGAGCCGCCTAAAATGAAGGCCAAACTCCTGGGATCCTCCCCCGAAAAGTAGCCTTAAAACTGACAGAAGATCAACAGCATTTAATGCAAAAGATCTTCGTGCGTGGCAGGATGATGTGGCGAAGAGCTCATGCGGCCCGAAAGTCCCTGCGGCTGATTGACTCAATACATCTGAGACATCCATGCGGCCGAGACATCCATGCGGCCGAGACATCCATACGGCCGAGACATCATATGCGGCCAGGAGAATTTATACATGGCCATGCTTCTTATTCAAAGTATTTCAATTTTGTAAATTGAAAACTTTGAAGGGGGTCTTGTAGAAGCATGGAAAATAATAAAGAAAGATCCATGCGGCCAGAGATCCCCATGCGGTTCAAGTATCCATGCGGCTCGAGCGTCTATACGGCTCAGAGAGGAGCCACGTGGCCTATAAATAGCTCTTTCGTTTGTCCTTTACTACATTAAATGCCCTGACGGCTGACAGCTATGACAAGGGCACGGTTCTGACACAAAGATACCATTATGACTCCCTCATAATGACGACTCCTAAGAAATGAAGAAAATCTCTAACACGATCCTCCGAGATTCAGAAACTGTCATGCGGCCTTGACACGTGGACAGTCGTATGCGGCTCAAGTAGAGACCATCCCATACGGCCCAAGCGGAGGCTCTCCCATGCGGCTCATGAAGACTAGCCCCATACGGTTCACTAAGACTATCTTCATGCGGCTCGCGAAGACTAGCCCCATGCGGCTCACGAAGACTATCTTCATGCGGCTCATGAAGACTAGCCCCATGCGGCTCACGAAGACTAGCCCCATGCGGCTCACGAAGACTATCTTCATGCGGCTCACGAAGACTATCTTCATGCGGTTTATGAAGAAGGCACCATCATGCGGTCACCTACACGCATGTGGCACAAATCATTACCATGCGGTCCAAATGTTCAAGGGGGCCACTCTCAAGTAGCCTTGACACGTGGCCAGCCTTATGCGGCTCAATGAGGAGCAACCCTCCTGCGGCTCAGATTTCTGTAATGGCTCACGGTTAAGACACGGCATGATAGCGGGGCACGTGGCACCAAATTGATCGAAATCCCTCAATAAATCCTAATAAAATATTATGATCAAATCAGATCATTTGCAAATAAGCAAATTAATGACACGTGTCGAAAATCCGAGGTTGGCATGACAAATCAGGAGGATTTATGTCAATCATCATTAATTACCCATAAGAGATTTGATGCAATCACATTTATTGCTCAAATCTTGATGAACGGCCCAGATCCAGTGATCCTTAGCCGCCGACTTTCAAGAATGGGCAATCATTGTAAACCCTAATGATGCGCCCCACTCTTATAAATAGCAAGGTGCCATTCCCTTACGAGGATATACATACATACAGACACATACAGAGAGAAAAGGAGAGAGACATAGAGACCCAGTGAGCCAGAGAATATACAGAGCTTGAAAGGAGAGCATTTCTTCACCAACGTAAATCAGTTCTTCTACAGAGCCAAGGCTGCACCCGATCGTCCAAGGAGTAAGACAGAGCTGCCGTCGCTTTCCCGATCCTCTACCGTCACCCCCCAGAATCTAAAATAAACAATTGTACTTAGATTACTGTACCTAGGTTTTCGTCCCTAGGCTTTCTTTGTACAAGCGAGTTTGTATTGTGAAGTAAAAATCCAGTCCTCCGAGAATTGTTCTGTTCTTTTATATTTCATGGCAAACACTAGGTGGCATAAACTTTTGAGGGATCTCCACCCTCTTCGTATTCTCATCGGCCTATGTACGAAGTACCTAATTAACGTATTATTAGAAAAATTAATAATATTAAACTATATAATTAAGTAATTTAAATACTTTACGTTATCATGCATATCAAATTTCTTGTATGCTGTGATGGGGATAGATCCACCCATATGTATAGCAAAAGAACATGCATTCTTAGCTTGCTCGTACCTCTTATTGAACTTATGAGTCTCGAGTTGCTTCTGTATTCCACCACCACCTTAAGACACACTTTCCTTCTTATTGCGTCATACCGCTTTTCATAAGCCACCCAAAGCTACAATGACCTCTTAGCGACTTTTGTATAGAAGTGACATGCATATTGGTGACCCAATTGCGTCGCTAAGACGTCGCTAATCCCGTTGAATTTTGAATTTTGTAGTGTTTTGGTAAGGTGATTTGTGAATTATTCAAAATGAAACGGTTGGTCAAGACCTGTCTTCGACTCTGTTATTACAAATCCTAACCAAACCAATGAGTACACGGTCAGTACTAGCCTACTCACCCCTACTTGTTAGCGAACGGGACGACTGTGCCACCATGTTCTCAACTAGAACCCATGCTTGAATCGGGTTGATAATTGTACTTGTATCAACCTTGTATATGCTTCATAGACTATCCATCACACATGGTTCAAACTTGGGCTTTCAACGTTGCATCACACAACTATTCAAATTACGTTGGATAACAATTTGAAGCCTTGTATATTCTTGAGGGAGTCTCAGTCCGTTCCACATAAGACACTCAAGGACACTCTTGCTTTTTAGACCTCGGTGGCATCAACTCTCGAAGGTCTCCACCCTCATCGCCTTTCTTATCGGCCTATGTATGAAGTAACTAATTAACATATTAGTAGAAGAATTAATGATATTAAACTATATAGTTAAGTAATTTAAATACTTTAAGTTATCATACTTACCAGATTTCATGATTGTTGCAAACCCCCTAAATTTCTACTATTTTTTTTTTTATATAAGTGGTTGTTTGCTGGTATTTAAATTGTACTTCGTATTTGAACGCCGCGTACAAGTTTGCGATTCCTATTCTCGTCGAATGCGAATATGTGCGAGGTACATACTTTTGGAAAGCATTTTATTATAGTAAATAAGCTCAAAGTTATAGGTGATAGGTATTTATTTATTTAAAAAAATATTTTATTGTATTGCTAAAAGTCGCACAAAGCATCGTATTGAGAAACCTCCAAACTTTACTTTTTGGGCTACTTTAGTATTGGATAATTTGGAAAGTAAGTTTTGTATATTATTCTAGATTTATGGGAGGTACATTATATATGTATATTTTCAAAATTAATTATTATTATTTATTATTTATGAAAATTTTATTTATTTTGCTTAAGATAAGATTTGCTAAAAAAATGATAATTTAAATATTAGAAGATTTCCTATTATACAGCCTTGATTTAAATAGAAGTTTTATCTAAATTTAAAATAAATTTATATCGATTCAAATAAATATATGAAAATATCTAATTGGGAGAATTTAAATCCTCCCAATCCTTATCCTAATGGGATTCCCACCTCCTATAAAAGGAGAGGTACTTGCCATTTTTTTCCATGAATTTCCACAATCCAAAAAAATTCGTGCATCGTGTCTGTGTTCCCTCCCATCCACTAATTATTCTTTTCTACATATACAATTTTACTCATCCGACAAATCCGGACGCTGACTGTCCCATGTCGTGCAGGACACATCTTTCGACCCCGTTTCTATCGTATCAGACAGCCCCAACACGACGACAACAATCCCTAAACCTAATCCTGAGCACTGTCGTGCCGTCTCGGTCGTCGATCCCAGCCAGTCCTCGACCATCTCCATACCATAACTTCCATCACCACCATCACCATCGTCGCAACCACCCCCACTTTTCGGCCATCTCCGGCCTACCACCGCCAACACCGTCTCCATCTCCACGCAGCCCCCGCCACCAACGGTACCACCCTGTCGTCCTCCGGTCAACCCCACCTCCTTACCACCCAGCAACACCACCATTACCAGCGCCACCCCGCCGTGACTGACATCTCCATACCAAAAATTTCCCAAAAATTTAAAACAAAACCACCGAGAAACCTCACCTGTCCGTGCTCGACCAGACCACCACCGTACATCTCGTCGTGCCTCCGCAAAACCTTAGCCCGACCGCTCCTCCCCGCTGACACTTTCCGCGCCTAAGCCTCTCGCCGCCCGAGCTGGGTCACCATTATGCGTGCGCCGAACCAGCCATGGCCGATCCCTGCCTCCCGATCGGAGGTGCACCTCTGCTTTTTCCTTCCTCGATGGGGCGCCGCCACGCTCGAAACCATGGCCGTGCCCTAGCCTCCGACCAACCACGCGTGGCCACCGCCATGGAGCCTCGTTGTCGGGTTCCGGGCTGCCGCGCGTCTCGATTCTCCGTCCGTCTGCTCGGCTCAACGCCCAACCGCCGTTCCCCTCGCCAAATCCCGAGCGTTGCCTCCACCATAGCTTCTGTTGGGAACGAAGCGCGGAAACCGTTTCCCCAAACCAGAAAGTCCTACGAGAGAACCGAGCAAAAGCACACAACCAAAAAAATAATAAATACAATCGCAAACACAAAGATTTTTGACGTAGAAAACCCTTACGAAAAAAAACTACGGGACGATCGGAGTCCAACCCTGAAGAACCTCCACTAATGGAATAAAGAGAATACACCCTCTATAAGCTCCTCCCGATCCAACACGGATCACCACAACTCACTTGAAAGAAGAAATTTTTGATTACGGACTCCGAAGAACAAGAGATGCCGAAAAATTATTCGAAGTAATCTCTACTTCACAATAGTCCTTAATCCCTCTCTCTCTCAAAGATTTTAAGCACTCTTGTTTTGAGATGAGTTTACAACTAGCTTGCATCACCCTTTTATAAGCCCTTGGTAATCCATACATGGAATGCCAATATATGAAAACTTCCAATGTGCATCAATCATATTTAATGGAAATCCAATCATATTGGCTTGCCATAATTGGAAGTCCAATTATATGGAAAGCTACTATATGAAGGGTCCAATCATAAATATATTATCAAAGTAAATATGGAAATCCAATCATATATTTCCTTACCATATATGTTCCAAAATAGGATCCATGCACTCCCCGAGCTTCTCCGACACACGGATGGCGCTCGTCGCTCTCCGGGGTATTCTCCACATAGGTTGGGAACCCCACCCACTCCAACAATACTCCCCCTTCACAACTAGGTGGAAGAACTCGTCATCCCGATGATCCGCCTGCAGTACTCAAACTTCCTCCTTGGTAGAACCTTCGTGAGCATATCCGCTCCATTGTCATCAGTATGGACCTTCTCAAGCATCGCATCCTTCTTATCAACCACATCTCGTATCCAATGATACCGAGTCTCAATGTGCTTGGACCGACTTATCACACTCACTTTTCAATTTCAAGGATATTTTAGTAATTGTGATTTATTTGAATTTTTATGATTTTTTTGAATTTTATGTATTTATTAATTAGATTAATTTGAGTGTGATTTGATTGGTTGTAGACTGGTGACTTGGTAGTTGACCTTAGTCAATCTTCACTAGAAGCCTAATAATGAATTAAAATTCACATTTTGGTTTTAAAAATTATTTAGATTTAAATCTCTATTTTTGGAGTGGTTTAAATGATTTTAGTCTTTTTAGCCATTTTGGCCTTTTTGTGATTTTCTAGATATGTTGACTTATGATTGTGCTAGCAACTGGTTTAACCATAGTGGACATTGTATAGGGGCCAAATCATGCCTTAGAATTATTATTTTTGTTTTTAGAATTTATTTTAGGCATTAGATTATTTTTAAGGCTTTAATTGATTTATTTTAGCCTTTTTTCATGCAAGCCTTTAAGCCTTTTTGACTTGGGCCAATTTCTACTTTAGAATGAGTTGGCCCAAGTGTAACCCTAACCCTAAGAGACCCCCTTGGCTGCCTAAACAGCAATACCCCCTCCCCCTTACTTGCATTTGTGAAGTTTTGAGCCTCCACAAGGAAACCCTAAAAGATCCATCTCTCCAAAGCTCTTTTTCCTTCATCCGGAGTCCGTTTCTTCCAAACAAACTCTGTTGCAATTGTCGAGGAGAGGAGGATCTGCTGGAGCATTTCTAGCATGGAGGCGGAGGCTTTTGCTGGAGGGAAATCGGCCAACACGACAACCGAGGAGCCCCGTTCATTGAGTTTTGACACTCAATAGGTAAACCCTTATCTACCATTGTAAATCTGGAATTCCTTTCATTTTTGCATCCATATAGGTGCCCTAGACTTGCCCACAAAATTTGGTGGAATTTCGACTTCGTTTGATGGCGGTATCGGACACCTGTCGGTCCTTTACGACACGTGTTCGACGAAATGCCGCTTAGGATAGAAAGTTGCTATTTTTTGATTATCTTCATGGATGTTTAGATAATAATATTTTGATAAACTTTCATGAAGACAGATTTGGTTTTGACAACGTATCAGTGGCATTTCGGGCAACAGACGCACGTGCACGGATCCCGTGCACGAGGCCGTGCGTGCCCTGCTGTCCGCGCGTTGTTTCTCGATGCACATGCCTTATTTTTGCGTAAAATTTCTTGAGCACGTGGGGGCAAGCTCTGCCCCCATGCTCGTAAAATTTTACGACTTTTCGTTGAGCGAGCGCAGAGAAATCGCGCGTGCACCGCTCAGCCACTGTGCATTCAGCCTGTTATTTTTGTCGCTGAAACGGACTTCGTGCGCATACACGACGCAGCAAAGACCCATTCTAGGACCTGGGACACGTCGAATTACATAGACTACCCGAGGAACGAACCCCGAGTCACGGCGTGGCCCGACAAGTGAGCCACGAGGCCGGAACCGCGTGCACGAGGGCGCGGGCGCGCGTACGCCCGCAGCAGGCCGTGCGGGAGCGGGGGCTGCGTGCGCTGCGTGCGTTGCTTCGGGCAACGTGTCACCGTGTCACCGTGTCCTAGACCTACCCCAGGACCCCCCCGAGCTACGTGCACAAGCACGAGCTTTTTCTTTGGGTGTACGACGCTCAAACGAGCGAGAACGCACGCGTATCATACGGTATCGGGAAATTCCGATACGCGTTCTGTGGACACGACACGGACAAGATTTCGAATCCGAGAGTATACGAACGCATCACGTAGGTCGATACCAATGTGTATGCCAAGTTTCACGGGTTCGTTTGGTGTATTTTGCATTTTGGGTCGTTGTGTGAAATTGGGTTGTTTTCTTTAATTTCGATTTTGGGTTGAAGTGTGATATTTTGTTTTCCAGCCTTTTAACTTATAAATTTTGAGTTTTTAATATGTGTATGAGGTTTCGGATATGTGGGATCCAACTTTTGGTTTTGTTTCATAAATTTCCATCATTTATGAGTATATATGCTTTCTATATAGCTATATATATGTACATTTAACTATATATATAACCCCGTTGAAACCTATTGCTAACACATACGTGTTGAGAATGGGTCGAGGGGGATTTAATTCTAGATTTTAGACTCTTTAAATTATCTTGCACCATTGCGAATCTTTCCATTTAAGAGTTTGTGTATACAGATATAAATATATATATATATATATATATATATATATATATATATATAAAAATATATATATATATATATATATATATATATATATATATATATATATATATATATATATATATATATAAAATATATATAATTTTTTTTTTTTATATAAAATATAAAATATATATATATATATATATATATATATATATATATATATATATATATATATATATATATATAAAATATATATATATATATATATATATATATATATATATATATATATATATATAGTTTTCTTACTTTGTATATATATGTAGATAATAGTATATTAATTTGTGGTATACCATGGTTTTGTTTTCTGTTTTTAATCTCAGATTTACCTCATTTCAGTAAGCTCCAAGACACACACACGCACCATCATTTGTTAGAATTAAGGTTTGATTTGTATTGTATATACACATGTGTGTATATACCTATATGTATATAGATATTTTATGCTTGGAAACCCTCTTAGAATAGATTATAGTTGTGAATATAACTATAGGAGTTCTAGGAAAGATTTGGTTTGTCATCTTGAGCCTAGTTTAGTCGAATTGGCCGACAAGTTGACCAAATTGACAAAAGTTAACTTTGGGTCAAACTTGATCCAATTCAACTCAAACGAACTCCAAATGACCTAAAATTTTGTGTATGACCTAGAAATTAGTAGACGGACTAGTTGACCCAGGTTTGACCAGGTTTGACCAGCGTTGACCAGGTTTGACCAGTGTTGACCGAGGGTTGACTTTGACCAAATTGGACCTAGAAGCATGTAGTCTTGCATTATAGCTATTTTTTTTGATATTTTAGACTTGGTTGTGACATGTGTATACTTTAAATAGGTTTACACTGCCCCAGTTTAGCTACACTTTATCATCAGCAGTTCAGTTTGTCAGGCGAGTACATTTTCTGATCTTTTCATACTTCTTTGGATATGTTCTCTTGTTATAGACTAGTATACTTGATGCTGACACGATGTTCACACGGATTAGTACCCTATGGATCTTTTCATACGATGTTATCCCCTCGGATATATCGAGTATATCCTGTTCATGTACTTTATCATGGTCATCATTACTCCATGTATTCATATTTATCCATGTGCACTCATGTGTTATTCATGTACACTCATGACCATATGAGCCCCATGTATAAAGTAGTTGTTATCCATGGATAGTAACATAACATGTATTGATCCTTGTGTATTGATTGGGGGCAGGAAGAGTGTAGTTGGTTATGTGATCATTATCCCCAGTAGGTATCCATGTGCACTCCATAGTTGTATCCATGTGCAACCCAAACCGTTTACATAACCAATTCATGCTCTAAATCACGTAGATGGTTACATTCTCTATTTATCATATTATATCTCATTCTTATAGTCTCTCTCTCTTGTGATTTTTTACAGCGATTCATGTATAGTTTTCTATAGCTTGCTTTATATATCCAATCCTGATATGAACTGTTGTGAGAGATATGTGCTCGTTCCGTCCTGACTGGACATGTTGAAAATTTTACAGGTGTTGATGAGGAGTACTGCCCTACTTATTATGGCATTGGCTTAGATGACACTGGCGACGTAGACCCTCAGGAGGATCCAACAGTCGCTGAGGACTTGTCCATATTCTAGCTGTGACTTAGTACTTTATTTGTCTTTCTATTTGAGACTTTTTGAGTTGTACTTGAGATTTATTCTGGTGGTTTACACATAGACTTCTATTTATGTTGTGACTCTCTTGTGATTATTCTTCTATTCCATCTTAGTGTCGTGATTGAGTACTTATTATTTAATCTCCATTCAGAGCTTATTCTAGGCTGTGTTAGTGATTGTGACTCAGGACAGCGTTCTACCGCCAACACTGCGGCGTAGGCTGGGCGTATTCACTTTTCGTGCCCCTTTCACTGGGTGCGGGTCATGACACGTTTTTAGTGGTGGTCTATGCAGGTCAGTCCAAACACAACTAGTGTGATTCGTAGTGGTACTCGAACTAGAGTATCATTACAGCCTGCAGTAGGATATAAGATATACGTTAAGGTACTCAATCACATTAGAAAATCTCTTATCAATTCTTGTTGTAATTGTCTCCTTTTGAAAACAACTGTCCTCCTTTGATAATTTTGCTTCTTTTTCAGCAATTGATTCCTTGTTTGATCTGTCTTCAAGATAGTTATAGAGATACGATTTCATCTCTCCGGTCCATACAGGACCAGATTCACATTAGTGCGATGTCGTGATAGTACAGCAATTTTGTTGTACTACTACGAACCTGCTATAGAGTATAGGAAGTAAGGTGTTAGAATGAGAGGATACTCAATCACTATTAGGATTTCCTGAGAGATTCCTGGAACGACCCTTGAGAATCTCATTCTGAGCTTCGATTTAAATTCCCTTTCCCCTATTTTAATCCACCTTCCTCCCTTGATTCTTGTATCTTGTTTGAACTCTTTCACCAATACCCTTACTTTCTTATGCTTAATAATGGTTAGAAAGATGGCTACATTGCTATATACTCATTGGTCAAACACATTGCTGGAAGGATTACATTAAAGAATTGGAATACACGGAGACTTTGACTAAGTTATAAGGGCATTTTTCTAAATGGATGATTTAATGATTAGTAGTTTGTAAGTTGGGATATTACCAAGAAAATTTATCTTGTGATTCTAAGTAATAATCACCAGAGGATTATAAAATTATATTTTGATACTGGAGGAAAATAGTTAGAATCTATATAAATCGATTTTAGGAATTGATGTGATTCATAAATTATTGGATTATGATTATACATCTTGAACGTATATAGATTGGTTTGATAATAATAAAAAAAAGGGGTGGCAGTATGAACTATTAAATTGAGTCGTACAAGTTGCGATGTATATGTTTATTGAATTTCAAATTTAAGTGGAAGCAATGATATTAAAAGTTTGGTTTAAAAGATTGGGAAGATATAAAAACAATTTTTTTAGAGAAAAAAATTCAATTTGGAATCGTGTCAATTGATTGAAGGTTTAAAAATCTATTTAGATTTTGGTTTAAGAAGTAGTGATTATGTTTTAATGACTTAGAAAGAGAAATTATGGTTGATAAGCGCGTTAAAATACTGAGCTGTAAATGCTAGATTGCCGTGATAAGCTAAGTGTCTATCTTGAGGATTATTTAAGACAAGTTGGGAGTTTTTAAAGTTATGAAGTGATATAGAATTTTATGGATTCATGATTCATTAACTCTGGAGTTTAAAGTTGGATTGAAATGTTAAATTTTGGAAAGGTTAGTAGTAATGTGATAAAAGTTACTATGAGATTTATAAAAAGGATTTAAATGTTAGTCGTGATTAGATTGGATGGCTTAGAGTGAATACAAATTGCGGTGGTTATTTTGAATTTTTTTGAAAGAATGTAATGGTAGGCCACCAAGGTAACCTTAATGAAATAGAAGTGTTCCATACTAATTGCCATATCACTCATGACTATGATAGTAGTATATTCTCAAGTGTTGTTAGTCGTCTGCCAAACTATGTGACTGTATCTCAATCTTGACTTACTCAACCTTCCCTCAAATCTAGATATTTTATTGTGACTTTCTAACCGTTTGTATTTGATCGTTCCTTAACAGTATTCTCCCTTTAGAACTGTGTCTCTAAATTATTTCATTGGCTTCTTAATTAAATTTATTTCATGCTTCAACTTGATTTCCTTTATTCTTGTATTAATTGTCACCTCTTGAACCCTTACCTTCTATTTTAGATTCTTTGACGTCCCTTACCGTGACTTTGATATTCGGAGTGTAATACTAGTTGTTATCCTCCAACAAACTTCACATGCAAGACCTAGACGAGTCCACCTTCATGTAGATATATCATGTCCTACTAAAGACGTCTCTTGCACACTATTTTTTTGATGAGACTTTCTGTTCAATAAGACTAAACTATAGCCCTTACCATGATACTAAAATACTTTCTGACTTAACTTCGAGATCCAACCATGACTCAATTCTTTCGACCCGACATGTGATGGTGTTCTTCTTATTTCCTTAAATGCTTAACCTTGTACCTTATCTTGATTGCTTGACCCGTTTAGTTAAGGATCTTGGACTATTTTTCTTCTTCATCATTACCTCCCTTACTTATATTTTGACTACCTTATGCTGCTAATTTAGCTTTAGTTTTGCAAGCTTATCTCTTTTTCGAGCTTGATCATGACATATTTTATTGGGTCGACCCACTAATATATTGTCTAATCAGAACCGGTGTATGACGGTCTGATCAACCTATTGCACTTTGGTTCGCTTTCATATATTACTCTACGTGGATTGAGGCATAGTTAAACTTGCCCTAGAGTCTCATCCACGGCAGCTTTGGAAATTCTTCTTGAATTATTTTCGTCGTCTATGAACCACGTATTGTACTCAATAGCATCGTCTTTGAACTCTTTTTGCTTTTGTCTTTCACATATTTCAGAAAGACAAGGCACTGTACTTAATAGGTCAACCCAAGGTATCACGTTTAGCTTCCTTATCAAAAGGAGGAAATTAGCTTATTTCTATATCCTCGCAGTATCCTTTAGAATTTCAATAGTGTTGAATTCTAAACCCTTGATCGCGACCAGTCGACTTGGTCATTCTCCTTATCATCCAATGTTTGGAACCTTATTCAATTGAATTAATTCAATTGTGACATAGATTTCTAAATTTTGGATACTCGTGCCCAGACTTCAATGACCTCGTTCTCCATCTTGTCCAAACCTCGATTCATCCTGGAATTGATCAACTTAGATCATATCGAGACTAAAATTTCTTATAGATATATATATGTAGTGTGCTTGGATTTCAGTGTTATTGACAGTCGTGCTTTAAACTTCAATTTTGATCATCTTTAGAATATTAACGCTTTATAGTTAATTTTAGCTTTTTTTTTATCACCAGTTTTCAAATAGGATGATAGACTGCCTTATAACCTGATGATTTATTATTATTTTCCTTATCTTTTCCAGAATGGCACCCATGACCAGAGTCTGTTTCCAGTGCACAACTGCAGTTCCGGATGAGACCGAGATTGTACTTCCCCCTTCTATTGCTCAGGAGGTGTTAGTAGCCTCACCGGAGAATTTTTCTCCATCTCCTATCCTTTATGAGAGGGCTGCAGTTCAGCCGGAGACTGAGGGCCTTCCTTTGCCTCCTGGAGTGGTACCCCATGCCATTCCTAATGGAGCTCATATTATAGACTTCTTCAGGATGTGCGGGAGGTACAAAGACTTCAGGCTGAGCTTTTGAGAGAGTAGAGTCTTAGTTTTCAACTGTTGTGGGATTACTTGCATTCGAGGGGGAGCCTAGTCCCAAGAGAACGAGGAACACTTT
>JANAVB010006351.1:90000-114992 GCA_029216955.1 Iris pallida
CACAGCAACTCCTTGCAAGACTCCGTCGCCGCAATGTACTTACCTCTGTCGTCGACAAGGCAACACACTTTGCATCTGCGACTGCCATGATACCGCTATCCATCAAACACATCATCACATAGCCCGAAGTCGATCGCCTCGTGTCTACATCTCCAGCCATATCAGCATCGGTATACCCAACCAGCTTCGGATTGTCACCACCAAAGAAAGTCTCCAATCGGCAGTACCCTAAAGGTATAGAATCCACTTGACTGTATTCCAATGTACCTTCTAGGATTTGAAAGATACCTGCTAACTGTCCCAACTGCATGAGCGATGTCTGGCCTCGTACATAGTATACATAAGGCTTCCCACAGCTGAGGCATATGGAACCCGCTCCATATCTTTTTTTTGTCCTCGATAGATGGACAATGCTCCTTAATGAACTTAAAGTGAGCCGCAAGCGGACAACTCACTTCTTCAACCCGTCCATACCGAAACGATGAAGTATCCGATGAATGTACTTCTTTTGGGACAAGTGTAGCAGCTTGAACTCTCTTTTTTCGGCTGATCTCTATCCCAAGAATAGTCTTTGCTGCGTCCAAATCCTTCATAGACAAGGCCGTGTCCAGATGGCGCTTCAACTCCGCTATCCTAGTGGCATTCCGACCCACTAATGCATGTCATCAACATAGAGCAATAAAATGATGAAATCATCCTCGGCAAGTACCTCATAAATACGCAATGGTCCGACGTCGTCCGTGCATAACCATGCTCCCCCATAAACGACTCGAACTTCCTGTACCACTGCCTCGGAGCCTGCTTTAGACCATACAAGCTCTTCCTCAATCGGTAGACCAAATGGACTTGCCCTTCTCACAGAATCCCTCTGGCTGCTCCATGTGTAACTCATCCTTAAGATTACCGTAGAGGAATTCTTCTTCACGTCCATCTGCTCGACCTCCAAGTCGAAACTGGCTGCCAATGCTAGCACCACCCGAATAGACGACTGTTTGACGACTGCGAAAACATCTCATCATAATCCACGCCTTTTTGCTGACCGTAGCCTTTAACTACCATCCTCGCTTTGTATCGAGGGTGAGTAGCATCATATGCTTCACTCTAAACACCCATCGATTTCAAAGCCTTCTTGTCCTTTGGCAACTGCACCACTCATATGTAGAAGTGGCGTAAGAATCATCTCCTCCTGCATAGCCTCTCCACTTCTGCCTGTGTTCGTCTTCTATAGCATCTGCAAAACTTTCGGGCTCTCCCCGTCAGTCAATAGCACATACTCACCCGGTAAGATCTCGTAGATGGTCGCGCTCTCTGTCTCCTTCTTAGTAGAGCCACTGGTGCTGGCTGTATACCAACAGCCTCCTCCCTTCATGAACCGCCTCACCGACATGCATCCTCCTGAAGGACACCCTGACCACCCTCAGCAGGCTGATGATCAAGGTTGGGAGTGACTCCATACACTGGCTCCCCCATAACTGGATCCTCTACGATGTCCTCTAGAAACTTTTCGAAGCAAAATGACTCTAACTCAGGTAATTCCTCAGCCTCAGAAGGCGTCTTAGAATCCTGAGTGTTGGTCATGGTCTGATCCTCGACGAATACCACGTCCCTGCTTCGTAGAGCTTTCTTCACTGGATCGTAGAGTCTAGAGCCAAACTCATTCCGACCATAGCCGACAAAGACGTATCGCCTCGTCTTCGGCTCAAGTATGGACTTCTCGTCCTTCGGTACATGCACGAAGGCCTTACAGCCAAACACTCGCAGGTGCTTGTATGACGGCTCTTTGTCGTACCATACTTTGTTAGGCACATCACCCTGCAAAGGAGCACTAGGAGATAATTAATAACATAAGCAGCTGTGATAAGAGCCTCACCCCAATAACTGCCCGACAGTTTGCTTCTGACAGCAAACACGCACCCTCTCCATCAGGTCCTGTTCATGCGCTCCGCTACTCCATTGAGCTGAGGTATCTTAGGCGGAGTCTTCTGGTGTCGTATCCCTTGCTCTTACAATAAGCATCAAAGGGACCAATGTATTCGTCGCCGTTGTCGGACCGAACAACAATAACTTCTTGCCCGTCTCTTTTTCAACAGAGGCCTGAAACTCTTTGAAAGTGGACACACCTGATCCTTGGTCTTTAAGGCATAGACCCAAACCTTCCTGGAACAGTCATCAATAAAAGTTATAAAGTAAGAAGCACCACCAATAGATTTTACCTTCATAGGATCGCAGACATCCGAGTGAATCAACTCGAGCAATGCCGGCTTCCTTGAACTTGGGTGACTTTGGAAAGACACCCTATTTTGCTTCCTAGCTAAGCAGTGCGTGCACTTCTCCAACTTTGTAGACTTGAGCCCTGGAATCACCTTCCTGTTCACCAAGTAGCTCATCCCCTTCTCGCTGATATGGCCGAGCCTTCTGTGCCACAACTTGGTAGATGCATCACTGACTGCATTCACCTCCTGTACCCCCTGTGCGCTTCCCTCATATAGTAGAGACCGAACTTTTGCTTCCTTTGGCAATCACCATCGAACCTCTGGAAAGCTTCCACTGACTATTCCCGAAGAGACTGAAGAATCCCTCGTCATCCAACCTACCAATCGATACCAGGTTGAAACGGATATCAGAGATGTGACGAACATCTTTGAGAACAAGAACTGTACCCATCTTCATCCTTAAATGTACATCTCCAACGGTAACCGCCTTTGACATATCTCCATTGCCCATCTTCAACACTCCACAGTCGTCTATCGTGTAAGTGGCAAATAGTGCCCTATTGTGAGATACATGCGCTAAAGCCCCTGAGTCCACCAGCCAAGAATTGTCATCGCAGGCGAGGTTTGTGACAACCTCATCACCTACGACAATTACATCGCCTCCACGTATCGAAGCCGCCGCTATAGTATTCTCATTTTGCTTCTCCTTGTCGCTCTTCTTCTCTTTCTTCCAAGCAAAATAGTTCTGCTTGATGTGGCCCTTCTTGCCACAGTGGTAACACTCTGAGTCCTCGTACCGACCCTTGGGCTTTCCTCTACTTTTGTCTCTGCCACCACTTGGACCCCTGCATTTGCCCCTTCCACGGCTCTCTAAAACCAATGCCTCTGAGTGGTGGGATGTGGACGAAGTGCCCTGAGAACGTCTCTGTATCTCTTCATTCAGTACCCAGCTCTTGGCAAACTCCAGACTGACCACGCCTTCTGGAGCAGAAGCGATCATAGATACTCGTACGGTCTCCCACGAGTCTGGAAATGTACATAGCAACCAAAGTCCTTGAACTCGTCGTCGAACTTGACTCCCATCGAGGATAGCTGGTCAACCACGCCCTGGAAATCACTCAAGTAATCTGTAATAGATGCCCCATTTTTGTATCGCAGACCCATCATCGTCCGGATCAGGAACAACTTGTTTACCCCGGGCTTCTTCGCGTACAAAGATTCCAGCTTATCCCATAACGTCTTAGCATACTCAATATTGGCAACGTGGTTATACACGTTCTCGTCAACGAACTACCACATGTACCCATACACCTGTATATGCTCGAAGTTCCAGTCCTCATCGAATTTGTCACTAGGCTTCTCGGATGCAATTACTGGAAGATGCAGCTTCTTGACGAACAACAAATCCTTCATCTTGCTCCGCCAATAATGATAGTTGGTACCGTTCAGGTTCACCATGCGCACCGGCTTCGTGTCTATCTCTGCTTCCTGGTTTGACTGTCAACTCCTGACACTTCTTTGAACCCAATGCTCTGATACCACTCTGTTGGGAACGAAGCGCGGAAACCGTTCCCCCAAACCAGAAAGTCCTGCGAAAGAACCGAGCAAAAGCACACAACCAAAAATGCTAAACACAATCGCAGACACAAAGATTTTTGACGTGGAAAACTCTTGCAAAAAAAACCACGGGACGATCGGAGTCCAACCCTGAAGAACCTACACTAATGGAATAAAGAATACACCCTCTACAAGCTCCTTCCGATCCAACACGATCACCACAACTCACTTGAAAGAAGAAATTTTTTTTGCGGACTCCGAAGAACAAGAGATGCCGAAAAATTATTCGAAGCAATCTCTCCTTCACAATAGTCCTTAATCCTCTCTCTCTCTCAAAGATTGTAAGCACTCTTGTTTTGAGATGAGTTTACAACTAGCATGTATCACCCTTTTATAAGCCCTTGGTAATCCATACATGGAAGGCCAATATATGGAAACTTCCAATATGCATCAATCATATATTTAATGGAAATCCAATCATAATTGGCTTGCCATAATTGGAAGTCCAGTTATATGGAAAGCTACTATATGAATGGTCCAATCATAAATATATGATCAAAGTAAATGTGGAAATCCAATCATATATTTTCTTATCATATATGTTCCAAAATAGGATTCATGCACTCCCCGAGCTTCTTCGACACACGGATGGCGCTCGTCGCTCTCTGGAGTATTCTCCACATAGGTTGGGAACCCCACCCACTCCAACAATGGCTTCCCGTGAGCCGCCCTACCGGTGAGCCCCGCTCTCCCTTCCTCTCGAACTCTCCTCCTCACCTTCACGACGTGACCACCGTCCTTCTCACCGTTTTTGCCGAGCGCCCTTTCCCGAGCCTCCCCTCTTTTCTCATCTCCTCCCCTCTCTGCCTCTCTCCAGGCGGCGCCGACCAGCGCCATGGCCGACGCACTTCACCGTGGCCACCATCGGCCGGAGCCGCGCCACGCCGTGCAGGCTGGAGCGCCGAAGAAAACCTCGCCTGGCTGCGCGTTCTCAAACCCGCCTCCGCCGCCGGCCGACAACCCCGCTCCCTCTCCCCCTTTCCCCATTCCTCTCCCTCTTCTCTCCTCTTTCTAATAGCTGACCGACTGTTTTTATGTTGTGGTTTTTTTTTGTATTTTTGTATTTATTTGTTTTTTTAGTATATGTTACTATTAATATTATTATTATTATATTATTATTATTATTGTTATTAATATTATTATTATATTATTATTATTATTATAATTATTATTATCAATATTCATCATTATTATTGTTATATATATTATTATCATTATTATTTTTATTTTAGTATTTAGTTTGAATATTAGGGTTGTGGTTGTTAGTTTAATTATTATTATTTTTATGTCATCATTTTTAGAATATGTACTATTAATTTTTTAAAAAAGATAGAGCTATATATGTAATTTTAAATTTGAAGGTTTGACCTAAAATATTTTCTTAGATTTTGTTATATATTAATTATATATATTATATATATATATATATATATTATTATATATATATATACATTATATTTGAAAAATATTTTTTTAACTAATAGATTTCTACGAAAAATCCTACATTTACAACTTAGAGTTTCTGTCTAAAAACAGTTTTTTTTCAAGTATTTATCTATAAACTATTTTAGCTAATAAGAATATTTTTAAGTATTATAAATAGTTTTCTAAAAACGTATATATTTTAATTATCAAACTCCTTCGATTATCTTCCTCTTCTGCGATTAGTCCTATTCTCAAACCCTTGCCAATTCTGTACTTACCTTATGACGAACCTAACTAATTTGACCCTTCTGGACCCAATGGAACTATCCGTGCCATCATCCGAGGTCACCTTGCATAGTTGTTATACCAAAGTCGCAGTTCATGCCATGTTGATCATTGCAGCACACCAGGCGTCCTACCAGGCAAGATACCTTGCCATATTTACTGCTTATATTTAGTTGCATCTTATTATTCTGTTATTATTTTTTGCACTTTTATTTTCAGTTATTTATTTTTCTTGCTTGTGGACCTAGAGTTAAGAGACTTCCGTCAAAAGAATGCATGTCATTGACTTTGTCACGATTGTATCACGAGTTGTGTGTGAGTTGTGAGTATCATGTAGTCACTTGCGTGTTGGCTGATCCCCCGTGCACATGAGTAGGAATAACTGTCAATAGATGCATGTTAGAAGACTTGACAGTTATTAGGTATAAAACAGTATTGTGGAAGTGACACGTATTGGTGTGTCGTGGTTACGATGCATGTATAGTATTATTGGGAGGAGGGGACAGTTACTAGCGTAGGGGCTACATTTACTTTTTACACACATTTGTGGGTCGATAGTGACTCTTATGAGCGCTACCTTCTGTCCCGGGGCCGATAGCGACTCAGATGAGCGCTACTTACTGCCCATGGCCGATAGTGACTCGGATGAGCGCTACCTACTGCCACTCTTTATTTACTCTGCTGATCCTACAGCCCCTGCATAAAACGTTGTCCTCAAAGTGCATATCACATAGATGGTTTGGTACCCAGTTGTGTTGTAGTTTTATAGTGTTTACATTGTAGTTATAATGGCATGTTCTTCCTGTATTTGTTACGTCCCTCTGAGGACCTGGTGATCTCTCCAGGTGTGTGTTTCGTGATTTCTTGCAGGTGCTTTAGCTAAGGCCATGACTTGCGCTCTATTCCATCGTGATGATTGCTCTTAGACTCGTCATTTGCTTCGCTCGACCAAATCAGTTATTTGTATATTTCTTTCTTATTTAAACTTGTTGGTAGTGGATATGTCTCCGCCCAACGTTTATACAAATGACTATTTGATTATATCATTAAAACTTCATATTTGTGGATGAGATTTAGTTTGAGCATGGCTTTCTATTTTTACAGCTTATGTATACATACGAGCCTTATATTTACTCGTATGTATACAGCTGGCATGATACGTATCTAGTTCCAAGTATTTTGGGACTGAGGTTACATATTTTTGTGGTAGCCCATGCAGGTCAAGTTTGCCATTTCGGTTACATGACTGTACTGAACGGGCCTGCAATATAGGATTATAGTCCAGGATCTCATCCACCTGCTTGACCCTCTACCTTGACTAAATTTTTGAATCACTTGTTCAACTCCACTGATCTACATCTTGCTTGAGCTCTTCCTACCGTAATCTTTATTTCCATACTTGATAGGAAGATAACTACACTAGTATATGCTCATAGGTCAACCCCATGACTAGTAGGATTACATTGACAACTAGTATGCATTGAGATCCTATTCGAGTTATAAAGATATAAAGATAAGAGGAACCATATTTTCTACAAGTATGAACTTAAGGATTAGTTAATTCTAAGTTGGGTAGTAGCAACATTAATAACTTTGAAGGATTTTAGAACTTTATTTAGATCTACAAAAGGATAGTGGGATCTATATACAATTGAGAAAGGAAATTTATTTGATTTTTTAGTTTTGATTTTTGAAGGTCTTTGAAAAATATTTATGATTCATTTGATTATAGCTATACATCATTGAAGAGTTATAAAGTTAGTTGAAAAGAATTTTTAAATTTAAATGCTGCTGTAAGAATTATGAGGGTGGTTGATAAAGTTTGGTTTAAATTGGGTTGTATGGTGCACAATTAATAAGTTCGTAGATTTTTGAAGTAAGGTTATTAAAAAATTTGGATAAGAATATTTTGAAGGATATATAATCAAATTGAGGATCTAATTTAAACTTTTGTATGAATTACGATTGTTAAAACCTATTTAAATTTTGAGTTAAGATTTGGATTAATGATAGAAAAAAAAAATATAGATCGGATTTGTGACACAATAGAGGTTTATTCGAGATTGATTAGAAATTTGGAAAATCTTAAGTTATGATTTTGAGGTGACTAGATAAGGTGGAAAGGTTAGTTTATGGTGCATTTTTGGAAATTTTTTATTAGTGTTATAGTAAAGGTTATCTTGAAGTTGATTAAAGGAATTTAAGTCTCATGATAGATATTTTATTTAATTATTTGAGAACTACATTGAGAAATTTTGATGAACTCAAATTCATAAAATTAGAACCTTATATTGATAACCAAGATAGACAGAGGTAGTCCGCATTAGTTTTTATTTCACCTATGGCCATAACTGTTGTATATACTCAAATGCAGTTAGTCATCTACCAACCCATGTGATTATATCTCAATATTGATTTACTCAATCTTTCATCGTGATCTTCTAACCCTTGCAATTTAAATATGATTGATCGTTCCTAGAGACTATCTTCTCTAAAACTGTGCCCTGAATCTATTTTACCATGATTTGTTAGATTCCTTAATTATCCTTACTCCGTGCTATATCTTGATTTTTTATGTGCGGCAACTAAACCCTTATGAAATTCCCACTTTCTATTTTAAATCCTTTTGTGCCCTTTACCATGTCTTAGATATTTGGAGCACAACAATAGACTTTCTCGTCCAATAATTTCATATGTAAGACCTAGGCGAGGCTACCTTCATGTAGGAATATCATGTCCCACTAAAACTCGTCCCTTTGTGCTCGATTTGCTTGATACGACTTTCGAGTCGGAAGGGATAAACCCAAATCCTTACCATGAAGCTAATATATTTTCTAACTACAGATAAGACTCAACCTTGACTAAATTCTTTCCGTCTGATGTGTGTTTGTGTTCTACTTAACCCCCTTAAATGCTTAAACTTGTACTTTATCTCGACGGCTTCACCTATTGCCCCATCACGCTACTAGTTTAATTCTTGTAAGTTGGGTAGAGTACCTCACTACCTAACAACCTTGTCCTTGTGACCCATATTGATAAGTCCACTTATACGATAGATTCAGAGGACCCTAACTTATCTAGGAAACCACCGACTATATAGGCCCAAACTTCGGGTGAGACTTGGATTTTAAAAGATCTTGGACTATGTAAATCCCTTCATCATTACCCCCTACTTATATTTGACTACCTTTTGATGCTAAAATAACCTAGTATTTGCAAGCTAATTCTTCATCGAGCTTGATTAAGGAATATGCTATTGAGCGGCCGCTCACTAATATATTGTCTACTCAGAACCGGTGCATGATGGTCTGATCAACCGAGTGCATTTCGGTTCGCTTACATCAATCGTTCTACGCGAATGGAGACATAGCTAAATTTGCCCCCTAGAGTCTCCTCCGCAATTACCTTGGCAATTCTCTTGGAATTATACAACCGCCTTTGAAACATATTGGCATTCGAAAATATCTTCTTTGGACTCTTGTTGGCTTTCGTCTTTTAACTATTCTAGACAAAGCTTGTTATTGATAGATAGATCAAACCATTCTCCTATGACCATGATATTGTATATACTTGGGGATAGTTAACCACTGACCAACCAATATGACTATAGTTAACCACTGACCATGATATTTGTATATACTTGTTGGACTCTTGTCTTTTTCCTCGACCCTAGATTCAACTTTCATGACCTTTTTGAAATTTGAAGATGATTCAACTCTAAACCTAGACGACCATACTCTATCGAGGAACCATAATTTCTACGTCCCCAAATTATTCCTTTTGATTACTCCATTCCTTACTATACTCTAAATTCATGCAATCCTTGCCTTAGTTAGCGATCCTCGATCAATATCATACCTATAAATTATTTTCTTTCGTCGTTATTGAAATCACGAATTAAAACGTCGTTCTCTGCCTCGCCTAATGATTTGAAAGTATTCCCTTATCAACCTACTGTTGTACCCTCCATACCCTCGTTACTTATTATTATTATTATCATTATTATTATTATTGTTGTTATTATTATTATTATTATATATTATTATTATTATTATTATTATCAATATTTATCATTGTTATTGTTATTATTATTATCATTATTATTTTTATTATTAGTATTTAGTTATGAATATTAGGGTTTTGGTTATTAGTTTAATTTTTTTTAAGTTATCATTTTTAGAATATGTACTATTATTTTTTTTTAAAAAGATAGAGCTATATATGTAATTTTAAATTTGGAGGTTTGACCTAAAATATTTTCCTAGATTTTGTTATATATATATATATATATATTTGAAAAATATTTTTTTAACTAATAGATTTCTACGAAAAATCTTACCTTTACAACTTAGAGTTTCTATCTAAAAACAGTTATATTTTTTTTCAAGTATTGATCTAAAAACTATTTTAGCTAATAAGAATATATTTTTGAGTATTATAAATAGTTTTCTAAAAATGTATATATTTTTAATTATCAAACTCCTTCGATTATCTTCCTCTTCTGCGATTAGTCCTATTCTCAAACCCTTGCCAATTCTGTACTTACCTTATGTCGAACCTAACTAACTTGACCCTTCTGGACCCAATGGAACAATCCGTGCCATCATCCGAGGTTACCTTGCATAGTTGTTATACCAAAGTCGCAGTTCGTGCCATATTGATCATTACAGCACACTAGGCGTCCTACCAGGCAAGATACCTTGCCATATTTACTGCTTACATTTAGTTGCATCTTATTATTCTATTATTATTTTCTGCACTTTTATTTTCAGTTATTTATTTTTCTTCTTGCTTGTGGACCTAGAGTTAAGAGACTTCCGTCAATAGAATGCATGTCATTGACTTTGTCACGATTGTATCACGAGTTGTGTGTGAGTTGTGAGTATCATGTAGTGGTTACTTGCGTGTTGGCTGATCCCCCGTATGCATGAGTAGGAATAACTGTCAATAGATGCATGTTAGAAGACTTGACAGTTATTAGTATAAAATAGTGTTATGGAAGTGACACGTGTTGGTGTGTCGTGGTTACGATGCATGTATAATATCATTGGGGGGAGGGGACAGCTACTAGCGTAGGGGCTACATACTTTTTACACACATTTGTGGGCCGATAGTGACTTTTATGAGCGCTACCTTCTGCCCCGGGGCCGATAGCGACTCAGATGAGTGCTACTTACTGCCCGTGGCCGATAGTGACTCGGATGAGCGCTACCTACTGCCACTCTTTATTTACTCTGCTGATCCTATATCCCCTGCGTAGAACGTTGTCCTCAAAGTGCATATAACATAGATGGTTCGGTACCCAGTTGTGTTATAGTTTTATAGTGTTTACATTGCAGTTATAATGGCATGTTCTTCCTGTATCTTGTTACGTCCCTCTGAGGACCTGGTGATCTCTCCAGGTGTGTGTTTCTTGATTTCTTGCAGGTGCTTTAGCTAAGGCCATGACTTGCGCTCTATAACGTCGTGATGATTGCTCTTGGACTCGTCATTTGCTTCGCTTGACCAAATCAGTTATTTGTATATTCTTTCTTATTTAAACTTGTTGGTAGAGGATATGTCTCCGCCCAACATTTGTAAAAATGACTATTTGATTATATCATTAAAACTTCATATTTATGGATGAGATTTAGTTTGAGCATGGCTTTCTACATTTTACAGCTTATGTATACAGACGAGCCTTATATTTACTCGTATGTATACAGCTGGCATGATACGTATCCAGTCCCAAGTATTTTGGGACTGGGGCATTACAATTGCTATGATGAGGATCGATCCACCCCTATGTAGTCCAACAAAAGAACATACATTCTTAGATTTCTCGTACCTCTTCTTAAACTCAGGAATCTTGAGTTGTTTCTATATTTCCACCTCCTCCTTAAGACACACTTTTCTCCTTATTGCGTCCAACCGGCCACTTTTCGCAAGCTACAACGACGTCTTGGCGACATTTTGTACAGTAGTGACATGCATATTGCAACTTAATTGTCGCTAACCACTTTTAGCGATGTCTTGGACATAGTTAGCGACACCATGTGTCGCTAATTCCGTTGAATTGTGAATTTTTTAGGGTTTTGGTACGGTAACTTGCGAATTACTCAAAATGAAATGGTGGTCAAGAACTGGCTTCGACTCGGTTCGTACAAATACTAACCAAACCAACAAGTACATGTATCATCCTTGTCTATGCTTCACAGACTCTCCATCACAAGTGGTTCAAATTTGAGTTTTCAACGTTGTCACACGACTTTTCAAATTTCTTTGGAGGAAAATTCGAAGCCTTGTATATTCTTGAGGGAGTGCCAGTCCATTCCACACTAGACATTCATAGACATTCTTGCTTGTTAGAACTCCTCCACGTGGGAATGGGAAGTGAAAATATTAGGGACCATATATGTCTCAAGCATGATATTAATATACCTTCCTTTACAAGAGGACAATTCCTCTTTCTTACTAAGGCCAATGTTCCTTGTCTATTCTTTTGATGAAAAATAAATGAGTACATACATGTTATTTTTTCCACCCTTAATGACCTTTGATGAAAAAATAAATGAGTACGCACATGTTATTTTTTTTCTACCCTTAATGATATTATAAGCATCCCCAACCCTATTATCTATTTATATTGTAGGGAAAATTTATGAAATGTCCAAAAATTGTAAAAGTTTTATGTAAAATCCACCGAAAAATAATGTTTCATCGCGTGCCCAGAATTAGCGAAAATATATAAAGCGGGTTCTAATGACCTTTTTTCCCTTCTAATGTAATTAAAAACACCCCCGAACCCTACTATTAAAAAAACGGTTTCGATTCTTCCTCTACTTATATATGCCGCTCAGTTCTCTAACCTGGGTCATTTTCCTCCAAAATTTTCAAACCTTCCTCTCCATTCGCAATCTTCACACCATGTCGGCATCAGCGACAGAATCATCACCGACAGCATCACCAATTAGAGAAGATACACCAGTTGCAGAAAATCCAAAAGGGGAAGACGGAGAACCACGAAAACACTTAATTAAGAAAGTCGCACATAAGGAAAAGGGAAACGATGCTAAGTAAAAGGAAGTACAAAAAGAATTGCAAAAAGAAGTGCAAAAATAAGTGCAAAAAAAAACATAACTTTGAGTTTATGTTTGCTAATTCTGTATATATTACACGAAGAATGACATTCTCCGTCTTAAAATGCATTTGAATTTTCATTCTCCCTTTCAAATTACACGGAGAATGGCCATTCTCCGTGTAATTTAAATCAATAATGTCATTCTCCATTTTAATTAAACAGAGAATTCCATTCTCCGTTTCAAATTACGGAGAATGACATTCTCAATGTTAAAACGAATGAGAATGCTATTGTCCATGTAATTTAAAACGGAGAATTCCATCTCCGTGTTAAATTACACGGAGAATAACATTCCCAGTGTTAAAACGAACATGAATGCAATTCTTCGTGTAATTTGAAACGGAGAATAGCATTGTCCGTGTTAAATTACATGAAGAATGGCATTCTCAGAGTCAAAACGCATGAGAATGTTCATTCTTCGTGTAATTTGAAACGGAGAATTCCATTCTCCGTTTCAAATTACACGAAGAATGACATTCTCAGTGTTAAAACGAATGAGAATGCTATTCTCCGTGTAATTTAAACGGAGAATTCTATTCTCTATGTTAAATTACATGGAGAATGGCATTCCCAGTGTTAAAATGAATGAGAATGCTATTCTCCGTGTAATTTGAAAGGAGAATAGTATTCTCCGTATTAAATTACACGGAGAATGGCATTCTCAGTGTTAAAACGCATGAGAATGTTCATTCTCCGTGTAATATGAAACAAAAATTCTCCGTATTGAATTACACGGAGAATGGCATTCTCAGTGTAAAAACGAATGAGAATGCTATTCTCCGTCTAATTTGAAATGGGGAATTCCATTCTTCGTGTTAAATTACACGGAGAATGAAATTCATAGTGTCAAAATGCATGAGAATGCTATTCTCCGTGTAATTGGAAACGGAGAATGTCATTCTCCTTGTTAACTTACACGAAGATTGGCATTCTCAGTGTAAAAATGCATGAGAATGTTCATTCTCCGTGTAAGTTAAAATAGAGAATGGAATTCTCTGTGTTAAATTACACGGAGAATAACATTCTCAGTGTTAAACGGATGAGAATGTTCATTCTCCGTGTCATTTAACAAGAAGATTGACATTCTCCGTGTTAAATTACACCACTACAAAAATTAGGCTTTTAGCGACGACGGGATCCGTCGCTAGAAGTCGTGTTTCTGTCGCTAAAGCCAAATAGCGACATATCAGCGACGTAAATTATTTGTCGGGAAGTCATGTGTCGCTAATTTAAATCAGTCGCTAGTTTGTCGGAACTAGCGACTGATTAGTGACGCATTTAGCGACACGCTATTTATTGGAAAATATGACGTAATAACGACGAAAACTCTGTCGTTGTAGTTACCGACGAACTACCGACGTCGCAGCGGCGTAATTCAGCATGAGAGTAGCGACGGGCTAGCGACGAAAAATTACGTCGCTAAGATATTTTCGATACGCTTTTGGTGTCGGACAGGAACATAGCAACGGAATAGTAAGTAAAATTTACATCGCTATTCAGTCGCTATACTGGAATATAATATTTTCCAGAACCTTAGCGACGGAAACTACAGTCGCCATTCCGTCGAAAGCCTGCAAAGTAAATTTTTCAGGCATGTGGCGACGGAAAAATCGTCACTGTTCCGTCGCTAGCCTACAATGTTCCATATTTTATGTCGCTGTTCCGTCGTCATTCCGTCGCTAAATACAATATTGTATGTCAGTATTTTGTTTCCTGCACTCCACATCCCTGTCGACAGTTACACACACAATATACAGTCATATAAACAGTTTCCAAATACAATATCAGTATTCGTGTTCCCGCAGTCCTTATCCCTGTCAACAGTTTTACAGTAGGCACACGTATCAGTATTTGTGTTTCCTGCAAATTCTCAGTTTCATGCACACGTATCCCAAATGTTTTAATACAACACATACACACATATCCAAAATTAGCTTCATACACGCATACGAATAATGTTTTAATATAAGAAATATTAATACACATATCCAAAATATTTTAATACAAGAAAGTACTAGTACAGTAAATCTAGGTCGTCGGGCGTGATAGAAACCTCTCGGCGGGTATGATGAAGACCTCTCGACGGGCATGATGAAGACCTCTCGGCGGACTTAATGAAGATCCAAGCTGCAAACATGAACGTCGACCACTCGGCGCCATAGAAAAATCTGAAAGAAATAATAAATGATGATGTGTTAAAAATAAAACTACTGTCATGTCATTATACTAATGGAACTCGTATA
The DNA here is from genome assembly GCA_029216955.1 of Iris pallida. Classification (NCBI taxonomy): domain Eukaryota; kingdom Viridiplantae; phylum Streptophyta; class Magnoliopsida; order Asparagales; family Iridaceae; genus Iris; species Iris pallida. Next base: position 104,904 of record JANAVB010006351.1, read on the forward strand.
TTAAATTAAAACGTACGTACTAGTTTGATTAATCTTCCCAAGAGTCTTCTGAATCATCGCTTGATTCCAAAGTGTCTTCTTCTGCTTCTTCATTTTCACTATCACTATGATCTTCATCTTCATCTTCCAATACTTCTTTCTTAACATCTTCCAATTCTTCATCAACGTTAACCTCCATAACGTCATCTACCGCAACCTCCATATCTTCTAAATTCTCTTCCTCAACACCAGCCAAACTTATATAGTTGGTTGAGGCTTGACCACCTCTTCCTCTTGGTAGGCTACATCCCCAACATTATGTCTTTTTTGTTTGGTTTTGCATACAGCCCACCAATCCAGGGTACTGCACCGTCGACTAGGATAACTCGTATAGTATACTTGAACGGTTTGACTAGCCAACACAAATGGTTCAAACCCTCCATATCTTTTTCCATGTTTTATATCAACAAAGCCAAATCGTTTGTCAATCTTCCATCATTGCTTGGGTGTTGGGTCGAACCAACGACATTTAAAAATCACAATCTTCGTATCAACAGAATATTCAATCTTTACGATATCTCTTAGAATACCATAGTAGTCGAATTCGGGATCGGCATCGTAGACTGAGGCTCTCACACAAACTCCCAAAATTTTGGTATAATTAGCCTCCTCATCGACAAATGAATGATTGATAGGCTTATCAGTAGTTCTAAAGTTAAAGCCATTGATTGTATATCCGCTCCAACACTTCGCCTTCTTGCTCGGTCTAATAGCAATTGCTCTTAACCCTTTGTTCTACAACTGTGTACCAGGACGGAAGACCTAGTGTGGGTAGTATCAAAAAACATTAGACAAAGTGTGGGTAGTAACATATCGAATTTAGAATGGCTAATGATTATAATCCTTACATAATTTCGGAAACGGAATCTTCATATCGACCTCTCTAGTAAGATCATCATCATCAATATCAGGTCTTTCCATTCTAATCTCAGCTCTAAAAGTACTGTAATAATAGGGAGAAATGCTAGCACACTTCTAAATATCGAATTTAGAATGACTAAATGATGTCGCTTACTTTTCAATATCTTCCATCTCTTAGATACCGTTATTGAGGCATATATTCCGATGTGCGGCTTCAAACTCATCGTCATCCAACCACCGTAATTTAGTCACACTTGTCGGCTTGCCTCCCACATTGAAGATTATACGGATCCCTTCGTTCGGTGCATTGATATCACCTTCATCATTCCTCGGTGCTCTATTCTGATTTTCAGACATGAGTATCGAAGTAGATCGAGCAGAAGTTAGAAACCTCCTCAATGATGTACGCTTCGCATATTGAAGGTAGCATCTCTCTTAAGGCGATAGGAAGTAATCGCTCCATGAAAATGTGACAATCATGACTCTTCATCCCTATCAACCGGCGTTCGTTGAGATCGACACATCTCGCCAGATTCGATACATAACCGTCAGGAAATCTCAACTTTAAAATCCATTTACATATTATCAGTTTATCATCTCTACTCAATGTAAATGGTGCTGGAGGCTTCACCCAGTTACCATTGGACCTTTGTGACACATGCAACTCTAGATGCTTGCAAATAATTTCTAAGTCCTTCTTTGCTTAATATTGTCTTTCATTTTCCCTTAATATCCATCACAATAATAAATATGTTGTCAAATATTTTTTTCAATATGCATGACATCAAGATTGTTTCTTATGAGATTGTCCGGCCATTAAGGCAAATCCTAAAAGATACTCCGTTTCATCCAATTGTGATGTAGTCTGAAGCCTTCAATGTGATGGCCCGATCCCGAATTTTCTATGACAGTCGGTAAATCTCGAACCTCTTCCCAAACTACACCCGTTAATCTCAACGGAGGAAGAGATACTTCCCGTTTACCAGCCCTGAAGTCATCTATGTTCCTTCTCCACGAATGTGACGAAGGAAGAAACTAGCGGTGGCAATAAAAAAAACACGCCTTTCCCCATTTTGAAGGCGGAATGCCTTACTCTTCCCCATGCATATCGGACATGACATAATACCATGAGTACTCCACCCTAATAACATCCCGTAAGCTGGAAAATCGTTGATGGTCCACATGAGCATCGCCCTCATCTGAAAGTTTTGTTCCATCAATATGTCAAACGTCTGGACGCTAAACTGCCATAATTGTTTCAACTCATCCACCAATGGTTGTAAGTAGCTATCGATGTTCTTCTTTGGATTTTTGGATCGGGTATGATAAGTGTGAGGAACATGTAAGAAATTTTCAGGCACATCCACAGTGGTAGATTGTACAGGGTCAAAATTATCGGCCAACAAGAGTATTGCATCCCCGACTGTCCGAATGGAGTGAATCTATCAGAACATAAAGCCAATCAAACATTCCTAGGCTCCGCAGCAAAATCAGGATGACACCGATCAAAATGCTTTCATGCTTCTCCATCGGCAGGATGAGATAATCTTCTTCATCTATCTTCCGTTCTTTGTTATGCCATGTCATGTGTTGTGCAGTATTTGCAGACATATACACCCTCTGCAGCCTCTTTGTGAATGGCAAGAACTGCATGTACTTGTACGGGCGCATTCGCGTTCGGGTAATTAATTTTTCTTTGCCCCGGATTGGCTTGTACCGGTCCTCGTCACAAAAAATGCATTTGTCTTTATCACTGTTCTCCTTGTAGTATAGCATGCAACCATTTTGACAGCAGTCTATCTTCTAGTAGCCCAATCCAAGTTTCCACATCATCATTTCGACTTGTAGAAGCTTTCAGGCAAATAATTTGATCCTTTTGGCAACAACTCTTACAAGCTGAACTATCCAGTCATAGCATTCTTACGGTAAGTTAAAATCAGATTTAAGGTTCAACAACCGCATCACCACCGACAATAGCGAATGAGAATCACAACCCGGATATAACGGAGTATCAGCATGCTTGAACATATCGTAGAACTCCTTTGCATCAGGATTCGGATCCTCACGTGCCACAACAAAATCTAATACCATCTCACGTGCCAAGTTTGTTGGTTGTCGATATTCAAAATGATCTCGAGAGTAGAATCTCTTACCTCGGTATTGAAGAAGAACTGAGATTGCGAAGCCAAAGATTCTTCTTGATTAATCCACACATTGTAGTTCGGCATAAAACCATTCTTGTAAAGGTGCTCTCTCACGAGTGACACATCTCTAAATGGTATATTCTTACATTTGACACAAGGGGACTTTATGCGCCTTCCGTCCATGAAATCGGCATGTCTACTTCCATATATGAGAAATTTCTCGACGCCCGCCTTGAAATCGTCCGTCAAGCTAATCATACTCTCATTTTGCCGATTGTACATCCACGAACGGTCAAGTAAGTATCGACTCATTGTTCTAATCCACGTGAATGATTCTGCACCAAGAATTAAGATGCTATATATCACTTGGTATCATAAAACAAACCTAGTATAACTTGGTATGACGTATCCCTCACGTACATTCACTCATAAAACAAACCTAGTATAATTAGGTATCACATTGATACTCAAGTATCAAATTGATACTCAAGTATATATCGCATTGATCAATCAATTACCTTAGTAATCTAAAACTACTACACCTATTTATTTCGTGTCCGTGTCCCGTCAAATTTCTAAAACTATTATACCGATAAATTTCTATTTATCTACTATACCCACTACTATACCGATAAATTTCAAATACGAAATTAAAATTGAAACCCTAGAACATATTGAGAAAACACAATAAAGCATAAATAAAAATAAATACAAATTAGGGTTTAGGGTTTCAGACCTTGAAGAGGTTGGTCACGGAGAGGATCTCGGAGAAGGGGGGACGTCGGAGGGGGGGCGCCGGAGGGGAGGAACGCTGGAGGGGGTGGTCGCCGGAGGGGGGGTCACCGAAGGGGGGCACGACGGAGGAGGAGAGATGGAGGGTATACGGTGTTTCAAAGGAGGAGAAGAGGGGGGACGGAGTAGGGGAGCACGCCGCAGGGAGGTGGTCATCGGAGGTGGGGGCTCGATGGAGGAGGAGAAGAGGGGGTGGTTAGGGGGTTCGATCGGAGGAGGAGAAGAGGGAGGGGGCCGGAGGGGGAGGACGTCGGAGGGGGCCGCAGTCGGGGGTGGGGTGATCGTCGGTCGGGGGGAGGAGAGAGAAGGATTTTGAGAGTGAGAGAGAGATTGGAAAATTTTCAAAATTTAAGTAACTTTCGAATTTTCACAGCAAATTAGCGACAGAAATCTTCCGTCGCTACATGGAAATGTCACTAAGTAGTCGCTCGTTAGTCGCTACCTTTATGAAAAAAATTTAGAATAAAAATTAATCCTTCCGTTTCGACATTTACAGCAGCTTAGCGACGTATATATCTGGCGCTAATCACTCAGTTGACATATAACGTCGCTAAATGGTCACTGATCTGTCGCTAAACTTATAAAAATTTAAGTAAAAAAATCCGTCGCCCGTAAGTCGCTTGCCGGTGCTAATTTACGACTGATTACATCGTCGCTAATTTTCAATCGCTATTTGCCTGTATTTTGGTAGTACACGGAGAATGTCATCCTTTGTGTTATCCTTGTTAAATGACACGGAGAATGGCATCCTTTGTGTTAAAATACATGAGAATGTTCATTCTCTATGTTAATCTAACACGGATAATGGCATTCTCGACTTTAATTACACTGATAATGGCATTCTTCGTATAGTTAAAAATGGATAATGTCATTCTCCGTGTTATATGACACGGAGAATGGCATTTCCAATGTTAAATTACACGTTTAATGGCATTCTTCGCTATAAAAACACGAAGAATGGCATTCTCCGTGTATAAAAACATGAATGTCATGTTAACTTACATGGAGAATGGCATTCTTAGTGTAAAAATGTATGAGAATCTTCATTCTCCGTGTAAGTTAAAACGGAGAATGGCATTCTCCGTGTTAAATTACACGGAGAATGACATTCTCAGTGTTAAAACGCATGAGAATGTTCATTCTTCGTGTATGTTAAAATGGAGAATGCCTGTTAAATTACACGGAGAATGACATTCTCAGTGTTAAAACGCATGAGAATGTTCATTCTCCGTGTAAGTTAAAACGGAGAATGGCATTCTCAGCGTAAAAATACATGAGAATGTTCATTTTCGTGTAAGTTAAAACGGAGAATGGAATTCTCTATATTAAATTACACGAAGAATGGCATTCTCAGTGTTAAAACGTATGAGAATGTTCATTCTCCGTGTAAGTTAAAACGGAGAATGGCATTCTCCGTGTTAAATTACATGGAGAATGGCATTCTCAGTGTTAAAATGCATGAGAATGTTCATTCTCCGTGTAAGTTAAAATGGAGAATGGCATTCTTCATGTTAAATTACACAGAGAATGACATTCTCAGTGTTAAAACGTATGAGAATGTTCATTCTTCGTGTAAGTTAAAATGGAGAATGGCATTCTCCGTGTTAAATTACACGGAGAATGACATTCTCAGTGTAAAAATGCATGAGAATGTTCATTCTCCGTGTAAGTTAAAACGGAGAATGACATTCTCTGTGTTAAATTACACGGAGAATGGCATTCTTAGTTATAAAATGATGAGAATGTTCATTCTCCGTATAAGTTAAACGGAGAATGACATTATCCGTGTTCAATTACACGAAAAATGTTATTCCCAGTATTAAAACCCATGAGAATGGCCATTCTTCGTGTTAATTAACACGGAGAATGGTCATTCTCCGTGTCAATATGACGGAGAATGGCTATTCTCCGTTTTATATCGATGGAGAACAGTTGACCGAAACCAATTTTTTTTTGTTTTTTTGTAGAAAAAAATCTATCAGAATAAGGAATCAAGAGTTTCCTTTCTACTTTCAAACCAATTCTAAATCTTATGGAGGAGGTCAATATAGATGGCGGTCGTTTACCTGATCCAGTTATTGATTCTTTAAAGAATATCGATTTCTGGAATTTTGTCGAGGTATTCTACCAAAAAAGAGTCCACGTCTCCAAATTGGCCAAGGTAACAGAAGGGCTTGAGAACTTGATTGCAACTTACACAGAAGACAAAGATGGCGTTGGGTACTTTGAATTGAGAACTAATGTTAAAATCGTGCCAAGCGTCGACGATATGTGTCACAACCCGCATCCAGTGTAGCGACACGAGAAGTGGGTACGTTCATCCTACGCCGCAGTGTCGGCGATAGAACATTGTTTTAGGTCACTACCTAATCAACAACTCACATAATTATATAATATACCTGTCACAATCTCAACTCCGAATGGAGGACAGGTATAAGATACGATAATACTCAATCACAATCTAAGCACGATAAGATAACACAGGAGTCTACAACTATATGAAATTCAAGCAACTTAAATAAACTTCTAAACAACATCTTAAACAATCTCAAATACAACTCAATCTCCACTTATTACTAACAAGTTCTAAAAGGGAAACTAAACCATAAACTAGTCATCTACTCCAAGCTCTACAGGTCCTCTAGGCTAGCTGTGAATCTCCATGTTACCTGTAATATTTTTAACAGGTCTAGTCAGGACAGGAACGAGCACATAATCTCAACAGTTTATATCAAGACAGGAATATAAAGCATGCAATAGAGTAAAATACATGAAACGCTAAAAAAAGTACATATAATAAAAGAGAGAGAACTGATATAAATAGCGACTATAAGTAGAGAACTATCAGTGACTAGTGATGTAGAGTACAAGATAGATATGTGAATGGCTTGAATTTTTACATGATTATAATAAAAGTTTATACAATGACTACTTGGAATTGTTCACATGACCGCTTCTACTCCCCCGTGCCCCAATCAATATACAAGGATCCAGACAAGTTATGTTATTGTACAATATTTCACATAAGTGGCGCATAAATGGGTGCACATGAAGGTATACATGAGGGCTCTGTGAAAATAAGAGTACATGAATCACAAGAGTGTACATGAATAATGAAAGCACAAGAGTACATGATAAAAGTGAAACACACATGACATAATGTATCCGATGCCCCTAGGAGGATAACATCTCAATGTAAAGATCCATATAGTAATAATCTGTGTTAACAACGTGACAGCATCAAGTAAAGTAATCTAGAGCAAGAATATAAATCCTAACAAGTATGAAATGATCGAAAATCTACTCGCCTGATATTCTGAGTATCTGGTAAGTGTAGATGTCCAAACAGAGTAGATAGGTCCTATTTAGAGCAACACAGGTCACAATATGTCCAGAATGGTAATATTGAAGATTATAATGCGTTCTATATAATTTCTAGGTCATTCTAAACTAAAGTCAACTTTTAGTCAACTATACTAGTCAAACTAGGTCAAAGCTTAGTCAACTAGTCAATTAGTCTAAGTCTAGTCAAATCTAGTCTTGGTTAGTCCACAACAAGTCTAACCAAAATCTAGCCCATGCATACAAGAATAAAAAGTATACCATGTCTACATTAAATCTACTCTAGCTAGTACTAACATAGATAGCCTACACAAATGTATACACTATATAGGCCTATAATATAGAGACTATATATACCTAGCCTCTACTAGATAGACTAACCTATATATAGATACATATATTCATTCATACATCTCTACATAAGTTATGCATAAGAATTTGGTACCACAGAGGTTTAAGGATAGTAGGAATGTAAACCTAAACAAGATGGACGGGTATTAGGATGTATAGGATACATATAGTGAATGCATGACATGGAGTACTCTCATGAACCTTACATATGTCAGGTCTGAACTATAGATATTCGAGTCTAGATGGCTGAACCAATTTAATGACAGGAAATCGAATGCAAGAAGTAAATTTATTGAGGTCAGGAGTATGTGAACTGATGCAAGCCATTAGTGGGGTATACATGTAAGACATATACATAGTGTGTAGGACAATGCAGTAGATGATGTGTAGGGCATGACAAAGAGTGCAGTGCAATGCATTATAACTAATGCAGTGATATGTGGAGAGTGTTGCAGACATAACCAAGTGCAGGCCAAATTTGGATGCAGACATATGTAGGTGATGTGTGTTCTGAAACCAAACTTGATCTAAGTGTAGTGAATGATGCAGGACACTCAATTGTGGTGAATTATTACAGGTATGTGGTGTATAGGCAATGTACAGGCAAGTGTTCTCTGTTGCTAAGACAGGTATCTGAGTTTTGAATGCTCGAGAGTCACAAACCCTAAATTAACATGTGAAGATCCAATTTAACATCAAATTATTATGTGATAACAAGTGTCAAACATGTATTAGTGTCATAGGGTTTATCTCGAGTCCAACAACTAGACACGAGGTGTCCAAACCATATTAAACACACACAGACACACATTGCACAGAGCAGTCTCATGCAGTGGGTGCGAGAGCTCGTGGACAAGACATGGCTCACGTGGAGCTACGTGGTTATGTCCACGTGTAGCCAACATGTAGGGCTACACTTTTGACACAACATGAAGCACGACGTGTCCTTTGCGGATACAAGACCCGTATCAGAAGCGGATCTCGTGCACGCGTATGTCAGTGCAAAACAGTGTACACTGGATTTGTGTCCGACACGAATCGTCATGACACGAGGCTTGGGGGCTGACCTGTCAGTCATGGCCCCCACCATCATGCCAAGTGGCAGCTTTCCACGTGGCCTATACGAGTAAACCCCCTCGAGCAGCAGGGCACAGTGTACTATGTTCTGCGAGCGTGTTCGTGTCCAATTTGGACACGAACACGACACGATATCCAGCTCAGTCCAAGGGGAAATGAAAACACATATAGATCTACATTTTTGTAAAATTAGTTTCTGAAAATAGCAATAAAAACTTTATTGAGGCATTTCAACAAACACCTAAATCTAGTGAATGATACGTATCCGATACGGACACCAAACCAATTTAATTCCTACCAAACTTCACCTACAGCTAGGGGACACCTAGATGGATGCATCTATGGAAAGAAATCAAGAATTATAGGTGATTTTAATGGATTACCTATAGAGAGCCAATCTCCAAGAAAAAGCCCCAAATTGAGAAGTCTCCTTCCTCAAGCAATATCCAAATGAGCTCCCCTCCTTGCAAGCTAGCCTCCTTCAACCTCTACTCCAGATTTAGAATCAAATGCAAAAGATTGAGATCAATTTGGTGGAGAAATGGTGAGCAATGACAATTTGGGAAAGAAATTAGGGTTTCTAAAAGGGGGTGTTCTAAAAGAGGCAAGTGGTTATGTAGAGATATTATATAGGCTGAAATTAGGTCACTCTTGGGCTATTTTGGCTAGCCACGTAGAGAGTTAGGTTTCGGTTTCTATATGAATGGACTTTGGGCCAAGATCATTAGCTAGCTAGCTCAACCCCTTAGCCAAAAGTCCAATGCACTAAACACTCAATCTCTCCATGAAACTTAGCCACTCTCAAGTCAACTAAGACCAACTTAAGTTAGATTAGGGTCCCACACCATGCTAACTAAGTCACCAAAGTCAAATTCAAACTCTAGGCTAGTCTCTAAAGTCACAACTAGCAAAAGTCAAAATCACAACACCAATGCAATAAATAATTCACCAAAATCAAAATGACCAAAATACCCTTGGGCAAAAATGTAGAAATAAATCACCCTAATCACATGGTTAGGTTTCCTTGGTCATGGTTGGTCTCTAGGTTAAGTAGTATCTAGGGTTTCACTAGCAAAACACCAAAATTATAAATCACCCATTAAAATAGTTTCTAAAAGAGTTAAAAATTACCAAAAATCATAACATGATTTAAATCTTATTATTAAATGACTAAAATTACAAAAGTTCAAAATTACTCTCATTTTAGAAAACTGGGTGTTACAAGTCTACCCTCCTTAGAAGAATTTCGTCCTCGAAATTAAGAGTGGTCATACTCTTTCTAGGTCAAACCCCCAACAATTATGGTCTCAGAAAACTTATCTAAATCACACAATATTGAAAGGACAACATACAGGGTCATGACATGCCATGTCCACCTGAGGTCTCATCTAGCTACACTAACAATGCTACAACATAAGACAATCATAAGGTATCAAAACATACAAGCAATGTGGGGTGTATCAATTATCTCAAAAGACATGCT
>JANAVB010006352.1:0-21213 GCA_029216955.1 Iris pallida
TGAAGTCTGTCACGTCTCTAAAAAGTTAGAGATTAAACTGGGCAAACGGTTTGTCAAAACTATAGCTCAGGTGAACACAAGTCACAAGGCCAAGCACAAATACAATACGACCAACACTGCTAGAACTGCCAGAAGCCATGCATATATGTATACCTTTTCACGCAATAAGAAAACACACACATCTTCAAAAAACATATACATGATCTTTGAACTACATCGAGCACTAAACACTTCTGCTACATGACATTATTGTCGTATGAAAAGGCATATATCACACCAGTGTAAGATAAGAAAGCTAATAGATCTGAATGTATATGTATGGGTTCCAAAAACTAACATATCAGGACCATCAAGAAAGTGGGTACTAAAGGTTACATCTTCAATTTGTGTTGTAGGTGGACTTTTCTCATCCCACTAGAAGCAAGTGGATTCTCGATAGTGGTTGCTCCAGGCACATGACAGGTGATAACACAATGTTTACAAATCTATCGATGAAGAAAAAAGGTTATATATCCTTTGGGAACAACCTTAAAGGGCATATTATTGGAATTGGCGACATAGGTACTTCTCCCTCATCCATTATTAAAGATGTATGTTTAGTAACAGAATTAAAACATAACCTATTAAGTATTAGTCAACTGACTGATCATGGTTATGGAATTAATTTTGTTAAGAATCGGCAACGTTTTAAAGATCAGCGACTTACGTTTCCGCGACAAGTCCAAAACGTCGATAATTGCGTCGGTAAATATTTTTAGCGACGTAATTTGTCATTTTAGCGACGTCTTTAGGCGTCGCTAAAACGGCTTATTCTGGTAGTTAGAGAGGACAACATATATGTACTATATCTGTCAGGAAAGACTAGCAGTACAGGGAAGTGTCTGTTCACAACTTAAGACAAAAGCTGGGTATGGTATATGCATCTTAGACATGCGAACATGAACACTATTGCAAGATTGTCCACCAAAAAACTGGTAGAAGGCTTACCGGATATCACTTTCAAAAAAGATATAGTCTGTGTCGAATTTAAAAAAAATAAGGCATCTAGATCATCTTTCAAATCAATAAACATTGTAAGTACCTCTAGACCTTTGTAATTATTACAGATGGACTTATTTGGACCAAGTAGAGTCGCCAGTCTTGGTGGTAAGCTATACGCTTACGTGATAGTTGATGACTATTCACGATATACTTGGGTTTACTTTCTTGTAAATAAAAATAAGGCATTTTCGAAATCTGTATCTTTTTGTAAAAAGGTACAAAATGAGATAGGATTCATGATTACTCGGATACGAAGTGATCATGGAGGAGAATTCAATAACCATGAGTTTAAATCTTTTTATGATTCAAATGGACTATCACATGAATTCTCTTGCCCCAGAACTCCTTAACAGAATGGCGTTGTGGAGAGGAAGAATAGAACTCTTGGCGATATGGCCAGAGTTATGGTTAACCAGCATACTCTTCCAAAATATTTTTGGGCAGAAGCTGTCAATACAGCATGCCATTTTCTGAATAGAGTTCTTATTAGACCTATCTCTAAAAAGACTCATTATGAATTATGGTTTAATAGAACTCCTAACATCAGTTATTTCAAGGTCCACTACAAGAAAAAAGGCTTTTCATGACGGGTATTCCCTGTCAAGAAATGGGTATCTTGACAGTTGCGGATCCGTCAAGTAGGCCAGAGTCAAGAAAAGCTCCCATTTTCTTGACGGTCCCTGGAAGGGCTTTTCTTGACAGGTTTTGGCCGTCATATGAAGTAATTTTCTTGACTGATTTTAGCCGTCAAGATAGCAGTTTTTAGAAACCATCAACGTAGGCAAAAACTTTTCTTGACTCTGGCCTCGATGATGGCCTTTAGCCGTCAAAAAAAGCATTTCTTTTGACGGAAAAAACCCGTCATGAAAAGCATGAATTCACGGCTATTATGCAGCATGATTTGAATTAAAATTGACGTTTGACAACCGTCAAGAGAAGCTATCCAAATTACCGTCAAGCGAAGCTTGCCAAAATTCCGTCAAGAATTATATAATATTAATCAAACACACATAATATTAATCCAGAAGCTATACACATCAAATTACTATAAAACCCAAATTTTATATTAACAAACTGTATTGTTCATACAACAAAAACTTCTAATACACATCATACCACATGTATTCATCACTTGTCCAACCACAACATAATCCAACCATAAATTACACATATCCCACATCTGTTGTTTCCATACCACTTAAACATCCATCAATGGTCGCCACAAAACATAATCCAACCAGACAAAATGAAACCAAAAAAGTAGCAAACCATACCGGAGCACATCCCTCCCATATCCACAACATTCCCCTATTAACAGTATGCATGCACCTTCATTTTTCAGCAAGATCCTGAAAGAACAAGAACACAAATTATCAATATACTTTCCTACATGTTCTTATATAGATATTTAACTCACTACTATAGAATTATCAATACAATTTGACTTTATTGCTGCACACACAAGAACTCGAGAGAATTTGAATCACTTGACAAGAATCTGAAGGCTAGCAATACTGAAACTATAACATAAACATGTATCAATCATGTAAAGAATCTTAAGGCTAGCTAAATTATCAATCATGTAAAGTTTCTTATTGATGATTAGATATCGGTTCAGTTTGCTGTACGGGAAATTTATATGGGTAAAGATGCATACAGGTATCCTGGAAATGTCTGGATACAAACAGGTATCAAATTGGACATAGAACAATTAATAACAATAACAATAACTGTATGTTATTGGGAAAATTGCAAATGTCTATGCCAACCTGAAAAGTGTAGACCATTAAACTATATACCACATTCCCAAACATGTAGCTCAACTGGCTGGTATTTCCTGAAGGAATCAATTTTATAAGAGCTCTTCCTTCATAGTGAAATGACACACAAGTCCAAACAAAACTTTCCTAACATGCAGCTCAAGTGGATGGTGTTTAACAAAATTTCTGAAGGAATCGCTTTTATAGAGCTCTTTTATCCTAGTAAAATTACACTCAACTTAGTCAAACAAAAATAGCACACAAAATAACCAACACAATAAGTTATTAGGATTGGCATTAAAGCAACATCGCTAACTTACATTTAATTGACTATATGTTATACATAAGAAAGTTATCATTGTATAAACTTTCATCAGGAAGCACTGAAGAGAAAAAAATCTTCGATAAGATGACCAACAAATAGTCATGGAGTAACATTTAATGAAAAACATTTGCATTCAATTGATAGGAAACAAACCCCTTGGATTATGTTATACTGAATTGATAATTATGCAAAACATTTAATGCAAAACAGTTTGACTTTATTACCATACTGAAACTATAAATCAAAACCATATATTTTGTTATAAATATTTGTAAACATTGCTTTTACAGAATCAGACAACTGACCAAGATATGCATATTCTAATATGCAGGTTACAACAACAAAGAAATCGCTTATCTCACTTTAGAACATGCTTCTTAAGGACGTGATAGTCCACTTTCAGAGTCATGCCACCTTGCTCAAACAAAAATATTGCATACTGGAATTCAACTTTCACATATATGCGCAAGCAATCAAATAATCAATGAATAAAAATGTTATCCAAAATTTCTTCAAGAACTATCATTTTAGATTGACTAACAGAGTTTTAAGCCCAAGCTTGAGTATCAGAATTTTAATCTCAAGCTCAAGCTTGAGTATCAGAGTTATAACCTGCTTTTATAACTGTGATCAATGCATACAGTTAGTTACTTGAGAACCAAAGGAAAAGGGGGAGAGTACATTAATGGCTATTGGCAGATAGGTTCAGTATATATCAGGCAAGTTAGCAGAGGAGAGGATCTCAGTAAAAGTCCAGTATTAGTTATAAAAGTCTAAAATTAAATGGTCTAGCACACAAATAAATGCATATATTTACTATATATAAAGTCTAAAATTACTTGCGACGATTTGTTAGTTAAGGAACTGCAAAACATGTTCCGTCCACTCTGTACGAACTTTATTATTTTTTCGAAATTGTAGTCTTTTTTTATTATACTATTTGTAAATAGGAAGAAAAAATGAAATTGTTACTGTCATGATATATTTATATTCTAAATATACATGTCGATTAAGAAAACATCACCTTTGGATTAAGTATGGTTCGATCAGATGTGATCTCCTTCATAAATCTCATCACGTAGTACCCACATTCCACAGAGCCGGCTTGTTTTGGCGCCTAATCATAGAAAAGTAAGCAAAGTCCTTACAAACTTGTATTTATTTTTTATTTACATTTACATGAGAGAAATATTTTGTACATTAATTGTTATCCAGTTCAATTTAAAAATTTTGACTTGATTTTCCATTTGAGCATGAAACATTCAAAGTCCACTATATGCAAATTAAAGTGGATAATATTAATAGTCATTATTGAATCATCTAATTAGTACCTTAACTGTAGTTGTGTTCCTAAAATATGATACAAATATTGATGCATACCTTGTTACAATGTACTTAAGATTGTCTTGGATGTAACTCCTCAAAGAATCCAGATAATATGCTCTCATTAGTGGCAGGTCAATAACAACCAAAACCCAATGTATCTGTAACACAATATAGCACCAAGATATATACAAGTTATCGAGTTAGTAAGAACTTGTAGAAGAGGAATAAGTAAGAAAATATACTACCTAGGGTTTTATGGCAAGAAAACAAGTCGACTTTCTTTTTGAGATATCAAACTATTACAAATATGTCGTGCCCTTGCATCCCGCATTCCAAGAATGTCTTTCAAACAAGACGAGGAGATTAGTCTCGGATTAATGAAGCAAACATCCTCGACATGGTTTAGCTCCTTCAAACGAATGTACAATAACCTATATGTGTAGTTTGCAGATTACTTAGATCAACTTATTAATGTAATAAAAAAATTGAAAACGCAATAGCTAACTTAACATAGGCTATAACATGGTACATGGAAAGTCCAGTTGATACCAAAGTATCCAGATGATACCAAAGTATCCAGTTGATACCAAAGTCCAGAAATAATTAAAAGTCCAGTTGATACCGAAGTAATCCAAATTACTGAAACATGAACAACACTTACCCAAACAAAACTTATCAAAACAAAAATATGATGTATATATTGTGTCAGAATCCCATATATATGTCTCAGGAACAACACTTACCCAAACAGGAACAGCACTTATCCAAACAAAACTTACTGAAACAAAAGCCCAGTTGATTCCCATATATTGTATCAGAATCCCGTATATATGTCTCAGGAACAGCACTTACACAAACAAAAATATGATGCATACCTCTTTTGATAAACATCACTTGCCAAAAACAAACACATAATATGATGCCTACCACTTTTGAAGTCCTCTTTTTGTTATTATTAGAAGGTGTCATATTAGGCATTCTTGATGTATGCAAGGTGGCCGAAAAAAGGCTATAAAATAATATGCATAACTCAAAAAAATAAGTAGAGGAGATTTTACAATATATGTGAAACAAAATAAGTGGATAGTATCAGTAAAAATAGGCTGAAGTAATCGTATGAGTTCAAAAATAGAATTCATTAAGGTCACATATGATAAGAAACTTTTGTCCAACATTTACTTATCAACCTAATCCCCTTCACAACCAACTCTTTTATAACACATATTATCGTCATCTCCAGCATCAAATAATATATAGGGGTGTAAACAGGTCGGACGGACACGGACAGTCCACTGTCCGTGTTCGGTCCGAAAATAAAAATGAGTTCGAACGGACACGGACAGTCCACTGTTCGAATTTGGGCCGGACGGACACGGACAACCATTGTTCGTTAATTCAATCGAACGGTCCGCGGACAAATTAAATATATTATCAAAAGCTATTATTTTATCAAGATTACTTGATAGTAGCTAAAAAAATCAAGTTGAAAGAAAATATAATAGAAGGTTATAGAATACAACAAACAATGGTAAATGGTTAATGAAAATCGCGACCGAACAACAATAAATTGATGCAAAACCAAAATGATATGACATAATTGATGCAAACCAAATGAGTTTCCACTATTGGACGGTCCGCGGACAAATTCGGACTGGACATGGATATGACCGTGTCCGTGTCCGATTTTTAAACGGACCAAAAAATATGTCCAAGTTTTGTTCGTTAATCAATCGGACGGCCTGCGGTTTGAACCATTTATCGAGCCGGACACGTACGGACAACGGAATACTTTGTCCATTTTATACCCCTAATAATATATCAGTATTCATCGATGCATTAGCAAAGGGATGATGTTCCATTGTATTATCCAGGTCTTCATCATCTTTTTGTGCATATAGTCTTTTTGAACCAAGGACAAAACAACAGAACATTGAGGATCAAGTTGGTCTTTTACATAAAATACTTGCTTGGCCTGTGAAGATAAAATAGAAGAATCTGATTTGTACCCAACTCGATTAAGGTCGACCAACGTGAAACCAAGTTCATCAACCTTAACACCCTTACTATCGACCCAGTCGCACTTAAATACTGGAATGTTGAAACTGTGATAATCAAGCTCCCATATTTCTGTGATAACTACATAGAAACACATGTCCCCTACTATAGGATTCTTATCTTTCGAACTTGTAATCTGCATTATCGTAGCTACAAGACTAACTCCATTATTTTAGGTAACTCGAGCGTTGTCGCGACCCTTCGTGTGATAGCGACAGCCATTAATAACGTAGCTAGAACATTTAAGCACATAGTGGCTAGGCCCTTGTGCTATCCACTTCACAGTTTGTGAAATGTCTTATTTTTCATTAAATTAACTGCCAACCTGCGAAGTTTCAGATTTATTAAAATCAAACTTAGCATCTGAATAAGTTAAAATATAACTACAATAATATTGCTACAACTTCTACCTTCTCATGTAACCATTGGATAAATATTTGATTGTGTTTGTCCTGCAACCAATTTTTAGTTTTAGATTTAAGGGGATGTTGTGATTGTAGCCACTCCATATGCTCACTGTCAAGACATCATAACAAACATAATCATACAATTTTCTAACAATTTTTCATACAATGAATAAATAGAAAATTCATGATAAAGATGCTTACTCAATATAAGGTTGAATTTTATCTGTATTCTCTAAAACATATAAATGGGCTTGTTGCCATTCTTCACGATCAATTGCAAAATTGTGACCTCCAGGCAAAGGTTTGCCATCTTTAATGTTGCCCTTCCTTGCAAGTGGATTTCCTACTGCCTCAACATATGATAGATACTCGCTACAAAATTCTATTGCTTCTTCTGCAATGTAACATTCTACAATGCATCCTTCGGGACGGTTATGATTGGGCACATAAACCTTCAAGGATTTCATGCACCTTTCAAATGGTACATCTGTCAGAAAAATAAGTCCACATATCCTGACTTGTGCAACAAGATCGAGAGTTAAATGGACCATAATGTCAACGAAAGACGGTAGAAAGTACTTTTCTAACGTGCTGAATGTGACCACGAGATCATTTTGAATATTGTTTAGCTTATTCACATCTACCACTTTCTTGCAAATTGCATTGAAGAAGAAGCAAAATACAAACTCTAACCGGCTTAGGCAAAATTGAACGGATTGCCACGGTTAGTAGTTGTTGCATTAGTGCATGACAATCATGGGATTTCAGACCATAAGGCTTCACATCTTGCATTGAGACAAGATTTTTGATATTAGAAGAGTAACCTTCAGGAACCTTCACGTCTTCCAATATTTGACAAAATATTTTTTCTCATCCTTCATCAATGTATAACAAGCACGCGGCAAATAAGTTCGTTTCTTTTCAAAATCTGGTTTTAATTCAGTCCTTAGACCCTCGTCCACAAGATCAAGATGAACATTGACACCATCCTGTCTTTCCAGGAATGTTAAGCAATGTACCATATATGCTCTCATAAACATTTTTTTGATGTGCATAACGTCGAGTGTGTGGCGGATATGCAAGTGTTCCCAATAGTCAAGTGTAAAGAAAATTGACTTCTTCTTCATCCATCTTCTTTCACCTAACTGTAATGCTTTGCACTTTGCATGTTTCTTTCCCATGAGTTCAAAATTTTATCAACCTCGTCTAATATCTCTTTTTTGCTCAACGGTGTTGGAGGACACCAAATTCCTGCTTACCATTGAAAACATTCTTTTGAGTGCGATACGGATGATGTCGTAGGAGAAACCTCCTTGTACCAGTACACACATTTTTACCACTAGGTTTCAGTCCAGGCGCATAAGTATCTTCCCCGCATATGGGGTAAGCATAATACCCCTTGGTAGTGCAACCAGACAGATTTCCATATGTAGAAAAATCGTTGATAGTCCACAACAATATGGCCTTTAAAGTAAAGAACTCTCTTTTTTTGCATCATAAGCATCAACTCCATCTTCCCATAAAAGTTTCAAGTCCTCAACTGATGGTGCTAAATAAACATCAATATTATTGCCCGGCTGATTTGGACCTGATATTAATAGCGACAACATCATGAATTTTCTTTTCATGCACAACCACGGCGTAAGATTATATGTAACCAATATAACTGGCTAACAACAGTACCTACTACTAAGGGACTTATGTGGATTTATGACATCAGCTGAAAGAGCTAATCGAAGGTTTCTAGGTTCTTTCGTAAAATTCGGCCACTTGTGGTCAACTAGCTTCCATGATGCGGAGTCTGCATAATGACAAAGTTTGCCGTCAACTACTCTTTCATCAGCATGCCAAGTTAAGTCCTTTGGTGTCTTTGAGGATTGAAACATTCGTTTAAACCAGAGAATGGGAGAAAAATACCACAGAAGTTTGGCAGGAACTTTTTTTACTAAAACTTGATGAGGATCATCAGTTGCCTTCTTACATCTTGATGTTCCACAAGTGGGACAATCCAATAAATCGCTATATTCCTTTCTATAAAGTATGTAATAATTGGGACAATCATGTATCTTCTCATATTCTAAACCCAGAGCTATCATCATCTTCTTAGCCTCGTACATTGATGAAGGTATTTTATTTTGTGTTGGGAACATATCATGAAAATTTTTCAACAACTCTGAAAAGCTACTATCAGACCACCCAAATCTTCCTTAATGTTATACAATCTCTCAATCCTGATAGTTTTGTATACTTTGAACAACCAGGATACAGAGGCTTTTCAACATCTTCGAATAGATAAATAAATGACTTGCGGTAACCAGAAACATGTCCATATGCAGCATTAACCATTTTTACAACATCTGCAGTATCTTCAAAGGAGTCATCTTCATAGTCATGTGTTTCATCAGCATATGTTTCAAAGCTTGACGATCCTATCTTTTCATGTTTCTCACCATGCCAAACCCATACTATATAACTTCGATCTATACCCCTCCTAAACAAATGTTTTCTTACGTGCCCCAACGTTTGAAATGTCAGATTCCCACATTTTTTGCATGGACATCTAATAGAATTAGGATTAGTTGAATGGAGTTTTGTAAAGTCAAGAAATTCTTCTACTCCTTCCTCATATTCCCTACACATTCTATCCTTTGACATCTACGATTTATCCATTTTGGATTGGATTAGAATAGAAGTGCCTACACAGATTAATATAACATGTTAGCCATGATTTAGACATGTAACTCTACTTAGCAAGATAAAAGTGCAACTACAAAAATTTTGGAGTAAAATAGAGGATACAAATAAAGTATCATAGGACAACATGAAAGTTTTGGAGTAAAACAAAGGATACAAATGTAATATATTATATTGTAACAGTCTGTATACCTGAGCTTTAACTTTTGATGACCTTAGTCTAGTCCTTGAGGTCTTTGCTTCATCCTTTCCTGCAACAAAAATATGGCAGAGCTATTTTTTAAGCTACAACAGCATTTAATCATTTCATGACCATAAAAACATGTATACATCAGAGCTCAAAACAAAAGATATTAAAAGCAATAGCAAGTATCGGAGCTCAGAAGTAGGGACTGGACACTGAAGACTAAAGTATCATGTATTTATTTAGTATATAACACTATACATAAGTGAACTGAAAATAATTGCTTAGAAATCACAATTCTCAGGTACATACCCCATCTCTGACTGAATTCTAAGTTACAAATAACAAAGGATTCCACTTGTAACTGCCATAAAAACTTATCAAGTAAAGATTATTTTTTATAGTTGAAAGTGCTAGATAAATACAATTACGATCTCTTCATACATTTGGAAAAGAATGTTATCCATTAACTTCAAGGATCATAAATTTTTACTAAACAACATAGATTAATTTGACATTACATATTAGCAAACTAATGCAACATTGAAGTAGGAAGAAACTAAGAGTTTATGCATTTCTGTCACAACCCGCACCCTAGAGTAAGGGCACGAGACATGGGTATGTCCAGCCTACGCCGCAGTGTCAGCGGTAGAATGCTGTCCTAGGTCAACATACATCTAACAATAATATACTAAACAGTTTATACTCCCCGAATGGGGGTGACATAACAGTAAATAAACTCAATCACAACTAAGGAAGAGATAGCACGATATGATATAGAACTCAAGGAAATACAGATGATAAAGTAGTCTAAGATAACATCCCCGCAATAATCCAGAGTAAAACTCAGCTACAGGATATGAAAGAATATATACAACTCAGAATCTCTGAACAGAAGTAAAGTCTACCTAAACAGTCTCATGACAACATAAAAATAAGATAAGGCCTAACTAAGCTAGTCTAGGTAATTGGGGTGATGTCCTCAGCTAGAGCTGGGTCCTCCTGAGAGTCCAGCTCGTAAGTGTCGTCTAGGGCTTCCCCGTAGAAGGTATCCACACAGGCCTCCTCCTCGTCCTCTGTAATATTTTCAACAGGTCCAGTCAGGACATGAGCGAGTACAGTACATCTCAACAGTTCATAGCAGGTTAGGAAATATAATAATGCAGTAAAGTAAGATACAAGTACTGAAAGAAGTGCAGTATGTAAACAGAGAGAGAACTGTAATAGAAATATCTACTATAAATAGAGACTAACAGTGGCTAGTGAGTCAGAGTACAATATAGACATGTAAATGGCATAGAAGATTCTGATGCTACACTATGGAAAGATTATGATGCTACACTACTTGGATAGTATTCACATATCTAATTCTACTCCCCCGAGGTTATGTTATGATTCCATGCAAAAGCCCCTACAGGGTGATACATGGATGTCCCATAAATGGGGATTCTAAGAGATTCTAGGATACCCAGTAAATGGGATAAGGATTCTAGGAGACTCTGTGATCATAAGAGTATATGTCACAAGTGATCAAAGAACCAATGAAGCATAGTGATACGCCATGTAAGTGAAACACACAGAACATATAGTATCCGATGCTCCCTAAGGATAACATCTCAAGAAGGGATCCATATAGTACCAATCCGTGTGACCAACGTGACAGTAACAAGTAAAGTAATTTAATGCAGGAAATAATTCAAAGCAGGATATAAAATGATCAGAGAATGTACTCGCCTGGTATCTGAGTGTCCAATATGAAAGTACTGTCCGATGAGTAGTGTCTGACTCCTAATCAGAACAGCACAAGTCACAACAAGTCTAAAATGGTAAAAATGAAGTTCTACTATGCACTCTACATGAGTCTAGGTCAATCTAGGCCAAAGTCAACTCTTGGTCAACTCTGGTCAACCCTAGAAGTCAAACTTAGTCAACTATGGTCAAACTAGGTCTAACAAGTCTAAACTAGGTCAAACTAGTCTATACTAGTCGACATTAGCCTATACTAGGCCTAACTTATCCAAACCAGTCTAAACTAGGCTAAACTGGCTTATGCTAGTATACTAAGTCATTACAACTCATACTAGCTAGTACACACCACAACTCAAACCTAGTCACTACAAGTCTATACACATAGGGTAGCCATATACATGGATACCTACACAAGTCTACATATATTACACTCACACATACTAGGTTATAGTACAATACATTAGGAATTTCCCATATACATATATATACACATATATATATATAGGCTCAAAACAAAATACACCTATGTGTAGGCTACCTATTCTTTATATACATTACATATGCATTATTTATATACAATATATATTATATATATATATATATATATATATATATATATATATATATATATATATATATATATATAAATACATGATATAGTAGAGAGAGTGTATTTATGTGTGTGTGTAAACTGTGTGTATGTGTGTGTGAAAACAATGTGTGTAGAGAGAGGGTGATGTGGGATAGTGCTAAAGTGTATGAAATGAGTGAGAGGGTACATAAGAATCTGATAGTGTCTAGGTGACGGTGTGAGTGAATGGTGAGTGAAATATGTGTGTGATAAAGAGTGGAAACAGTGAGGGTGTGAAATAGGGATAGCAAGGGAAAGGAAATCAATCACCACAAAATAGAAACTGAACCCATTTCACAGTTTAGAAAAATGGGAAATCTGAACCCAGTTTCCAGTTTTTTATTCTAACCCCATTTGATGCAATAAACCACCAAATGAACCCAAATTCGACACACAACTAGATTACCTATAGGAGAACCCATATTGGGACTTAAACCAACATTTTAACAGCATTACATAGGTTAAAATAAGTGACTAAGTCCACTCTCAAAAACTGGAATTTTCAGGATATACATTCACTGTATCAGAAATTAGGAAATTGATAAACAACTATTAAAAACACATTAAAATTCAATTTAAAAGGTTGGTAATCAAAATATACATTATATACGTGTCCTACAATGAGTTTGTGTCCACCAAAATGGACACAAACGTGTCCAATCAAAACGAGATGCAAAACAGTGCAAAACAGGCCGGTTCAGTGCACTGCATCGTGCACGTGTGCACGCGTGTCGTGCACACGACACAGCACGAACTAGGACACGTGCTCGTGCACACGTGTACGCCCACACTAGGGTTAGGACTAGGTTGACCTGCATCGTGTCTTTGACGTGTCTGTGAGTGATACGAAAGCCGTATCAGTGTCAAGAAATCCCGACTGCACTGTCAGTCCCTGACCAGTGCAACGAGGCTAACTCTCTCGACACGCAATGTGGGCCCCTGAAACTTGACATGTGGTGTGTCAGTGGGTGCCCCATGAAGTGTGTCGAATCTCGTGTCAAGTGGTCGTATATTGTGTCCTGTGGAGCCCCCGCACAGCAGGACACGCGTACAGCCCCGCGCGCGTGTGCGCACCCGCGTGTGCACGTGTCGAATCTGACACGATACGACACAGGGACACCCCCAGTCCAAAAGAAACGTGTAAGCGACAACAAAAACTAATTTCCTATTCAAATTGATTTCGAAAATAACACAAAAAGTTTCTTTGTGGCATTTTCACAAACACCTACACTATAGGACTGATACGTGTCCATATAGGACACGAAATGGACTCAAATTCTAGGGTTTCCTATTCCTACAGTTAGGTTAGGCCTAGGACTCCCTAGATATACAATAAAACCAGAATTTTATGGTGTAAATAGAAAGTTACCTCTATGTATCAAAATCCCCAAAAAGCTCTAAAGAGAGATGTTCCTCTTGAGAGTCAAACTTCTCCAAATTGATTTGAATCTGAGAATGAAATATAACAACAGAAAGAACACTAAAATTAAAACCTATTGCAATTTGTTTGAGGGAAAATGGAGCTAAAATGGAATTTCTAGGGATTTTGGAAGTTGGGACATTACCTCTTTCTAAAGCTTGTTCTTCCTTAGAGGCTAGCCCTAATTTCTAAGAGAATATTTATAGAGTGGGAATCCCTAGGAGGGGTTAAGTGGCTGTACAATTAATGTTAGGGTTAGGGTTGGGCACTAGGCTAATGGGCTTTGGGCTTAGTCATAAAACAATGTCTCAAAAATCACAAGTTATGACTTGTGGTCAAAATCTTTCTATTCTAATCTCTATATTCCTATTTGATTTCACTAATTAGAGTATGGTTAACTTAACTTAACCTAGGGTCTCATATCTAGCCAAGTCCAACTCAACTAGGGTTAGGTCACAAAGTCAAAGCTAGTCAAAGTCAACCTAGTCAACCCTCATTCAAACAATTCTAAAATAATTTCTAAAAATTCTCATAAATTCAAATAAATTCTAATAAATTCAAATTACTCCAAAAATGTCAAAAATACCCTCAAACTAAAATGTGGTAGTGACAAATCTACTCTCCTTAAAAGAATTTTGTCCTCGAAATTGAAAGGCGAAATACAACTGATGAGAAGGATAGAAAGTATACCTCACGGTCCAAAACGATATGGGTAATGCTCGCGCATCTCATCTTTCCGCTCTCAGGTAGACTCTCCTGGAGAATGATGCCTCCATGTGATGCGTACCAAGGGTATCACCTGGTTCCTCAGAACCTTCTCCCGTCGATCCAGAATCTCCACTGGCTGCTCTGGGTAGCTGAGAGAAGGCCCAACCTCAATCTCTGAGTGATTGAGCACATGGCTAGGGTCAGCCATGTACCGTCTCAACTGTGATACATGGAATACATTATGGACCCCCACTAGCACAGGCGGTAAGTCTAGCCTGTATGCAACATCACCGACTCTTCCGCTGATAACGAAAGGGCCGATGAAGCGCGGGCTAAGCTTTCCGCCTCCACCAAAACGTATCGTACCACGAGTCGAAGATATCCTCAAGAAAACCTGTTCTCCGACCTAAACACAAGCAAGGTCTCAATTAATTATAATAAACAAACATGATCAAAAAATCACAAACAAATAAACCTAAATCTAATCCTACTCTAATCTGTACCTCAAACTCCATGGCCTCCGGTGGCTATCGGCCCAGTGCCGATGTTTGTCCTGCGCCACGTGAAGTCTGTCCCTGATGAGTTTCACCTTCTCGGCTGCGTCAACAACCATCTCTGGCCCGAGTAAAGCTCGCTCACCAACATCATCCCAAGATAAGGGTGTACGGCACCTACGCCCGTACAGAGCCTCGAAAGGTGACATCTCAATATTGGCCTGGAAACTGTTATTGTAAGCAAACTCCACCAAATGAAGATGATCCTTCCAGGAACCCCCAAAGTCCAGGACGCACGTCCGTAGTATATCCTCAAGTGTCTGAATAGTCTGCTCCGACTGTCCGTCCGTCTGGGGGTGGTATGCAGTACTAAACTTGAGCTGAGTGCCCAAGCTGGTCTGCAGACTCCTCCATAAATGGGAAGTAAAGCGACTATCCCGATATAAGACAATGCTGACCGGAATCCCATGAATCCTGACTATCTGCCGCATATACATCTCCGCCAGCCTCGCTGTAGACGTACCCACCTTGAATGGCAAAAAGTGGGCCAATTTGGTCAACCTGTCAACGATGACCCAAATCGCGTCTTATCCTCCTAGTATATGCGGCAATCCTGATACGAAGTCCATACTAATATGCTCCCATTTCCACTCGGGAATGGGCAGCGGCTTGCAACAATCCACCGGGCCTCTGCCTCTCTTCCTTGACCTGCTGACAGACCAAGCACCTAGCTACGAAGCGAGCCACCTCCCGCTTCATCCTGGACCACCAAACATGCTCCCTCCGATCTCGGTACATCTTGTTGGCACCCGGGTGTATAGAGTACTGAGATCTGTGGGCCTTATGCATAACCTGCTCCCTGAGATCTCCGCTGGGCACACACAACCTGGAACCGTGCCTCAAGGCACCATCCTATGCAAGAGAAAACTCGCCCTCCAGCAATCCTGCTCGAACCTGCTCTCGGAGACACCGCAGAGCAACATCCTCAAACTGTGCCAACTTGATCCTCTCCACCAAGTCTGACTGAATATGTATGCCCCACATCTACATCTGCACTCCGGGCACGATCACCTCGATCCCAAGGCTCTCTAAGTCTGCAAGCAAATGTCGATCCATGGTCAAACACATGGCTTTCGGATACCTACTCAAGGCATCGGCAACCACGTTGGCCTTTCCTGGATGATACTGAAGTAGGATGTCAAAGTCCTTCATCAACTCTAGCCATCTGCGCTGCCTCATGTTCAACTCCTTCTGAGTGAACACATACTTTAAGCTCTTGTGATCTGTGAAGATCTCCACCCTCTCACCATACAGATAATGCTTCCACAACTTCAGAAAAATATTACTGCTGCCAGCTCCAGGTTATGGGTAGGGTAGTTCTTCTCATGGGGACGTAACTGCATGGAAGCATAGGCAATCACCTTTACATGCTGCTGTAAGATGCAACCCAGCCCCTTCCCTGAAGCATCACTATAAATAGTGAATCCACCTGATCCTGAAGGCAATATCAGAATCGGAGCTGTCGTAAGCCGCTTCTTTCATCAAAAGCTGCCTAACACTCCTCTGACCAAACGAACTCAGCATCCTTCCGGGTCAACCGAGTCAACGGTTCTGCAACCCGGAAGAAATCCTGCACAAATCTCCGATAATATCCTGCCAGCCCTAGGAAACTCCTGATCTCTGCAACTGAAGTCGGCGCTGCCCATGCCTCAACTGCTACAATCTTCTTGGGATCAACTGAGATACCATCTCCAGTCACCACATGCCCTAAAAAGTCCACCCAGTCTAAGAAGAACTCACACTTAGAGAGCTTCCCGTAAAGCTGCTCCTTCCTGAGAGTCTCCAGCACGATCCTCAAATGCTCCTCGTGCTCCTCCTCAGTCTTGGAATATACCAAGATGTCGTTAATGAACACCACCACAAACTGATCTAGATACTGGTGAAACACCTTGTTCATAAGGTTCATAAATACTGCTGGTGCGTTGGTTAGCCCAAACGGCATAACCAAAAGCTCAAACTGTCCGTACCGCGTCCTGAAAGTGGTCTTAGGAATATCCTCCCTCTTCACCTTTACCTGGTGATTCTGACCTCAGATCAATCTTGGAAAATACCCGAGCTCCGCTCAACTGGTCAAAAAGATCGTCGATCCGCGGTAGTGGGTATTTGTTCTTGATCGTGAGGTTGTTGAGTGCCCTATAGTCAATACACATCCGTACTATCCCATCCTTCTTTGCACAAACAACACTGGTGCACCCCATAGCGATGAACTCGAGCGGATGAAGCCCTTATCCTGTAGCTCATCCACCTGCTTCTTTAGCTCCACCAACTCACTGTTGTTCACCCGATAGATATGCTGAGAGATGGGTTCCGCTCCTGGAACCAAGTCTATCGAGAACTCTATGTCTCTGTCTGGTGGCAATCTCGGCAACTCCTCCGAAAAAACATCTATATACTCTGCTATCAAGGGGTGTGGAATCGCCTGCTCCTCAACCGGGACTCCGCAAAAGACTCTGCTGCTCTGCTCTGCCTGACGTCTGGAGTACTCGAACTCTGGCTCCCCGATGCTCTGAAGAGAACTCTACCCCCTCTGCAATCAATGCTGGCGTGGTGCCTGCTCAACCAATCCATGCCTAGTACTATATCGTAGTTCGGCAATGGCATTATGAGCAGGCTCACCTCCAACTCACGGCCTCCCAAAACTACTCTCCGACCCTTACAAACATCACTCACGAGGATAATGCCACCCCCAGTCGTGATCTTGTAAGTCCTAGGCAATAATTCAGCTATGATACCGTGTCTAATCGTAAAAGATACTGATATGAAGCTATACGAAGCACCGAAATCGAATAATACAAAAGTTGGACTAGAGTCGAGGAGAATCGAACCTGCGATCAGCTCTCCGATGGTCTCCGCACCCTCTGCTGCCATGGCGAATCCTCGCCCCTGCTGGCCTCCCCTGGCCTGCTGCTGGTGCTAGACGAACCTCTGCTGCTGTGTCGGCAGGGCTGGTCCCCTCTGCTGGCCTGCTAGAGCTCTGACTGCTGCCCCCTGAGCTGCTCGTCCCATACGGCACTCCCTCATCTGGTGGTCTACTGAGCCACACACCAGACACTAGCCCAGCCTCTTCTGACACTCATTGAAGATATGCCCAGGCTTCTTGTAGTAGGCATAAGTAACACCCTGTCTCTGACCCTGCTGGTGCTGTCTCGGCTGCTGTTGCTGGTGAACTGGCCTCTGCTGGATCGGCTGCGACTGGAACTATCTCAGCTGCTGGTGCTGAAAATGGGGCCTCTTGGCCTGGCCTCCGCTGCTGCTGCCCCCAACTTGGTCTCGCCCCTCTTGAGCCTAAGCTCAAGATCATCCTCTGCCAACAAGGCTCCCGTCAAGATCTCCTCGAATGTGGCATCCCTGTTGTCCTTGGTCAGGGACTTGACCTCCTTGACTAGACCCTTCCGAAACCTCTGGGCCTTCGCCATCTCGCTCAAGCCCTCTACAAACCTGTCGAGGCGACCGAACTCCCCGGCGTACTCCTCCACTGAAAGGCTCCCCTGGACTAGGCTCTCAAACTGAGACTCCAAGGCTCTGAGCGCTGAATCTGGAAAGAACTTCTTCTTGAAGAAGCCCTTGAACTCCTCCCAAGTCTGCCCAGGTACCCCCATCCTGGGGTCTGACTGATACCGGGTACGAGCAAGATCTCGCATCCGGCTAGCTGCGGCCTCAATCTGGAGATCTGCTAATATCCGGGCCAGACGGAAGATCTCTCTATATGCTCGATCCACTCATCAGCATATAGAATCCCCTCTGTCCCTAGAAAGTCTCTGGGGCTCATCTTCTGGAACTGCTCTATTCCCGGTGTCCTCAGCTGCTGAACCACTGGTCGAGCTGCAACTGTCGTAAGGGCCAACTCCATGCCCCTGTCCTGTCGAGCCTGCTGCCGGTCAATGAACTGCTGGAAGTATGCGAACATTTGTGCTGTATCTACGTATCCTGTAGGCGGCGGCTACTGGAAGGGCTCCTCTGCGATGACTGGGTCCTGCCTCCGACCCGGTGGAAGCATACCCCTGCGGCTGCTGCCGAGGTCTCAATACGAGCAGAGGTGGCAGGAGCTGCAGTCCCTGGCCCTGTTGTACTGGCTGAGAGGTAGCAGTCCCTCTATAGCATCCCCATGAATGGTACGCTGCGATCGAGTCTCTACCATCCTGAAGATAGACAAACAAGAGTATCAATTTTTGAGAAAGAAGCTATATAACAAGGCGGACAATTAAAATTCAAAAGGATCAGCTAACAATAAGGATTTAGATGGCAATAAATTTTTTTCCTAATGTGATTGAGTACCTTAAAAATTAATGTCCTATATCCTACTGCAGGGTATAGTGATACTCTAATTCGAATACCACTACACTTCTAGTCTAGACCTGCATGGGCCACCATTAAAAATGTGTCACGACCCGCACCCTAGAGTAAGGGCACGAGACGTGGGTACGTCAAGCCTACCCCGCAGTGTCGGCGGTAGAATGATGTCCTAGGTCAACATACATCTAACAATAATATACTAAACAGTTTATACTCTTCAAATGGGGGTGACATAGCAGTAAATAAACTCAATCACAACTAAGGAAGAGATAGCACGATATGATATAGAACTCAAGGAAATACAGATGATAATGTATTCTAAGATAACATCCCAGCAATAATCCAGAGTACAAACTCAGCTACAGGATATGAAAGAATATATACAACTCAGAATCTCTGAACAGAAGTAAAGTCTAGCTAAACAGTCTCATGACAACAAAAAAATAAGATAAGGCCTAACTAAGCTAGTCTAGGAAATGGGGGTGATGTCCTCAGCTAGAGCTGGGTCCTCCTGAGAGTCCAGCTCGCAAGTGTCGTCTAGGGCTGCCCCGTAGAAGGTATCCACACAGGCCTCCTCCTCGTCCTCTGTAATATTTTAATAGGTCCAGTCAGGACAGGAGCGAGTACAGTACATCTCAACAGTTCATAGCAGGTTAGGAAATATATTCATGCAGTAAAGTAAGATACAAGTACTGAAAGAAGTACAGTATGTAAAAGAGAGAGAACTGTAATAGAATATCTACTATAAATAGAGACTAACAGTGGCTAGTGAGTCAGAGTACAATATAGACATGTAAATGGCATAGGAGATTCTGATGCTACACTATGGAAAGATTATGATGCTACACTACTTGGATAGTATTCACATGTCTAATTCTACTCCCCCGTACCCCCAATCAATACACAAGGATCCAACTAGGTTATGTTATGATTCCATGCAAAGGCCCCTGCAGGATGATACATGGATGTCCCATAAATAGGGATTCTAGGAGATTCTAGGATACCCAATAAATGGAATAAGGATTCTAGGAGACTCTGTG
Organism: Iris pallida; assembly: GCA_029216955.1. NCBI lineage: Eukaryota > Viridiplantae > Streptophyta > Magnoliopsida > Asparagales > Iridaceae > Iris > Iris pallida. Next base: position 20,188 of record JANAVB010006352.1, read on the forward strand.
ATCATAAGAGTATATGTCACAAGTGATCAAAGAACCAATGAAGCATAGTGATACGCCATGTAAGTGAAACACACAGAACATGTAGTACCCGATGCTCCCTAAGGATAACATCTCAAGAAGGGATCCATATAGTACCAATCCGTGTGACCAACGTGACAGTAACAAGTAAAGTAATTTAATGCAGGAAATAATTTAAAGCAGGATATGAAATGATCAGAGAATGTACTCGCCTGGTATCTGAGTGTCCAATATGAAAATACTGTCCGAGGAGTGGTGTCTGGCTCCTAATCAGAACAGCACAAGTCACAACAAGTCTAAAATGGTAAAATGAAGTTCTACTATGCACTCTACATGAGTCTAGGTCAATCTAGGCCAAAGTCAACTCTTGGTCAACTCTGGTCAACCCTAGAAGTCAAACTTGGTCAACTATGGTCAAACTAGGTCTAACAAGTCTAAACTAGGTCAAACTAGTCTATACTAGTCTACGTTAGCCTATACTAGGCCTAACTAGTCCAAACCAGTCTAAACTAGGCTAAACTGGCTTATGCTAGTATACTAAGTCATTACAACTCATACTAGCTAGTACACACCACAACTTAAACCTAGTCACTACAAGTATACACATAGGGTAGCCATATACATGGATACCTACACAAGTCAACATATATTACACTCACACATACTAGGTTATAGAATAGATTAGGAATTTTCCATATATATATACACACACATATATATAGGCTCAAAACTAGGGGTGCAACTTGGGCGTGTGGGTCGGGCTTGAGGTCAACCTGAGCCCAACCCGATAAATCATAAGCCTAGCTCGAGCCCGAGCCCGGACCGACCTCGGGTTCAACATATGAAGCCCAAGACCAGGCCCGGACGATCGGGTTTGGCTCGGGTGAACTCGGGTTGGGTCGAATCCATCGAGCTCTAATATACTAATTGAAATTTTAAACAAAAGTAATATTAAACACATAATCAAATAGCAACCAAGTCTTGATCATTATAAAATACAAACTGAAA
>JANAVB010006353.1:0-69254 GCA_029216955.1 Iris pallida
TATATATATATATATATATATATATATATATATATATATATATATATAAATAACTACATGGTATTGTATAATATATATATATATATATATATATATATATATATATATATATATATATTTGTCCATTACTTGTGGGCCTCAGCTCGGGACCGTGACCGCCCCGCGGCCACCCAGCCATCCGTGCCTAGTGAAGGGCTCGAACTTGGGACCTCCACCAAGTGAGCCCCCCTCCCTAACCACTTGGGCTAGAGACCTTGGAGATATATATATATATATATATATATATATATATATATATATATATATATATATATAACAAAATTTAATTAAAATATATAAATTTTATTTTTTTTTTCCGTGCATCGCTCGTGAATATGACTAGTATATATCGAGGAGAGACTTGGGGGCTAAAGAAAAGTAGAATACAAGAAAATATTGTCCTAAAGTTGAGGCTAAAGAAAAGATAAAAGAGAAGAAAATTATACAACATTTTCTAATGACTAATATAAGATATATTATCTAATATTATATATATAAATTATGGAGCTCAACTACCACTTAGGGGGCGTTTGGTACGCGGTATTTTTTTATTTCCGGAAAAATTTAAGATGGGAATCTATTACCACGTGTTTGGCTTATAAAAAATTTATTCCCGGAAATTATAAATACCCGGGTAAATAGTTTACCCACAAAACATGGGATTTCTATCCCTTGAGAATAGGTGGGTTTTTTTTTTGTCGGACAAAAAAAAAATTGTCTAAATTTTTTTCTTCTTTTTTGATCAATTTGATTAGTTTGAACTTTTTTTCTTTTTTTGTCGTTTTATCGCTTTTTGTCATTTTTTGTCCTTTTACCAATTTTTTGTCGTTTTAAGCGATTTTTTGTCGTTTTTACCATTTTTTGTTTTTTTGTCACTTTTTGATTATTTTTGTGTCGTTTTTATCGTTTTTTTGTCATTTTTACCAATTTTTTGTCGTTTCACCCATTTTTTGTCTTTTTTGCCACTTTTGGTTATTTTTTGTCGTTTTTACCCAATTTTTGTCTTTTTGTCGCTTTTTGTCAATTTTGTCGTTTTAAGCGATTTTTGTCGTTTTTGTAGCTTTTTGTTGTTTTTACGTTTTTAGTCGTTTTGTCGCTTTTTGGTCATTTACTAATTTTATGGCGTTTTGTCATTTTGTTGCTTTTACCGATTTTTGTCGTTTTTGTGGTTATTTTTTGTCGTTTTAACCGATTTTTTGTCCTTTTTGTCGTTTTTATCGATTATTTTCGTTTGTCGCTTTTGGTTATTTTTGTCATTTAACCGATTTTTTGTTGTTTTAACTTTTTTTTGTCGTTTTAAACCGATTTTTGTCATTTTTTGTCGTTCAACCGATTTTTTGTCGTTTTAACCGATTTTTTGTCCTTTTTTGTCATTTTTATCGATTATTTTCGTTTTTGTCGCTTTTTGGTTTTTTGTCGTTTTAACCGATTTTTTGTTGTTTTTAACCGATTTTTTTGTCATTTTAACCGATTTTTGTTGTTTTTAACCGATTTTTTTGTCATTTTTAACCGATTTTTTTTGTTTTTAACCGATTTTTTGTCAAATTTGTCGTTTTAACCGATTTTTTTTTTGTCGTTTTTGCCGTATTTTTGTTTTTGCCGTTTTACCGATTTTATGTCGTTTTGTCGTATTTTGGTTATTTTGTCGTTTTTACCCTTTTTTGTTATTTTTTGTCGTTTATACATTTTTGTCGCTTTTTGGTCATTTTTGTCGTTTTAAACCGAATTTTTGTCGTTTTTCATCGTTTTTGTCATTTTTTATTATTTGTCGTTTTTTACCATTTTTTCGTTTTTTACCGATTTTTTGTCGTTTTTATCCGTTTTTTTATATTGTTCATTTTTTTTCGTTATTATTATTTTTTATTTTTTTTTCCGGAAATATTTATATTGTCACCAAACATGGGAATGTAATTTTTCAGAAAATTTAATTCCTTGGAATTTGATTCCCGGAAATATAGAATTTCCGGCTATATAGTATTCCGCATACCAAACGCCCCCTTAGAACACATCTTAGAGACTATGAACAGATATGCACATCACTCGTGCATCTGAGTAACTAAGTATATGGTTATAATGATATTTCTTCACTACACATGTTTCAGATAACTGCGATCGACGTCGAGAAATCATATTTCGAGATTGGTTTACCATATATTCGGAAAGCGGGGGTTGAGCATAAGATTGATTTCATCCACTCACCAGCTCTTCCTGTTCTTGATAGAATGCTCCAAGAGGTAGGTAACCTTTAACCTACATGCATGTTTGCCAACTTTGATAGTCCATGAGCTAAAACTAAATGCCGAAAGAAACTGTAGGTAAAGGAGGACGAGCTCTTCGACTTTGCATTCGTCGACGCCGACAAGACGAACTATGGCGAGTACCACGAGCGATTGGTGAAGCTAGTCAGAATCGGGGGAGCGATTGCTTACGACAACACGCTCTGGTTCGGAAGTGTGGCAGCTCCAGAGGACCCATCTGCTCCACCAATTTTTATGGCAGACAGAAACTCCCTAGTGAAGCTGAACAAATTCTTGGCAGAAGATTCTCGTGTCGAGATATCTCAGGTCTCCATTGGTGATGGGCTGACTATATGTAGGCGTGTCCGTTGATCTTGCTCTGCTCCGGTCTTCCTAAAGCTGTATGATGCAATTTTCTGTTTTCTGTTTTTTTTTTCCCTGTACTATTGACACTGTGTTTATGCTGTCAATTACAATATTGGAATAATTTTTGTGATGTTAAGAAGCGAGAGCCTCCCTCCTCTACATGATGGCCGGCACAGGGGATTGGATTGTCTGGAGCTTATTTTGGTTGTCCCTTGATCCTTGTTGTGGATTGGTATTGGGACTTGACCTCTTGCAGGTCACGTTAGACCTGGAGTGTTGTCCTACGCAGAGGAAAATTGTCCAAATTCGAAGTTTTATCAGATTTACCACTCGGCCGACCATGTAGATAATATGAGTATCAAGACAGAATTGAAACGATAAATGCACTTAGAAAGAAATGATTGAAATCATGCATGTCAAGGAATGTGTTAGAGCTTGAATAGAGGAATATGTTGTGGAATGGACGTAGAAATTTGGTGGGATTTACCAAAAATGAAGAACGGAGTTAAAAAAGAAAAAAAAACTTTATGCAATTAATGCTTTCCGAAAATTGAGATATAAGATGATATATGGAATTTACACAAGAAAATGGGATTTAATTAATAGCATCAATGATTTATTTCATTTTGCTACCACGCAAAATTCCGATTGCCTGACTTGTCAAGCAACTAAAGCATTATGTTAGAAAGATCCACCGGACCACAACTAAAGAGTTGCTATTAGTTGGATGACCATTTTAGAAGAAAGAGGTCAGGTGATAGGAATTCCACCCAATAATGACCGTAATTTTATTCAGGTATATACTATAAATATTTTATAATATTTATGTTCATTTAGTTCATTTTATCAATTTTTGTGGATTGTTTCTATATTTATTAGATTGATATTTGTATACATAGGATAGGATGCTAGGTAGGACCAAGAAATAGTCAAAATGTACATTTTTTCCCTTCAAAATGTACATGTCAATATTTCTCTCTTTCTCCTCATTCTATTCTTTTACCAGATTTTTTGAAGAACTCCTTAGTCTTTAGAGTACAATACGTTATCAGACGTAGCTATACTACACAAAAACTCATGATCGTGTGATCATCCTTGCAAGATACGCGTAAGTAAGATCTCAATTATTATTTGCCCCCTGACTTCCATGGCCGATAGTCCAACAGCCATAAATGACTTTTATTTTGTCTATCAACATAAACTATGCAGATCCATCGGATCTTTCATCCATAAATGACTTTTAAATAATTTTCATATCTTTCGGATCTATTAGCTAGCAATGACTTTCAATATCAGCGTTTAGGACACTATCAAAATGGTCGGAAGCCCGTCCTCCGCACGTAGCAGCGTCTATGATGTTATGTGTCACGCCCCGACCCGAAAAAATCGTTCGTCCTCGCTAGATTTCACCCGAATAATCTTTCTCGCTGGAACGTGATGCCGCATGAGCCTGGAGTTGTGCTCGTGCAAGGCAAGATAACAGGTTCACATAAAATTATCTCAAATTGATAACATAAGCTGTCACGACCCGCACCCGCTTTTCGGGATACGAGTGTGTGTCCAAGCCCAGCCTACGCCGCGGTATCGACGGTAGTACGCTGTCTAGCCCCCAATAAACAAAGTGCTCATAAATACTAATTGCTCATTCACAACAACTAAATCAACTTTACAAAATATAGAAGTTTTACATTTGAAGAAGAATGTAAGCTTTTACAATTATAGAAACTACTACACATCTAACCCCATATATGGTCCATAGTGCAAAAGTTGACACGTCATCCTCACCTATAACATGATCCAGTCAGGAAAGGAGCAGAGTACAACCATATTGTAATTAATGTTGTTAGTCCAAAATAAGTTAGAACAACGAGAAACGATGATGGCAAAGAGTATATAAAGAACTAGTACTAGCAAGGTATGAACGATCAAGATATGAACTAGCAAAATATAAACTAGCAAGATGGGATCTAACAAGATATAAAGTGGCAGATGTAAACTAGCAAGATGAACTAACAAGATAATGGACTAGATGAGAAAAAATATGAACCACTATGTGTGTGTGAAATACCTTTAATACGTGAACGGCTGGGCTAATACGGCACATCATACGATGGCTATCCACAATATAGGGTACGGCTAACTCATACGTGGGTGTATGACTTAGCTATCCACAATCAAAATAGTTGGGTTTGTTCACGTACTTACCGAGTATTTCTTCTTTCGACTCTCTAACAATCATAACGGTTAATGATACACTAAGAAGGATACAATAACTACGGTGTCACAATCGTATCTCAACGAAATATCAAGCATGTCTCAACGGGATATCGAACAAGGAAACGATAGAGAAAACGTATAATGAACTAAAACATAAATGCAATACTGTACTTGCCTGAATCCTTGCACAAACCGTAGCCACAAGTAGATGATGAGGGAAATGCCGATCTAGAAGTGTCAACCTATACACATATCGCACCATGAACCGTTCATGAAACCATAAGTCAATTCTAATGTTCTAGTTCTAAATTCAGGGAATAGTGGCTAGTTGGGTTACTAATCTAATAATAGTTAATTCTGGAATAAATTACTTAAAAATATTATTTAACCTAATAATAATGTAAATATAATCTAAACATGTAAGTTTGGCCATCAAAAGTCATGTTTCCAATTTTGGAAACCATAACACGCAAATCGAGGCGTGCTATTGACTATCTCAAAATCATGAACTCTAGATTTGAAAGTGTACCTTGGTAGATTTCAGCGCCACAAGTGCGCTGGAAACAACCGTGCCACAAATCATTTTTGGTCAAAAGATATTGCCGTTTAGGCTAATCGTGACCAAAACGGTGATCGATCGATCAATTCTGAGTTCAACAGAATAACTAAAATACTAGATGAACGAAATAATTTCTGGAAAAATATCTGTCGTAGACCTCTATGTTAGATTTCCTAAACTTCAAACGGTTTCGTGATTTCGATTTCTGGTTCTCCCGGAATCTCGAAAACATCAAAACCGTGTCAAGTTTCAGGCAACTAATAATCTACAAATTTTACAGAATTAAGATTTAGATTTGATGAAAATAACTTACATAATCGGAAGTTTACCTCGAGACGAATCCGATAAAAAAACGGTGCACGAAGAGGTCGGGGCTCTCCGCAATCGTCTCTGGAAGTTGAGAAATCACCAAGATCAAACCACAAAGGAGGATGCTATAATTAATTAGGGTTTGTGAAATACATGCATATATTAAGGGGAGAGAGAGAGGCAGTTACTGTAGCGGGCGCCGATAGGTGCCCCCCCCCCCCCCCCGGGTGATGACTGGGTAATTATTTATTTAATTCAGAAATTATTTTAAGACCAAAAATCAAAATAAATTGCAGAAAAATTCTAAAAAATTCTAGAAAATTTTTAAGTGTCTAGAATATAAATAAAATATTTTAACATAAATATCATCGTGTTACCTCACAGTAAATTCCCAAAGCCTATAAAATAATTTCTATAGGTTTTAATTATATAAAATTCCCAAAATTCTAAAAAATCCAAAAAAAATTCTAAAATATTCTAGAAAATATTTTTAGTCATTTAGAGCCCAAATAAAAATATTTGGTCCAGAATACCCCCGTATGACCTTACAGTAAATCCTGAAGTCCTTAAAAATAATAAAACCTTAAATTTAAATACCTAAAAATATCCAAAAAATTTAGAAAAATATAAATAGCTAATAATCATTATAACCTATCTAGAGGTCATATGACCTTAATATGTTCATAGCCCACCTACTAGCTTTGGTACGACTCCCAATGACCATAAAATTAATCATAAACAAATAAAATTAAAAAATTAAAAATTTGGGAAGTGGGCTTACATAAGCAGCGAAAGAAACATAGTATACAATAAGAATCTTTTATTAATATTGAACTGAAGGTTAAAAAGACTTGAATAGCCCAACTGAATATACCAAGTGGCTACAACACTCATGGTCTCTCTAGCTCACAAAGGATTACATTGTTCCATATATTAGCCTCTTTATAGCCAACAAGTAGTCTTCGCCCGAACATCTCCATGTTGCAAGTCCGAACGCCAATGCGGTAGCTCCTCCTAGAACGCTAAGGACTCCATGCCTCGGTACATCCAAGCCAAGCCCCGTCCGAGCCGAACTAATCTGAACCTGCAAGCAAACTAGTGGGGGATTAGTCTTTCGACCTAGCTGCACTGATCAAGACCCACTCGCACCCAACCAACACTAAGTACATTTAGTGAAACATGCAACATTATTTGGTGATCTTTCTACTTAGCCTTAGGGTCAGTTTCATAGCAATATTCAAGCATAGCAACTTATTATGAATGTGTCCAATACTGTATTCCTGTAGCAGATACGTTAGACATAATATGTCTATCCCTATTTTAGAAATAGGTATATGACTGTACGACTGTATCTCGTATTTGGAGGATTTTTTGAAATTGGGTATTTTTAAAATTTTATTATTAATTATTGGAGGTGAATTTTTCTTATTTTATTATTGCTACTATTATTTTCTTGATCCTAATCTACCCTCTAAAATATCTACCTAACCTAACCCCAACCCATGCTTTCACTCTCTCTCCCCCCTCACTTTTCACTCAGCCGACCCCCCTACCTAACCCCCTCACCTCTCTTCACTCTTTCTCTCTCTTCCGACCCTCACTGGACCAACCCCCTCCCCTTTCCTTTTCCCTCAGCTCTCTCTATCTCTCGAGCTCACTCCCTTCCCTCTCCCTCTCGATCTCCCCCTCTCCTCCCCGCTTTCCCCGGCCAGCTCCGGCCACCGCTGCCACCATCACCCACCAGCACCGCCCTCCGCTGACCGCCGCCACTGCCTCCACTGCTTCCACCACCGCCAGCCACCGTCTCCACCACCACTTCCGCGATCACCGCCACCAGCCCTATCGCCGTCACCACCGCCGCCATCTTCTCCGGCCACCTCCCCTTCAGCCAGCACCATCGCCCCCACCATCATCGTCGTCGCCGTCTCCTCCGTGGCCTCCGGCCCCCTCCACCGACGCCGCCGTCTCCATCTCCTCCGCCACCCCTTCGTGGTGCAGCACTGCTGCTGTCGCCCCTCTCTTTCGCACCGGCGGCGAGCCCCCTCGCCTCGTCTCTCTCTCTTCTCTGAGCACCGTGCCACCGCGGCTGCTGTCCCCTCCGCCGGGAACCGACAGATCCCGGTGAGCTCTCTGCCCTCTCTTTCTCCTCGTTTTGCGTACTGCCTCGTGCGGCGCACCCTCAGGGTACGAGTCCCTCGTTTTACGTGTATCTCGGGAAGAGCCCTCGAGCTCCGTACATGCCTCGAGCAGCGGGACGCTTTGGGCCCTGCGCTGCTCGGGTTATGTACCGTCTCGATACGGTACACCTTGGTGTACGTGCTGCCTCGGTTCTCGTGTCGCCTCGATTCACGTGTTGCCTCGGGCAGGGATGCTTCGAGCCCCGCGCTGTCTCGGGTACCGTGCTATCTCAGTTTGCACGTTGTCTCGATTCCCGTATCTCGGCCTTTATGCCATCTCAATTTTTGTATCGCTTCGATTTGTGTGCGACGCTGATTTATGCACTGCCTCGATTGCGTGCTCGCTTCGATTTGTGTGCCGCATTGGTCTTTGGCCATCTCGATTCGCGTGCACGTCTCGATTTACGTGTTGTGTGATTCGTGCACCATCTTGATATTCGCGATCCTCGGCCTACGTGTACGTCTCGATTTACGTGTACGTTCTCCCCTGTTCGTCTTGATATTTGAGTCGTCTCGATTCTCGTGCGCGTCTCGATATGCGTGTGCGTCTCGGTTTACGTGCCATATCGGTCCCCGTGCCTCGGTTTTCGTGCCAGATCCCTGTGCTGCTTGCGGGACCCGTACGGTATAACCTCCTGCCATCTTTCGTGCTTCCTGTTATTATTTTATTATTTAATTCTAATGATTGTTTATTGTGTTTCTGAGGATCTCGATGGACGTGCTAGCTTGGATCCAGATCGCCGAAGACTTGCTTACCTAGCCGAACCCTCTAGGCAAGTATCCCTTGCTCATCGACGGCTCTTGCCCTCTCTCCTGGATTTTATTTTATTTAATTAAATTATACTTGTAATTTTATAACCATGATTAGTGTAGCCTAGTAGTAGAACTGCCATGATGATAACTTAGGATAGCTTGGTCCGATGCCGGGATAGACCGTATCGGACACTCGGATGGGTCATCCACACCTCCGAGGACACGAGCACGACTCACTTGTATGGATTGTCCCCGTATGCCCCATGTCCGACTCGCGGTCGGGTAACGGCTTGGCGAACTACTCATGTGGCTGTGATTGTGCTTGGGTTAGAACTATAGACATGTGCTGTGATGCGTATTATGCATGTTGGCTTGGCGTCCAGTACGCATTATAGCGCTGCTGGAGGCCGGGACTTAGTGGTCTCGGGTTCGATTGGTTTCCAGTACGCATCGTAGTGCTACTGGAGGCCGAGACTTAGTGTTCTCGCTATCGACTTATTCCCAGTACGCATCGTAGTGCTGCTTGTAGCTGAGACTTAGTGTTCTCAGCCCGCGAGTCCGCGATTCTGCGATTCTGCGGCGGGTTGCGCCGAGTGGTTTTAGCCCCTATTCGTAGGGTGCTCCCGTCCAGATTACAAAGGAGACTCTGCCGGATTTTTCCAGAATTCCCAGTTGGGAATTTGGTTCGAAGGATTGGGCAGAACCATTCCTTTGGTTTGCTGGACTGAACTCACGCATGTCTTCTTGGTATGGCATCCCTGACCCTATTGCCTGCTAGGTAGACTCCCGACTAGATTAGTCGCCTAGCGTCTTGACCTGTCTTGTCCGCCGGATTGTGTAAGGAGAGCGGTTCTACTCGGGTGAAGGTCTGCAACCCTGGTCCTTGTTTGGTTTAAGGATTGTGGATCTGATCTTGAGTGGTTCACGCAATCCTTGCCTTTTCGACGGTATCACCCATTGGACTCTTGACCTGTGACCCTTCTTTTTAGATGGTGTTCTAGTTTAGTTGTTATCCCATTATCTGTCCTGTCCGTCGGATTGTGTAAGGAGAGCGGTTCTACTCGGGTGAAGGTCTGTAACCCTGGTCCTTGTTTGGTTTAAGGGTTGTGGATCTGATCCAGAGTGGTTCACGCAATCCTTGCCATTTTCTGACGGCGTTGATTAGTGTTGACCCATGTGTTGGGATTATGATCTTATTCGAGGATTGACTATGAGGAGATATGATATTGAGATAGTGGTTATGGTAGACTAAGTGGATTCTTAGATAGTGTTACTAGTTCTTTGGTGATTCTAATTTGATCAGATATGTCTTGAGGACTCTTGGATTTTGATATTGGTGCGAGTGTCTCGCGAACGAATAGAATATCGAGGGCATTAATATATGATTTTTACTCGACTTTCCAAACGCCCAAACCTAGTACCTTTGCTGTATCCCGGTAGTTGGGAGACTTAGTTGCTGATAGCCTGTGATCATTGACTCGGAGGATTCTTGTGAGCTAGAGGGCCTAGCATTGTCTATAGTGATTAGCCTAGTACCAAGTGATCGTATTTTCCTGATATGATATTTATCCCATCGAGGATTGGTAGACTATTGATAGATTGATCGGTAGGTAGACCGACTTGATGATTGGAGCTGTAGGCTCCCATATATGCTTGAGATGTTATTATAGAGGTTCTGGTCTTGTACTTGACCTGATATTCATGCCACGATGTGGGCAGATGACTTTGTGTGACAGAGTTGTCCTTGTCCCAGACCTGACTACCTGTATCCGTACTATAAGTCTAGCTTACCCTGTGAGGTGCTGGCCCTGACATTGCACTGCGGTGCCCTTTGTCTATTGGCACTTTGAGGTGATACTTCCATGATTATATGGCATTGCGATGCCATCTTGATATTCTGGCTATATTATATGATTACCTGCATGGGTATCTGGTAGTTGGCCTATAGTCTTAGCGTGGTTAGGATTGCTTGCTTGCTTGCTGCATAACACTAAAGATGGATCATGAAGAACAGTTTGGCAACTCTAGAGGGGGTGAATAGTATTTATATGGAAAAATAGCCAATTAAAAATAATTCTTTCACCAATAATAAATAATCAGAGTAAAGTGCGGAAAATAAATAGAGAGCAAAAGAGCATACGCAAACACAGCGATTTTAACCTGGTTTCCCTCGTGGAGGACTAGTCCAGGCCTGAGAACTCTAGCTCAGGATTAAATCCACTATTTGTGAAATAGTAGTTTACAACCCGTGCCTTTACTTCAGAAGAGCACGTCAACTTCTAACAGAGGATCGCAGTGGCGATTTGCTTGGAATTGTCCAAGCGACTTCTTCGACTCTTGCACAAGAATCCTAACTGAGAGATGCTGAGCACTCGAGACTTAGGAGGCTTGTGGCTAGTAGATGGGAAGGATATGGCTTATTTGAGCTTATAAGAGAGAAGAGAAGAGAAGATTGGATGGATTGGAATGAGAGAATTCATGCCCTATTTATAGTGTTTTTATAGGCAGAATTCGGCCAGAATTCGGGTAGAAAATTCAAATATTTGGCCGTTGGACAGCTAGCAACCAGCTAACCCTAAAATTAGGGTTCCTGATTTCTAGGGGACAGAGTTCGGCCCGAACTCTGTGTGGAGGCAGAGTTCGGCCCGAACTCTGTCTCCAGAGCACAGAGTGGTTCAAAGGGGACCATTTGGGAATTTCTGGTTTGGTGGAGCTTGGGATTTTTGGGTAGGCTATAGTCTAAGTTTCAAGAGCTCAGCATGACTCAGATTACATTAGTCTAGACTCAAAGAAAGTGTAAAATACAGACTCGAATCAACTGAGACACGGAAGCTGAGCTGTCTTCTGTCTTGAGCTTAATGCAGACGTGTGTCGTATTAAATTATTACAGATATTATTTAGTCAATATTGTCAATATTTGGTTGACTGTGACTTTGTGTCAACAATCTCCCCCATATTGATAATTGACAAAATAATATATGTATATTCAACATTCATACCTGGACACAGTTGATTATAGCAACATAGCTCCCCCATAATCGATGTCGAGCTAGAAATAAGAGCTCCTCCGTGATCAGTGAACGGTGCTGAGCTAGAAGAAATAGCTCCCCCGTAAATAATGCATTGAACCTGTATAATATCTCCAAAAAGCACAAACAAGCACAGATATACGAAAGCGAAAGATATGATACCAAATATATCCAGCCAGAATATACATAGTTCTCCCCCTTTTGGCATTTAGCAATATAGACTGCAGAGGAACATGGAAACGCAGTAGACAATAATAGGAATGCAACCACACCAAGCAGAGAAGAAACAGTATATAAATAAACAAAATGAGTCACTAGCATAAAATATAAAACTACGATAAGCATAAAGTGCATAACCAAATGTCAAACACACAACCAGAGTTTTAGAACATCGAAGTATAACTAGAAATCAAAATGCATCATCACCAGCAGCGGCAGATAGTAGCCAATCTCCATCACGGAGCACGAGATGGTACAGGAGTGTCTGAGTGACCAGGGAAGGAGCGACGGGGTCCACAAAAGCATCATCTGGATCCATGTAACGCATGACCCACGGATCATCAATGCGATGGCCCACGCGCGCTGGATCCCGCTCCATGAATATGCAGATGACGAGACAGGAATACCGTATATCATGCAGAGAGTTGCCGAGGGCACTCATCTGCAGAGTAGTACGATAGTCCAGCTGTGTCCAGCGATCGTCCTCAAGAGCAAAACGATCCCGGAGCATAGTCTGAATAGACTCAAGAGTGGCAGGTGGAGGAGGTGCATCCTGACCGAGTGGAGGGGAGTCAGGCTCCTCATCATCAGAATGCTCAGAAGCCTCAGGAGAGGCGACGACTGCCTGAGTACGTCGTGCCTTGGACAGGAAAGCAGGAGCAGGCAAGAACTGACAGTCATGAATAGGAATAATGAACGCACGAAAAACCATAGGAAGATATAAAGGATAAACCAATGCTCTTGGTTTCTTCCTACAATTTATCATCCAGTCCATCATTGTCCTAGGAAGATTAAAGGGGATACGATAATGAAGGTGATACAAAGCAGATATCTCAAAGTAGGTAACTTCATCAGTGGAGCCAGCTTTTGGCAAGATAGTGTTAAAAATGATTCGATGAAGTTCATAGAAATATGGGTTGAGGTACTTGGCCATAAGTTTGCGAGGACTTATGTTAGGAGCACATAATTCCTCCTTGAAACCTTCAAGAGAAGTATCGCCAACAAATTGAAATTGACGAGCTTCCACAAGTTTATCCCAAGCATCGAGATTAAGAAGATCAAGAAAATCCCCCAACTCAGAATCATTGAAAGCAATGTCAATACCGGCAACCCGGGAATAGATGTGGGTTGCATCGAAAGTTAAATTGCAATAAAATATTTGGATGGCGCTACGGTAAATGACAAAGTTTGAGGCAACTAACTCATCCAAACATAGATCACGAAACAATGATTCATATTGAGAAAAGATTGTAAAATTTATCGGATGTCCCCGAACACCGGACGAGTCCGAAAGTCGCTAAACCACGCATTAGACGCGTCTAGTGACACAAATAATCGTTCGTCATATGTATTCGGATCATGGGGACAAGGCGGGTTGAACAACGGATGAATGGGTTGTTGTTCAACTACTTGCTCAATTGGAGGAGGAGGATTCGAAGAGGAAGCTCCCTCAGTTCGAGTCCTTTTCCCGATTGGGCAAGCGAGGAGCCATTTGCAAGAAAATAGAGAACTTGAAATAGAGAGAAAGAAGGGGATATACCTGAAATCAACAACAAACAGTGGAAGAGAATGATGAGAAACCCCTTTTCCTTGATTTTGAGAAGGAATGGAGCACACTAGATAGAAAACTAGGGTTAGGGTTTGTAGGAGAAGGTTTGGAGAGGTGGAGAAGAAGGAAAGAATGAAGGAGAGAGATGAAAACCCGAAAATAAAGAGGAGTTTTCTTTGGTCGGAGGGAATCTGAACCGTACAATCTAAAATGATCAAACGGCGGAGGCTGTCCCCGACGCTGGAACAATAGGACCGAACTCGGCCCGAACTCTTGTAGGGGCAGAGTTCGGCCCGAGTTCTGGGTTCATGTCCCAGAACATAAGTCAGGCCAAAAAATAGAGAGAATGGTTAAGTGGTGAAAAAGAGTTAGAAATGAGGATAAAAGCTAGATGAAATCAATCAGATAGATAGAGAGGTAGACTAATATCAGAATGAACTTAGAAATTAGTAAATAGGCAATAATAAATCAAAACAAACCATATAATAAACAAGGAAATATAATATAATTCAATAGTTTGAATTTGCCATGGTTTAGCTGCAGGGGCCGGATCCCAGCTAGCGGTAGTCCTGAGGACTAGTGCACCGTGTCGCTTAGGCTTTTACGCCTTGTTGTCAGAAGGACCCTTTCGGCTTGTACCCATACCAAATTCATCGTAAAAGAATCATACTATACTCGATATTTACGCAGGTGAGTTTCAATTTATGACCGCTTATCTAAAATTCCAAGTTCACGACAAAGGAAATTGAAGCGCTCTTCGGATAAAGGCTTAGTAAAGAAGTCTGCTAGCTGATGATCAGTGTCAATAAATTCTAAGTTAATCGTGCCATTTTGCTGATGATCACGCAAAAAGTGGTGTCTAATCTCAATATGTTTAGTGCGTGAGTGGCAGACAGGGTTCTTAGTCAAATTAATGGCACTAGTGTTGTCACAGAATATAGGAATATGCATGAAAGATAACTTATAGTCTTCAAGGATTTGCTTCATCTACAGAATTTGTGCACAACAACACCCAGCTGCTATGTATTCAGCTTCTGTTGTGGATAGTGCGACAGAGTTCTGCTTCTTGCTAAACCAGGAGACTAAAGCCTTTCCTAATAAATGACATGTGCCGCTCGTACTTTTACAGTCGACCTTGCATCCAGCGAAGTCAGCATCAGAGTAACCAATAAGGTCAAATGATGTGGACTTGGGATACCATAGGCCCACTGTAACCGTACCCTTAAGGTATCGAAAGATACGCTTAACCGCGGTCATGTGTGATTCCTTAGGATTAGCTTGATATCTAGCACATAGGCAAACACTAAACATAATATCAGGACGACTAGCAGTTAAATAAAGTAAGCTGCCTATCATACCTCGATACTTACGTTGATCAACAGGTTTGCCGCTCTCATCTGGTTCGAGTTTGGTTGAAGTAGCATTGGAGTGCTGATTGGTTTGACGTTGTCAAGATCGAACTTCTTCAGCATGTCCTTCGTATACTTCGATTGACAGATGAAAGTTCCATTAGCCATTTGTTTCACTTGCAGGCCAAGAAAGTAGTTGAGCTCTCCCATCATGCTCATCTCAAATTCCGTCTGCATACACTTGGCAAATTCTTGATGGAGGGTTTCATCAGTAGAGCCAAAAATGATATCATCAACATAGATTTGAATCAACAGAATAGTGTCTTTAAAAGATTTTATAAACAGTATAGTGTCAATTTTTTTTTGAAAAACCTTTCTCAAGTAAGAAGCTACTTAGCCTTTCATACCAAGCTCTGGGGGCTTGTTTGAGGCCATAAAGCGCTTTCTTTAGCTTGAACACGTGGTCGGGAAATTTGTAATTTTCAAAGCCAGGAGGTTGTTTCACATAAACTTCCTCCTTAATAAAACCATTCAAGAAAGCACTTTTCACATCCATTTGAAATAATTTAAAGTTTTGAAAATTAGCAAAAGCACAAAGCATCCGAATGGATTCTAGTCTAGCAACAGGAGCATACGTCTCATCGTAGTCGATACCTTCCTCTTGGTTGTATCCTTGAGCTACTAGACGAGCTTTGTTACGTGTGACTGAACCATCTTCATTTACTTTGTTTCTAAAAACCCATTTAGTACCAATTATCGAGTGATTAACCGGTTTAGGAACGAGTTCCCATACTTGGCTTCTCTCGAATTGGTTGAGTTCTTCTTGCATAGCAGAAATCCAAAATTCATCATTAAAAGCTTCAGAAATGTTTTTAGTCTCTACTTGTGAAATGAAGGCAGTGCTAGCAATGGAGTCTCTTAGTGATGATCTAGTAGTTACTCCACGTGAAACTTTTCCTATAACTAAATTTTCTGGATAAGAAGGTTTGAAAGAGAATTTCTTAGGCAAACCCTCCAGAGAATCAGTTTCGGTTGAAGTATTCATTGGAGTAGAAGTTGATGGCTCAATATCATCATCAAGAGTACTTACTGCACTGTTATCTTCATCAAAAGTCACATTTGTTGACTCTTCCACAATAAGTGAGCGTTTATTAAAAACTCTATATCCCTTACTCTTGGCGGCATAACCAAGAAAGATACCATAGTCAGCTTTAGCATCAAATTTGCCTAAGTTGTCTTTGGTGTTAAGGAAAAACATCTACAACCAAAAACTTTAAAATAAGAAACATTGGGGGTTCTCCCAAACCAAAGCTCATAGGGTATTTTCTTCGTAATGGGACGAATCAGCACCCTATTCAAAATGTGGCATGCTGTACTGACAGCTTCTGTCCAAAAGTATTTCGGAAGTGAAAATTTATTCAACATGACTCTGGCCATATCGCCGAGAGTTCTATTCTTCCGTTCTACAACACCATTTTGTTGAGGAGTTCTAGGACAAGAAAATTCATGATCAAAACCATTTGCATTACAAAAATTTTCAAAATCATAATTTACGAATTCGCCTCCATGATCACTTCGGATTCGAGTAATCATGTAGCCTTTTTCGTTTTGAACTTTCTTTACAAAAACTTTGAAAACAGAAATAGCATCGCTCTTATTAGCGAGAAAGAAAACCCAAGTAAATCTCGAAAAATCATCAACAATAACAAATGCATAAAGTTTGCCACCAAGGCTAGCTATTCTACTAGGACCAAATAAATCCATATAAAGTAGTTGCAAGGGTCTAGTAGTACTTACAGAGTTGATGGAATGAAATGAGGATTTAGTTGCCTTGTTTAGTTCACATTCGGCACATACCGTGTCCTTTTTGAATGTGATGTCAGGCAATCCTCTCACTAGCTTCTTGGTAGACAGCCTGGATATAGCATCCATGTTGGCATGACCAAGACGCTGGTGCCAAAGTAGTCGTTCGTCTTTGTGGGCATATAGACATCTACCTGCATTGTTAGTATTTATAGAAAGATAGAAAATATATATGTTGTCCTCTCTTTTCCCTTCAAAAGCAATGTCTCATGTTGACCTATCATAGATGTAGCAACTGTTTTGTCCAAAGTTAATATCATATCCATGATCAGTAAGATGACTAATGCTGAGCAGGTTATGCTTTAACTCGGTCACTAGGCAGACATCCTTTATTACAGGAGAAGGAGGATGACCAATGATACCATTACCTATTATGTGCCCTTTGAGATTGTTACCGAAGGATACATATCCTTCTCTCTTCATCGATAGTGATGCAAAAAGATTTGTGTCTCCCGTCATATGTCGCGAGCATCCACTATCGAGAATCCACTTACTTTCAGTTGAGGAGGGAAGGTCCACCTACATCAAGAGTAGATGTGACCTTTGGTACCCGAGTTCTTGAGGGTCCTGAAAAGTTAGTCTTTGGAAACCAAGCATATATCTTTTTTATCTACAAGTCTTCTAACTTTGCACTGTGGTGAGATGTGTCCATGTGATCCACAGTAAGTACAGATAGCATTCTTATTTATACTAGAAGTATGAGAATAATATCTATAAGCAACATGATGAGGATGGACATGATGTGAAGAGTTAGCATGGTGATGATGATTATGCATAGAATGAGTGGCATGGTGATGGTGTCTATGAGGCATATCATGATGGTATTGTCTATGATGTGTGACATGCTGATATTGTCTATATGGCATGGCATGATAATTTTGTCTATATAGCATATGATGATCTTGTCTATATGGCATTGCATGATGATCTTGTCTATATGGCATGGCATGATGATTCCTATGTGTGGAGTGATGTTGATTGTGTCTTTGTGCATGATGATTGTGTACTGAGTGAGAATTATTCTTACGTGCACGTGGTTTGTGAAAGTTTGTGTATATAAATGCATGGTTATGTGCTGTATGAGAATGACGTAGTTGACTAGCATGAGTGGTGTTGTGCCCATGTGATTGGGTTTGAGGTTGAACAACCTGTTTACCCAATTTGGTTTCTAATTTTTAGAAACAGCTTACAGATATGAGATCGGATTTGGCTGAGCGTATGACTTTGGCTGAGCGTATGGCCTTGAGCGTATGACTTTGGCTGAGTCTTATGTCAGCGTGTCATAATTTTCACACCCTACAGATATGAGATCGGATTTAGGCCATAGACTGCTTGTATGCTAGGATACCCAGCAAGATTGACAGCCACGATCGCCGTATGATTTTATACCTCATACGGAGTAGCTGGCCTAGTCCATCCCAGTATTTTGGTACTGGGGCGTGACAAGGTTTTATTGGTGGCCCATGCAGGTTTCGTTTTGAGATATTGTTGGGTATCACATGATTGTTGATCTCAGTCCACTATTCCTTGGGATTCTAACTTGCTACACTTGCCCTTCGCTCCCTTGAACTTGTGAATTGGTCCTCATCTCTACTGAACCTATTTTGCTTTGCCCTGTCTCATTTGTTGTTATCTACCCCTGATCCTTGTTTGATAGATATGATCCTATAGTTGGTCATGTCGATCATTTTATCGATGAGATGTTATCTTATCTCCATCATTGGGTTACTTGATTATTTATCTTGGGTTCTGTACTCTCTACCGGTGTTTCGTCTTGTTTGATTTCTTGTTATCCCTTTCGTGCGTTGACTTCGTATTGACTTAGTATCATTATCGTCCTCTTCGAGCGTTGGCTGGATTGCTGCGGAATGAAGATTTCATCTGGACTCTGAGATTGGATATTTTAACATTTGTTGAGTATCAGTGGATGTTCTTGTATGAATTCAGCTCCTTTGATTCCGGACGGTTCCGCACTCATGATTATCTGTTTCAGATATTTTTTTTTGATATACTTTCCATACATTATTTTGATATGGATCCTTGGTTTGGAGTATTTTTCTAGAAAGGATATCTTGGTTATTATTGAAGATATTTTTGGATGTGTGTTACGATTCACCTGGATTTTGGATTTTGATGGTTTTCTAGGACTCATTATATTGTTAGAGATTTTGTGATTTTAGTGAATGGGATATTGGGTTATGGTTTGATTCGTTTTGGGTATTTGTCGAGAGTACCGGGTGACCCTAGTATACCTTGACAGCGTGGTAACGAAAGTTGCAGCCGATCGGTTATAGTGTCATGGTGAATCTTTTGCAGCCATTCTGGGTGGCGTGGCAAGGAATGACCATGACACACATTTTTCGGATATTGGGAAACTACAGTCGTCGGCTCGAGACAGATATCCTGTGATTTATGATTTTAAGCAGATTTTCATACAGTGGGGCTTTCAGGTTTCTGATACTGTTTTCGATATTTTGTACTTGTTTTTGATTTATGGGGTTATTTCGTGTATGCGAGACTTTGATTTTCGAGATTCTTTCGATGTTTTCGATTTACCTTGCGAGTTGATTTATCTAGACCTTGTCTCTTTGATATTTTCATATTGAGATTTTGTTCGTTTCTTATTGTATTACTTGATTTCTGTAAGGTGGGTAGAGTTTTTCATGGCAGATATATATGTACTAGTTTTGAAAACCCTATTTTGATAATTTTGAAATTTTGAGGACGAAATTTTTGTAAGGTGGGTAGGATGTCATATCCCTATTTTAGAAATAGGTATATGACTGTACGACTGTATCTCGTATTTGGAGGATTTTTTGAAATTGGGTATTTTTAAAATTTTATTATTAATTATTGGAGGTGAATTTTTTTCATTTTTATTATTGCTACTATTATTTTCTTGATCCTAAATCTACCTCTCTAAAATATCTACCTAACCCCAACCCATGCTTTCACTCTCTCTCCCTCCCTCACTTTTCACTCAGCCGACACCCCCCTACCTAACCCCCTCACCTCTCTCTTCACTCTTTCTCTCTCTCCCGACCCCTCACTAGACCAGCCCCCTTCCCCTTTCCTTTTCTCTCAGCTCTCTCTCTCTCTCTCTCTCGAGCTCACTCCCATCCCTCTCCCTCTCGATCCCCCTCTCTTCTCCCGCTCTTCCCCGACCAGCTCCGGCCACCGCTGCCACCATCACCCACCAGCACCGCCCTCCGCCGACCGCCGCCACTGCCTCCACTGCTTCCACCACCGCCAGCCACCGTCTCCACCACCACTTCCGCGATCACCGCCACCAGCCCTATCGCCGTCACCACTACCGCCATCTCCTCCGGCCACCTCCCCTTCAGCCAGCACCATCGCCCCCACCATCATCGCCGTCGCCGTCTCCTCCGTGGCCTCCGGCCCCCTCCGCCGACGCCGCCGTCTCCATCTCCTCCGCCTCCCCTTCGTGGTACAGCGGTGCTGCTGCCGTCCCTTCTTCCGCCGGCGGCGAGCCCCCTCGCCTCATCTCTCTCTTCTCTGAGCACCGCACCACCGCGGCTGCTGTCCCCTCCGCCGGGAACCGACAGATCCCGGTGAGCTCCTCTGCCCCTCTCTTTCTCCTTGGTTTGCGTGCTGCCTCGTGCGACGCACCCTCAGGGTACGAGTCCCTCGTTTTACGCATCTCGGGAAGCGAGCCCTCGAGCTCCGTGCGCCTCGAGCAGCGGAACGCTTTGGGCCCCGCGCTGCTCGGGTTATGTGCCGTCTCGATACGCGTACACCTTGCGTATGTGCTGCCTCGGTTCTCGTGTCGCCTCGATTCACGTGTTGCCTCGGGCAGCGGGACGCTTCGAGCCCCGTGCTGTCTCGGGCACCGTGCTATCTCGGTTTGCACGTTGTCTCGATTCCCGTGTCTCGGCCTTTGTGCCATCTCGATTTTCGTATCGCTTTGATTTGTGTGTGCGTGCTGATTTGCGCACCGCCTCGATTTGCGTGCTCGCTCCGATTGCGTGCGCATTGTGTCTGGTTTGTGCCATCTCGATTCGCGTGCACGTCTCGATTTGCGTGTTGCGTGATTCGTGCACCATCTTGATATTCGCGATCCCTCGGCCTATGTGTACGTCTCGATTTACGTGCACGTTCTCCCATGTTTGTCTTGATATTCGAGTCGTCTCGATTCTCGTGCGCGTCTCGATATGCGTGTGTGTCTCGGTTTGTGCCCGTATCGATCCCCGTGCCTCGATTTTCGTACCAGATCCCTGTGCTGCTTGCGAGACCCGTACGGTATAACCTCCTGCCATCTTTCGTGCTTCCTGTTATTATTTTATTAATTCTAATAATTATTTATTGTGTTCTGAGGATCTCGATGGACGTGCTAGCTTGGATCCAGATCGCCGAAGACTTGCTTACCTAGCCGAACCCTCTAGGCAAGTATCCCTTGCTCATCGACGGCTCTTATCCTCTCTCCTGGATTTTATTTCATTTAATTAAATTGTATTTGTAATTTTATAACCATGATTAGTGTAGCCTAGTAGTAGAACTGCCATGATGATAACTTAGGATAGCTTGGTCCAATGCCGGGATAGACCGTATCGGACAACTCGGATGGGTCATCCACACCTCCGAAGACACGAGCACGACTCACTTGTATGGATTGTCCCGTATGTCCCGTGTCCGACTCGCGGTCGGGTAACGGCTTGGCGAACTACTCATGTGGCTGTGATTGTGCTTGGGTTAGAACTATAGACATGTGCTGTGACACCCTGCGAGGCGGTTAGTTGATATTATGCATGTTGGCTTGGCGCCCAGTACGCATTGTAGCGCTGCTGGAGGCCGGGACTTAGTGGTCTCGGGTTCGATTGGTTTCCAGTACGCATCGTAGTGCTACTGGAGGCCGAGACTTAGCGTTTTCGGCTATCGACTTGTTCCCAGTACGCATCGTAGTGCTGCTGGTAGCTGAGACTTAGTGTTCTCAGCCCGCGAGTCCGCGATTCTGCGATTCTGCGGCGGGTTGTGCCGAGTGGTTTTAGCCCCTATTCGTAGGGTGCTCCCGTCCAGATTATAAAGGAGACTCTGTCGGATTTTTCCAGAATTCCCAGTTAGGAATTTGGTTCGAAGGATTGGGCAGAACCATTCCTTTGGTTTGCTGGACTGAACTCACGCATGTTCTTCTTGGTATGGCATCCCTGACCCTATTGCCTGCTAGGTAGACTCCCGACTAGATTAGTCGCCTAGCGTCTTGACCTGTCTTGTCCGCCGATTGTGTAAGGAGAGCGGTTCTACTCGGGTGAAGGTCTGCAACCCTGGTCCTTGTTTGGTTTAAGGGTTGTGGATCTGATCCAGAGTGGTTCACGCAATCCTTGCCTTTTCGACGGTATCACCCATTGGACTCTTGACCTGTGACCCTTCTTTTTAGATGGTGTTCTAGTTTAGTTGTTATCCCATTATCTGTGTCCGCCGGATTGTGTAAGGAGAGCGGTTCTACTCGGGTGAAGGTCTGCAACCCTGGTCCTTGTTTGGTTTAAGGGTTGTGGATCTGATCCAGAGTAGTTCACGTAATCCTTGTCATTTTTCGACGACGTTGATTAGTGTTGACCCATGTGTTGGGATTATGATCTTATTCGAGGATTGACTATGAGGAGATATGATATTGAGATAGTGGTTATGGTAGACTAAGTGGATTCTTAGATAGTGTTACTAGTTCTTTGGTGATGTTCTAATTTGATCAGATATGTCTTGAGGACTCTTGGATTTTGATATTGGTGCGAGTGTCTCGCGGAACGAATAGAATATCGAGGGCATTAATATATGATTTTTACTCGACTTCCCAAACGCCCAAACCTAGTACCTTTGCTGTATCCCGGTAGTTGGGAGACTTAGTTGCTGATAGCCTGTGATCATTGACTCGGAGGATTCTTGTGAGCTAGAGGGCCTAGCACTGTCTATAGTGATTAGCCTAGTACCAAGTGATCGTATTTTCCTGATATGATTTATCCCATCGAGGATTGGTAGACTATTGATAGATTGATCGGTGGGTAGACCGACTTGATGATTGGAGCTGTAGGCTCCCATATATGCTTGAGATGTTATTATAGTAGAGGTTCTGGTCTTGTACTTGACCTGATATTCATGCCACGATGTGGGCAGATGACTTCTTGTGACTGACAGAGTTGTCTTTGTCCCAGACCTGACTACCTGTATCCGTGCTATAAGTCCAGCTTACCCTGTGAGGTACTGGCCCTGATATTGCACTGCGGTGCCCTTTGTCTATTGGCACTTTGAGGTGATACTTCCATGATTATATGGCATTGCGATGCCATCTTGATATTCTGGCTATATTATATGATTACCTGTACGGGTATCTGGTAGTTGGCCTATAGTCTTAGCGTGGTTAGGATTGCTTGCTTGCTTGCTGTATAACACTAAGGATGGATCACAACTGGGACTATAGGTGTCGAGGCTGATTCTTACTTAGCGTTCTCGTACTGAGGTACGATATCTAGGAGGATGAGCATGTGACCACGGTATGTGATTTCGGATAAATGTTGGGTTAATCTAGGCAACTAAAATGGTAGAAGCATTGGGAGGGAACAGAATCCCGAGATCGTGCATTACCGGCCGCCACAGGCTCGTCCTGGCGCGTCGGGGTTGGCCGCCACGGATATGGCAGTATCCGACTACTATATGTACTCCTGCTTAGCACGGTGGCCTTCCGAGGGACCGTGTATACCTACCTGCTATGCGTTATTTGGCCTCGCTAGCCCTTGCGGGATATGGCACGATCTGAGGATTCCTATATTGCATTGTTGGGGTAACCCAACCTCCACATAGATAGCCGTAGACTTTTGAGTGGCCGCTTATTCACCTAAATTGTATGGCTTGTTGCTTGCTAAGCTGGCTGGCACGTAACGTTGTCCGACGCGGTGATTATTCCCTTGTTCTTGTTTGATGTAGGGATGGGTTACCGTTCCGGTGACGGACTACGAGTTCCAGTTGGCGATGCAAGTATTAGTGGATGTTAGGATGATTGTGATGATCGTTGGTTACTTACGTATTAGTAGTTGGATTGCTGCCTTATATTCTGTAATCGTGCGTTGGTACCGCACGATCCCTTACCTTATTTACTGTTTTTAGATGCTATTCCTGTCATATTATATCCTGCTGGTTTTCTTCGCCCGTCCTTGAGCCTTTCTTTCTGGTACTTGCTACGGTTGGCCTGACCAACCCTGGATTGTTCCCAGATTGCCTGTGACCGACCATGTGGATCTTCCAGACTTGACTTGGAGGACGTGCTTCAGTTTCTGATCATGAGGGAACTGTGTGGGAAGGTATTCTTGTCTACATTATTTCTTATTGTAGACTCTCTGATTATCATATGAGTATTTTCTGTTTTTCATATGATTATCTCTCTTGTCGTTATTTATTGATTATTGCCTGTGGATATTGTTTTCCATAAATAAATTCACTTTATTTATTTTGTTTCTGGGAAAATTACAACTGTAGGAATCTAATCTAGAAGACGATTACTTTATCCCTTGGACGATGCGATGAAGAAAACTCGAACTTTGAAGAACTTGGACAGCAACTGGGCAATCTCTTTGTTCTTTCTGAAATTGACTGTAGTCTCTGATGAAGATGAAGAAACTCCTTTTATAGAGTTCTGGATAACTGTTCTGAAGCATACGCTCAGTCAGTTACTTGACGTGTGCATAACTGCAGGGACGCGTGGCAATTCTGGTGAAGACACGTTGGAGTGCGGTTGAGAGTAGTGGAATATATCCAGGAGAGATTGGTGGCATGGATGCCACGTTGCATAACTGCTGAATAACTGAGTAACTGAGTACAGGACACGTGAGAACGTGTGTTGACTGTACGTTGAAAATCATCCTGGATGCCTTTGCTGTGATACGCTTGTCTTTGAAGAGGAGTCATACGCTAGCTTTTGAAGGCACATGTCTTGCATACGCTGACTTGGACAGCATAGAGCCATAGAAGGCTGATACGCTTACTTTATTGATAAGGAGTCGTATGGGATCCATACGCTCACTTGGTTGGGAAGGAGTGTATGAGGTCCATACGCTCACTTGGTTGGGAAGGAATCGTATGAGGTCCATACGCTCACTTGGATGGCAAGGAGTCGTATGGGGTCCATACGCTCACTTGGATGGCAAGGAGTCGTATGGGGTCCATACGCTCACTTGGATGGCAAGGAGTCGTATGAGTCCATACGCTCACTTGGATGGCAAGGAGTAGACACGTGGCTGTTCTCAATCTTCTCAAACACGCCATATCTTCAAATACTGACAAATATTTTTGAGCGTCGTGCTGCAGATATGATGGCTGACAGACTGTCAGAAATGACAGTAATGATGGCTCTTTATTTATGATGGCTGCTTAGCTGTCCTCGTAAGAGACAAAATCTTTTCTCGAAAACCTATACGACGGCTAATCTTCATAGGGCAGCTGTCTTTGCACGAAAGATGAAGTGTCAGATTCATCCTTCATTAAATACATGCTGTACTGTCATCTCAAGAAATATTAAAATATTCACTGAGCGTACGGCTTTTATGAGCGTATGGCCTTGGCTAAGCGTATGGCCTTGAGCGTATAACTTTGGCTGAGCGTATGGCCTTGAGTATGACTTTGGCTGAGTCTTATGTCAGCGTGTCATAATTTTCACACCCTACAAAACCCCTTCAAAGTTTTCGAACTTTATGAATTTCAAAAGTTCGAAATTACTTTGAACTTAAAGTGGGAATAAGTCCTGACACGCTGGCATGAGTTTGTTATCTTCCTCAATATCAGTGCCAATCTTTAGGGATTCTGTTTAAAGAGTATCTGCCGTTTGAACTTCTTCTTTTCTTCTATAAATAGGTCTTCCAAGACCTAATTTATTTCTTTACTTTTGTATTCATCTTCGAGAGAGAAAAAGAAACTCAAGACTCAACTTCTTCTTCTTCGACTCAAGCTTTATCAATGGCGCCCAAGGTTGATGCTGCTGCGAAGGGAAAGGGGAAGGCTCCTGCGGAGTCATCTGAGCCCGCCGCCGCCGCTGTTAAGAAGACTACCAATGAGCGCGTTCGTCGAAGCGAACGCCCATTGAAGCCTCTCTATGGTGAGGATGATGATGATGAACAGTAACTATTCCCTATTTAGGGCTCTGGTTAGAACCAAATCATAAAACGTATCCCCTTTTTAGGGTCAAATACGTCAGAAAATACGCTTCCTCTTTAGGGTTTAGCCGTATTCCATGTTTTTCGTTTATACGAAAAATATGTTTGGAGCGTATTCTGTATGATACGCGTATTTTTGATGGAAATGTCGAAATACGCTGTCTTGAAAGAATACGCTATGTCAAGTTGTCTCACTGAGATACGCTAACTCATGTGTTAGCGTATGTTTTTGATGCTTATCTTATCAACCATACGCTGATACGCTCAAACTGAAGATAAACTGAATTTTTAAAATCATTCACTTAAGATAAACTGAGCATAAAAAGTGATCTCTGAATCTGTCATACGCTTAGAATAAACTTAGCGTATATGGATCTTCGAGTCTGTCATACGCTTAAGGAAAACTGAGCGTATGCTGAACCTTAAGTCTGCCGTACGCTTAAGGAAAACTGAGCGTATGTTGAACCTTGAGTCTGCCATACGCTTAAGGAAAACTGAGCGTATGCTGAACCTTGAGTCTGCCATACGCTTAGTAAAAACTGAGCGTATGTTGAACTTTGAGTCTGTCATACGCTTAAGGAAAACTGAGCGTATGTTGAACTTTTGAGTCTGCCGTCTTTTTATGTTGAAGATTTCTAACTTCTTATTCTTCTTTTGCAGTGGATATTCTGGCTCAGGAGGCAGAATTTGAAGGATGTGTAGGAAATAAATAACAGTGACCTATCACATGTTCGTTTTCCCAATTCGATGGACCTTCTACAAGAATAGCTCTTTTGACCAATCAGGAAAATGACATTTTGCTGAACCTGATGAGTGGACTGCCTTTACAGAGTGTGGATGGTGTTACCCATTCGAAGCCAGCATTTCTTTTCGGAGATGCTATTGACATGAATTCTCAGCCTGCTCTGGACAAAGTATCATATTGTTACTATAGGGATGGTGATGTAAATCAGCCAATGTATTTGACTGGTTTATCAAAAAGCATTAACATAGCTCGTTTATTTCATGCGAGTTGTCAAAGACAAATGAAGTGGGATATCACTCCATCCCGACAAGCAAAGGCTGGGTGGATAGGATATCGTCAAGGAAGATTCGCAGTGGTACTGAACCACATGTCACATCTCTGCGAGGACTGCTACCTGCCACCATCCCTCCGAGGACTCAGCACTGCTGAAGCCAGTCAGAGTCCCAATCTTTGCAAAAATTTGCTCAACTGGAAAATGCCATCTACCCAAAACAGTCTATGAGGCTGACTGGTCTGGTAAATCCGGAGAATACCAGATGGACTGCTCTTGTGAAATGGATTCTGAAGAATTTTGGTGAACAGTTACAAGTGATAGGCCTATATGATGCCATTAAGTGCACTGCTTATGGTTTCAGGCCAAACTCGGATTTGTTCTTGGCGTTAGCAGAGAGGTATAACTACCGTACCGGCACCTTCATGACCCCAAGAGGCGAGATGGGATTCGCCTTTCATAAAATGGCATATATTTCTCAGTGCCAACAGCAGATCTGCCATATGAAGAGTATCCCTTTCGTTGATGAAATAAATAAGATCTCCGAAGCCAACCCACTGGTTCTTCATGTCTTTGAAGAATTGATGTGCCATTACAGTATTTGTAAGGCTTTTTATAAAGGACAAGATGGAGAAGGAGATTCCAACTGTTATTCTTCCAAATGGATGGCCTATTTATTTCAAGGCCGTACTGATGAAGTTCAAAAGAAGAAGAAATCTGAGCAGTATGTCGGTAAATTTAAACCTCTGAATCAAGCTAAGATTGACAGGCTCATCCAGGATACCACTCATGACGACATTGTCATTGAGGAAGACGAAGGCACTTATAAAGCCGGTATAGGTTTGAGACCTATATTAAGCAGGGCAGCCGAATTATCCGCTGAAGGTCATCTGGCAGGATTTATATCTCTCTGACTAAGAAAGTTTGTAGTACCTGGCACCTGTTCAGCAGACAGGATGCATAAGGAGTTGTCTTCGCAGCAGTCCGTCTGGTTTTTGGATATAAGATGGATTTGCTGACAGCAATGACTTGTCGTCTGAATGCTGGATTAAGAGCATATACAGACAGAATGTTCGAATTGGCAAGGAAGAGCCTTACATCCTTTCCTCGGGTAGAAATGCCCTTTACATATTTATTCGGATGGCTGCTTCTGCATTTTGAATCCCTTATGAATGTTGGGATGGCTAGACCAGATGACACCTTTATGGAAAGATACAGTCACACACCAAAGTGGAAATATGACACTTTGACAGATTGCAGAACTATATTAAACAGGGGAGAACTATGGAGCTTCACTTGCGTTCCTCCCCCTGTTGGTTATGAAACCATGCCTGGGAGGCTGATTGATGGCGTTGGTGGCAATGAATTGGATGAGATTCAACATAAATGGCTGAAGAGAATCAGGCCATCTCATTTAATCTGCCGCCGTGACAACATCACTTATCTGGAACCATATCTTCCGAGCAGGTTTGCTCGGCAATTTGGTTATGATCAATTGCATGTGGGCAATGCAACGACGTGTTTTGCTTATCAAGGTGGGTTATTGATGGTGCCAGAGCGTGGATATATTACATTGCTAAAGGTACAGGGGCTACCTTTTCTATGCCAGATCCAGTCACCTATCATAGAGGAGCTAGAATATTGGCGTCTTACGCCAAGTTCTATGTATCAGCTAATACTTTTGATAAAAAATTTAGCATCTTAGGTAGAAGCTTTATTCATATTGAAAAGAAATCAACTAAATCAGCCCTGCCTAGAGATTGTCATGATCAAGAAGATCCTCTGGCCACTGATGAAGTTAATGATGAAGTTTTAGAAACTTTCTTCTCTGATGACATTCATCAACCATTACATGTACCCATCGGGAGTGCTGAAGAGAGTATATCTACCGATAATACCCCGAAGAGGAAGCGGGGCAAAGTGCTGCTGTGCCTGCCCCAAAAAGAGTCACTCGAGCAGAGACTCGAAATCGTGGAGGAATTACCATTCCAGGGACTTCTCTGCTTCCAATCGAGTCAGAGATGCTGATGAAGCAGGTAGTGATCCAAAAGACAATTATCCTACTGTTCCATTCACAAAAAGAATAGAAGGAAAGTGATAGTTTCAAAAACTAAATCGTAATTTGTCTCGATGCAGAGAGTCCCACCGATCGTGCTGTGCGATTGGCTTCAGAAAAACAAGCTGCCTTTGATTTTTCTGTAAAGACAGAACCTGTTGAAGAAGATATTCCTGAACCTGCTGGGTCATCCATGCCTTCTGATATAGGATCGATTCCGCCAATGGCCGATGATGCGTAGGTAATTAGTCAACCTGCGGTAGAGGCCGAGCATCAGACTGAAACGGCTAATGACTTACTGATTTCGGGAGAATCAGTGAAGGAAGCCACTTCTCTCAACCCAATTGCTGAAGCTTCAGAGAGCGAACAAGTTGACTATGAACCGTCGTCTCATTCTTTTGGAGAAGAAGACATGGAGATAGACGATGAATCACCGTCTAAAATTCCAATTGATGTACTGAAGACCATTGGTCAACACTCAGGGTTGACACTGTTTGCCATTAAAATTGTTTTGATTGAAATCTTAATACAAACAGAACAGTGATACAATATAGGACTTAGATGTAGTCCTAGGAGTACACTTTTGTTTAAGCTGGGTCTTAGTGCCAATGAGAGCGAGTGGTAATGCGTTGACTCCGTTGACCGGCTGACGGCGGTTATCGGTTCTTGAAGGTGTTGATTGCTCTGGGTGCTGGAGCTTGCTGAGAGGAGGAAGACGTTGAGTGTCTAGAACTGCCTCTCCGGTGATTCTCTGTTGTGGATTCTCTTGTGTTCTGAGTCTCTGTCTGTGTGTGAAGGGGATGATCCTTCTATTTATAGTTTTGCAGGCTGGCTGCTCATGCGCGCATGTAGGATGCGCCGGTGTGGGACGCCACGTGAGGTTGCTGATGGAGGCGCATGGATGCTGCACCCTGATCGGGGAGAAACTCTTCATACTGCTGTTGTGAGCCGGCACGTAGCAGAGGGAAGATCTTTCCGTTGCTGAAATCTCGGATGAGTTGAGTCAAAGGACACGTGTCGTCGACTCTGGTTCGAAGATCTCGGATTTGGTGGAGAGGAGTGATCTGGTGGGCTGCGCCTTGGATTGGGCGCAGAAGGAGGCTGCGGCTCATAACCTTTAGGAGTTACAAACCATTTGGGGCGCATGGCTTTTGAGGCGCATGCAGGCGACTTTCCTTCTGTCTTTCGGGATCAGAGATCAGTCTGGGGCGCATGGCTTTTGAGGCGCATGCAAAACTTCAACCGGAGACTCTTCTTCTGTCTTTAGGGATCAGTGAAGGGTCTGAGGCGCATGGCTTTTGAGGCATACTGGTTTGGACGCATGGCCGTAGAGGCATGCTGGTGTGGACGCATGGTCGTAGAGGCGCATGCGGGTAGCCACGTGGCAGTAGCCGTCGGAAGTCATGATGATGCTGACGTTGCCGACGCTTCGTTTTCTGAATAAAGCTGTAAACTGTTCAAACTTTGGGAGGCGTGCTGCCAACTCTGTCAGTTCAGCATTTAATGTTGGTGACGTTCGATGGACAGCTGAGTGGGCGCGTCGGTTGGCGTTCCACTCGGTATGGAGATGTGTAGGGGTGCACCCTCTATAATGTGCCGAGTACTGTAGGGCGCGTCTGTGTGATGCGCCTGATGCCGAAGGGCGCGTCCGTGTGATGCGCTGTCTGGCTGGCGCATCGGACATGTCTTTTAATGATGCGGCTGTCTCACTCTTCGAGTACTATAAATAGCCGTTTGGCTGAATTCGAGGCGTCCGGTTCATCCATTTAATGTAAATTCATTGCACGGAATTCGGAGGGCCATCCACTTGGCGCGTAGGTTTGATCTGCCCGGCCTATAAATAGTGGCATGGAGAGAAGATTTGCTTCTCATTCCCTCACGTACTTCCAATATGAACTTGAACATACGGGTGCATTCTGCTGACGAAGTGCTCTCGAGGGTGAAGATGAGACGCTGTGTTGTCTTTGATGCACTTGAAGGTGACTGTTACATCCAAAAGACGGAGTCGAGGGCTTCTGAGGCAGGCGAAGGTGCCTTGCATCCAAAGATAGGGATGCTCGAGCCTCGTCTCCGTTATTCCGGAAGAGCCGTAGATCGGAATGGCGGTGCAAGGCTCTCTCTTCCTACAAAGTGGGGTTTCCCCACTTTGATCGTGTCGAAAGCTGCTCCTTTAGCCGTGGTTTCGATCACGGTCTTCCTTCGGCTTTGGAGGCTCTTTCGAAGCCTCCCCTGGCCACAGCATTTGCGGTGCTCTTCTCTTCCTTGGTTCCAGCCAGAGGGTTAAATGCTTTGTGTCGAAGCATTTATCGGGCGAGCCTGGTTGGAAGAGCGGCACATAACTGGGCTCTGCTCGGCCAGGTGAGCCGGGCTGGAAGAATTTGGCTGAAGGGATGCACATAACTGCTGCTGAAGAGATGATGGGATGCGCCTGGATGGAGGCACATGATATCTGCTGCGCCTCACTGGTGGCGCATAGTGATGCTGCGCCTATCTGGAGACGCATGGTGGCCGCTGCGCTTATCTGAAGGCGCATGGTGGCCGCTGGCTGTAGACTTAGGCTCTTTCCTTTGTAAAATTCTCCTTTGTACAACCTTTTCTAGACATGTAATAGACTTTTATATATAAAAAGTCCTTCTTCAAATGTCTATACTTATTAACTTTGCTGTGAAGTTCTTCGTCTGAGTTCTAGCGCATGTAGTGTCTGGCGCATGGGCTTTCTGGTTGTGAAATTCCATGCTTCTACAAGACCCCCTTCAAAGTTTTCAAAACTTTTGAATAAGTTTTAGAATACTTTGAAATAAGAAGCATGGAGGTCAGGGCGCATGATTTCTGGGCGCATGCCTGTTCGGGCGCATGCTCTTCTCAGTTAATGATGATGGTGCCTCGGTAACCGAAAAGATTAATGATGATCTTTTGGTCTTATTTGCTGCTATCCTTGCACAGAACCCGAGGCGACGGCTGAGATCACACGTCATCTGTTCACGCGTGCGACCATGCCCTATAAATAGGTAAGAGTTGGAGAGAGAAAGGGTTCTTCTTCTCTGTGCCTCTGCTTCTTTAGAGTTTCTTCTTCAAAAACCTTAACTTCTCCTTCTTTGAGAGAATGGCTCCCAAGACTCCTCGCGGCGCTGCCGGCAAGGGAAGGAGAAAGCGAAGGAGCCCGCGGAAGTTGCGGTGGCTATCGTTCCTCGTCGTCCTGTCGAAGTTCGGCCGAAGGTGGTTGGTAAGTCTCATTGTCCGTACGCCAACGCACATAGGCCTTGAGTCTTTAATGATGTGCCGCGGTCTTTGCCCGCCGACGCACATGGGTTTAAACCCTGGTGATGCGTCGAGGCTATACTGCTGACGCGCATGGGTTCAAACCCTGGTGATGCGCCGCAGTTTTCTCCTTTAGACACATTTGTGTGTTCTCTTCTGACTTTTTTCTGATTTTTTACTAGTGTCGATGGCAATCCCGCCTTTGAGTGAAGTTTTCTTGGAGGCTGTCTTCAACCAAATGGGAGTAGAGCATAACGAGGAAGTGATAAACCCTGCTCAAGATGCTCTTATGCTGGATCAGCCTCCTGAGAGAATGACCCTAATCCGTGAACAGCAGTATTGGTTCCTCAAACGGATGATGGAGCGTGGAGTCATTAAACCCTCCACATCTGATAAAGTGACCTTCCTGAAGCCTGAGTTCCTGTTTGGAGACCGTCTCACTTCTACTGATTCGTCAGTATTGAAGGTCAAGGAGGACGGGTTCTTTACTGCGAATGGAGTGCATATGACTGTTAAGTAACTTGAACGTCAGTGGCCTTTAACGTCCTTCTGTCGCCTTGTTTCCCAGAGGAGAATGTCTTGGGAGCTTACCCCTTCTCAGGGGGAAGCGATGACTGGTGTCATCCAAATTGATTCTACTTCCGACCAAAGGGATGCTTTGACCGTTGTACGGTCTGGGTCTTCTTACACTTGGCGGACTTTACGTCCTGGGAGCCTCTTCAGTGATGTACCCATTGATACGTTTGCTTATAGTGCTTCGACTTTTATACATCGTATGTTTTTGATGGAACGTTCCTACCCGACAGGAGAGTTTCGGGTGGAGGGTTGGTGCCATTACGTCTCCAAATGGGATAAACTGACGCTCTGGATCTTGTCGCGGTTTCGGACTGAGCTCCGAGAGATCGGGTTGACTGCCGCGATCCGTGCTACCCAGGCAGGTGTTGACCTTAATAGGCACATGTTCCTCGCACTCCTGGAGATGTTTGATATCCATACCGGGACCTTCTTTACTCCGGTGGGGGAATTAGGGTTCGTACTTCATGAGATGTACGAGGTGTCAAAACTCCCTTGGGGGCGGAACCCTATGAAGAGTACTTTCCCACCAACGAGGAACTTCAAGTCCTGGGGGACAGGGCTGAGGAGATGACGGCCGTCTTCAAGGAAGTGGCGAGTCATCATTACTATATGCAGAGACGGGATAGGAACGGGACGCAGCCTCATGTGACCGCTTGGAGAGATCATGTCTTTAGACAAGACAAGGAGGATCCCTCACAATTTTCCACCCCACCGGCGCTCTCTCGTAGCGAAGTGTTGTCCGAAATGAGCAGGTTAGGGGAGAAAAATCCCCGAGGAAATGAGGACCAGCAGTCAGATGCACGCTCCTACAGCTGCTTCTGGCATCTTGCTTATCGGATGTCACCCAAGGCGGTGTTGGCATCCTACCTGATGATATGGCTCCGGGATTGCGTGTTCGCGGGCGGATCCGGTGCCGTAGAGAGGATGACCCGAAACTTAATCCTGCCAGCCGTGAAGCTAGTTTTCGGCCGGCGTTTGGCTCTTCTCCCCGCAATGGTATGTAACCTGCAGCGAGGTTTGAGAGAGTTTGCTGGAAATGTGATTTATGACAGAGGCAGAAACAATAACTTCCCGCGCTGAACTGCCGTTTCACTATTTGATGGGATGGCTGATTTTGCATCATCCCAGTGTGATGAGCCCAGGCTCGGAAGGAGATTATAAGGCTGGAGATGCATTCCTTCGTCGTTTCTATCGGAGGAACTGGTCGTATACCGGTGTCCCGGTTTGTAGAAAGGTTTTATCCCGTCTTCAGGGTTGGGAGATCACCAAAGTTGGTCCCATCTATTTGGGTTTTGAGGCCAACGAGGATTTAAGGGACCTGGGCGAAGGTACCACCACTCTGCCTCAATGGGGATTCCGCTGGTTGCAAAGTATCCGGCCGTCCCATCTGGTGTACCGGAACAGGAATCAGTGCTACCTGGAACCATACTTGCCGAGCCGTTTTGCGCGGCAATTTGGTTATGCTCAGATGATGTTGGATAACCCCAGTAATACCCTGGAGTATGTTGGAAGTTTGTTGGATGGTGCACGAGCTTGGCATTACTATAATGCCGGATGTACCGGAGCTCGTTTTACGTTGCCCGTCCCCGATCCGCGGCCGCCTATTCTTTACTCGGCCGCCAAATTTTACTGTGTTATGGCTGCCCCGCCCTCCGGATATGACAGGGAGACCAGCCTTATCGCAGGCACCCAGTTAGCAGCGACTGGGGATACGCCAGTGAAGGCCCGGCCGCATCGTCCGTCAGGGGTGGGTCAACGGAGTGCCCCCTCCGCATCACAAGCAGAACCTTCTGGCGATCGATCGAAACGATGTGCAGATACAGGGGCTGAATCTCTTGTGTCGAAGAAGCAGAAGAAGGCATCGTTACCGACGGTGTCATCGGATTCGGCGTCCGAAGAGGTAAGGACATCCTACTAAATCTGATTTTGGTTTCGCCACTGACGAGGCCTGATCTTCTTTTGTAGGAGCCGCTAAAAAGAAAACCTCGTACCCCAAAGTCGGGTGGGAGTAGGCGAGAAGAGATGGCGAGCTCGCCTGGAGTGCGTATCCCGCCGACAATGATGTCTCTCATGGAGGAAGATCCGGAGGATACTGTCATCGTGGAGGTTCCAGTATCCCCGGGTTATGTCAGGAGGGACCCTGAGGGTGCAGCAGCTTCCGAGGTGACGAAGGCCACAGCGGAGGCTTTACATGGTTTAGCAAGTGCACAGCTCCCTGGTGATGAAGAGGAATGGAGTTCATCATCTTCCGATGACACCGCTCCGGAGCTGCAGGAGTCTGTTGCGGGGGCAGCAGAAGCGGTGAGGATAGAGGAGAGGGTTGATTTCCCTCCTTGTCATGATGAAGGGAGGTCGGCTGAATCATTGCCGAATCCTTCCTTGGCTTCAACCATGGACATAGAGATGGCTACCGATCAGACGGTAGCGACAGATTCTGTCCCTGTAGAGGGACTTGAGAAGAGTGAGACCCTTCTGCCGGTCTTGTCTCCTGGGGCTGGCCAGGAGATAAATGTTGACCTCCCCGTTTTGCCGGGGGAGGTGGCTGATGCTGATAGAATGTCGGGGGAAGAGGTGGCCGTTGACGTCGGTGATTTCTCCGGGCTTGAGAAGGGTAAGGGTGTGGAACCCTCTGTTGCTTCTTCTACTTGGGGTACTATCACGACGCATGCGCCGGCTCCTTCTGTTCCTTCGACTCCTCGGGCTAGCAGTCTGGGCACTGTTGATGAAGAGCCTATTGCTGCCGAGGTTCGAACTTCTCAGATTGAGGTTGGTGGATCTTCCTCCGGTCCGCAAACTGTAGTAGCTCCCTCAACTCCTGCTATGACGCCGCAGGTGCTGGCGGAAGCCGATGGGTATGTGAAGTTCCTCGTCGAGGGAGTGTACAAAATGCTGGAGAAAGGTGTATCTGCAGTGGTAGATGCCAAGGGGAGCTTTGCGGCGGCAAAAGCTTTGGCAATGCCTTGTTCGAGCTGATCCGCACTCACCAGGGCCATGACCATATGGCTGAAATTCTGGAGGTTTCGGTGATGGAGCTGGACGAGCGGCTCGCGGAACTGCAGCGCATCCAACGAAATGACCTCTCAGTCTTGATAGATGCAGAGATAGGGAAGTCGATGGCTGAGATCGAGGCTTCCCATCGAGCCGATGTGAGCAGTTGGGAGCGTGAAGTGGCTAGGACTGAGGCTGCGGCGGAGCAGCTGTCTCAATCTATGAAGAAGACGACGGAGAAGCGGGCTGCGGTGGATGCTAACATCGCAGAAGTTGATGCTCAGATGCGCCGTCTTGAAGACCAGCGGGCCCAACTTCAACTAGAGGCTGAGCGCGTCCTGGCTGAACACGTGGCATTCAAGCAGGAGGAAACGACTCTTACTCAGCGGACCCTTGCTTTGGCTCAACAGCGACGACAGCTTGATGAGAAGTATGAGAGTAAAACTTCCGCTGAGGCTGTCGGGTTAATGCGTCAAGAAGCCGAGTTGCGAGTCCAGGCGACTGTGGAAACTCGCACTGCCGACCTGAGACGTCGAGTCAGAGAACTCTCATCCCACCCTGGGGAGGATCGGGGATTGTAGCTTCTCTTCTTTTTATGTGTTTTTTCAATTCTTGCTGGGGAAATAGCGTATTTCTGTACTCTCTTTTTTTTTTAAAAATAAAGAAATACACTATCTTTTGTGATGTGTTCATTTTTTAATCTCATGAACTTGATGATTTATGTGGACCTATTATCTTTTGCGCACCTTGGTTTTTAGGTACAGATAATAAGTATAAAGGAACCAACATGTTTGCTCAGAGGTAATGTGGACATGGCAATCATTAGGTTCAAATGATAGAATCTTCCTACTCAGAGGTGTTTATGGACGTGGTAGGAATGATCCTGGGGGATACGCTGAACAACTCAGAGGTAATGTGGACGTGGAAGTTCTGCGATCAATGTATGACAACATAGGAGTTGTTTGTACGGGATGTTTACTCAGAGGTAATGTGGACGTGGTAAACATGAAGGATAGCGTAAGCTCACGAAGTGTAAGGTTCCGCTTTGTAGGATGTAGAGAGACAACTCAGAGGTAATGTGGACGTGGTTATCTTTCTACGGAAGGATGCCACGGAACAGCTGGGTTCCGGAAGCGATTGATTTTGTGAAAAGAGGTTGTTTGGGGAAATACATGTCTTGGAGGATGTCAAGAGTAGTACTTCTTTAGGAACTTGCCGTTGATGGGCATCATGAACAAGTCCCCATTGGGTTTGGCGAGCCGGTAAGCACCGTTTGAGTATACCGTCTCGATGATGAAGGGTCCTTCCCATTTGGGCTCGAACTTCCCTGGTGTCTTGTGAGTTAACACCATTGGCCTTTTGACTGCTAAAACTAGGTCGCCAACTTGAAAAGTTCTTTGCTTGACCTTCTTGTTGAAAGCCTGTGATATACGGGCTTGGTAAAGTTCGATGCGTTGTTGAGCTAGGAGACGCTTTTCGTCAAGTGCCTCCAGTTCCCGCAGACGACGACGTTGATTGTCTTCTTCTGTGAGATCGTTTGTGATTGCCACACGGAGCGAAGGTATCTGTATCTCGAGAGGCAGTACTGCTTCGCTCCCGTAGACCAGGGAGAATGGAGTGTTGCCTGTTGGGGTCTGTACCGTTGTGCGGTAGGCCCAAAGGCATTCGCCAAGCTTTTCGTCCCAGTCGCGTTTGTTGGATGACACGACTTTTTTGAGTAGCTTGACGATAGTTTTGTTGAACGCCTCGGCCAATCCGTTTGCTGTCGGATTGTAGGCGGTTGAGGCCACGTTCTGAATGCGATTCTTGTCACAGAACCTGCTGAAAATGTGGCTGATAAACTGAGGACCATTGTCATGGATGATTCGCCGGGGTACCCCGAAACGGTAAATGACATGGTGTTTGATAAAGCTGACCACCCTGGAGCTTTTTACTTCTGCTAGTGGAACTGCTTCCGCCCATTTGGAGAAGTAATCGGCGATGGCCAGGATGAAACGGTGTCCTCTCGATGAAGGAGGGGTGATTGGCCCTACAATGTCCATGCCCCAGGCTTCGAAGGGCCAGGAGGCGACTGTAGGATGTAGCGGCTCCGATGGTGTATGTATGAAGTCTGTATGAAGTTGGCACGCATGGCACTTCTTGGCATATTCGACAGCATCGACAACCATGGTTGGCCAGTAGTAGCCCATACGTCGCAGTCGATCTTGCAACTTAGGACCTGGTTGGTGAGCTCCGCAAGTTCCGTCATGAGCTTCTCGAAGAGCTTCGGCCGCTTCTTCGTTAGACAGGCATCGAAGGAGAAGCCCGTCGAAGGAGCGTCGGTGCAGCATTTTAGTGGCTGTATCGTAGTAGAATCGAAGAGAGCGTCTCCTGACTGAGACGGCTTCCTTCGGGTCCTCTGGAAGGATTCCGTAGACAGCGAAGTCGATGAACGGGAACCTCCAGTCTCGGACATTAACCCCAGTGTTTGTCGGCATGGCGTGAGCCATTTGCAAACATAGGTTGTTTCTGGGATAAATCAAGTCTCGGCCAGTTACCGTGACATAGTGTTGAGTCCCAAGGGGCGCGGCAAATGAGGCTGCGAGGCCAGCCAGAGCGTCAGCCTCCAAGTTTTGTAGGCGGGGTACATGTTCGATGAAGAACCCAGTGAAGGTTGAAATGATGTTCAATACAACTTCATGGTAAGGGATCAAATCTTCATGGCGAACCTCGTATTGCCCCCGAATCTGGTTTACGACGAGTTTCGAGTCGCCGTAGGCTTCCAGATGATCCACCCCCAGCTGTTGTGCTAGCTGGAGTCCCATGACGAGTGTATTGTACTCAGCAACATTGTTGGAGCACGGCTTCGAAAGGGAGTATGCGCGCTGGATGACCAGCTGATCGGGGGAGACCAAGACTACCCCCACTCCCGCGATGATTTGGCCGTTGGGGCTCGTTTTTGAAGCGCCATCGAAGAACATCCGCCAGACGGGGCTTCCTTCAGTGACGTTTGATTCTTGGACTTCATCCGGGATGTCTTCATAGAGTTTTGAAGATTCTGGGATGGGGTGTGAAGCTAAAAAGTCAGCCAGAGCCTGACCCTTGACCGCCTTCTGCGGGACAAACACCATGTTGTATGGCGTTAGTAGGATCGCCCATGTAGCCAGCCGGGAGTTTAATGACCCTGGCTTCGTCATGAGAACTCTGAGCGGATTGACTCGGGAGATGACGTGAATTGTCTGGCCCGAGACGTAATGACGAGTCTTCTGAATGGCAAACACCAAAGCCAAGCACTCCTTTTCAACGGGGTTGTACCGGTGTTCGGCCCCGATGAGTGTTCGACTGAGGTAGTAGATTGCTTGCTCGTAGCCTGCATCGCTGTTTTGAGCCAGCAAAGCGCCGAGGGAATGATCCATGGCACGGACGTAGAGGAGGAATGGTTTGCCGGCGACAGGTGCCACTAGGACTGGCGGGCTTGTTAAGTAAGCCTTGATGTCGTCGAAAGCCTTTTGGCACTCCTCTGTCCAGACATAAGAGACTCCCTTCTTTATGAGCTGAGTAAAGGGTTGACATTTACCGGAGAGGTTTGCTATGAACCTCCGGATGTATGCCAAACGTCCCTGTCAGCCCCGAAGTTCTCGAAGGTTCTTCGGAGGGTCCATGTTAAGGATGGCTTTAGTCTTCTCGGGATCGACATGAATGCCTTTTGCCGTGATGACAAAGCCCAAGAATTTGCCGCTAGAAACCCCCAGGAAGGATTTAGCGGGGTTCATTTTGAGTTGATGTGCCCGCATGAGATCGAAGACCGTCTTTAGGTCCTGTAGGTGATCTCTTTTGAGGCGGCTCTTGACTGCGATGTCGTCAACATAGCACTCAACTGTCTTGCAAAGATGTTGACGGAAGATGGTGCTCATAGCTCACTGGTACGTTGCACCGGCATTCTTCAAGCCGAAGGGCATTACTGTGTAGCAGAAAACACCCTTTGGAGTCCTGAATGACGTGTGTTTTGCGTCATCGGGGAACATCTTGATTTGATTGTAGCCTGAATACCCGTCCATGAAGGACATGCGTTCAAAGCCACATGTGTTGTCGATCATTACATCGGTGATTGGGAGCGGGAATTCATCCTTCGGGCAAGCAGAGTTGAGATCCCTGAAGTCGATACAGACTCGTATCTTCCCATTCTTCTTGGTGACAGGGACGACGTTGGCTACCCAGTCCGGGTGTTGTTCCTCACGGATGAAGCCACTGGTCAAGAGCTTGTCCACCTCCTGATCGATGGCGTTCATGATGTCCGGGCGGAAGTGTCGCTGTTGTTGTTTGATAGGTTTGGCATCTGGTAAGATGTTCAACCTATGCATCGCGACTGTGGATCGAGACCCGGCATGTCTTCGTAGCTCCAGGCAAAGACGTCAATATATTCCTTAGCCAGTTGGACTAAAGATTCTCGGTCTTCTCCTTCCAAGCTTTTGCTAATAAAGATGGGTTTAGAAGAAGACCCAT
Source organism: Iris pallida (assembly GCA_029216955.1). NCBI lineage: Eukaryota > Viridiplantae > Streptophyta > Magnoliopsida > Asparagales > Iridaceae > Iris > Iris pallida. The sequence goes on from JANAVB010006353.1 coordinate 40,192, forward strand.
CCCCGAGGTCGATCTGCTCGACTTCGTCTTCGGTGGGAGGTTCTCGTAACTCAAAACGAGACTCCCATTGTTCTCCTAGGCGTTGAGCCCAGGGTTCCTCTTCGAAGGGTTCCGGCGGTTGGTCTTCGCCTTCATCTTTCTGAGGTTGCGCCGATGTCATGTTAGCTGACAGAACTTTCCTGAAGACTGATCCGATACTGGTATCGGAATCCCACGTCGATGCTTCTGACGAGTGGGAATGTTCTATGTCTTCTGCGTCTGAACTCTCTGGAGTTGATGGCGGCGTGACATAGCCTAACCCCCGTTGAGTCCGATTATAGTAATCCTGTGGCTTTCCATTGGGCATCAAAAGCCGGACAGGGAGATGCCGACCCTTGCCGTAGTTTAGGCCTTTATTGCTTTTCAGGTCGTAGCCCATCTTTTGGATGATGTGCTTAGCCGCATCTGTGTACCGATAGACTTGTACTCTGCCGGTATCAGGTTCGGGCTCGATTGACGGGAGGTCCCGACGACGCTCGATTTTGCCCGAGATGATGGTGCCTTCGTCTCGGCTTCGTGGAGGGACTATGAAGACTCCTTGAGACGGGACTATTTGATTATGGTAGACGGTCGTTACTTGTGTTTGCAACGACCGTAGAGCGTTGTCTAATGTATACATGGCATTCCAGTGTGGAAGACAAGAATAATTGAAAGACACTCTATTATTGATAAAGTACGAGATTTTATCCCGTGGGATTACATTGTCGAAGGAGGGTGCGTCTACATCAGCATAGATATATTCGCCAAGCTCCTCGTCTGTAAGCACTGGGGCCGGATCAGGAGAGTCCTCCACCGCTCTGACTTTGGGGTCTGAGAGGGTTATGTGAGCCCTCTCCGGCATCTTGGATGACTGCGGCGGCTTGCCTTTAAGACGCACCTTGAGGGGTGCCTCGGTTGCGCCTTCGATGAGTGGCGCCTTCCCTTGTAATTTTACCACCAGGGGAGCCGCTGTTTGTGGTGGCTTCCCCTTGAGGCGTATCTTCAGGGGAGCTTCGCGAGCTGGCGCTTTTCCTGATAGCTTGATGCTCATTGGAGGCGCCTTCTGGGGTGGTCTCCCTTTCAGACGGATTTTCAAGGGGGCGTCAGGAGTCGCTTCGGGCTCCAAGTCCGGCTCTGTTGCCGTCTCTGCTTCATCATCGGCGTCGTTGGCTTCCTCCTCGTCAAGTGGCTTGTACAAGTCGGAATCGGTGAAGTAGGCCTCAATCCCTTTGAAGGGATCGATATCTGCAAACTCCGTCCGGATGACGCCGTTGGTGGATACATATTTCATGCATTGGTGGAGCGTGGAGGGCACCACCATGTACTCATGTAACCATGGTCGTCCGAGTAAGATGTTGTAGTTGACCTCGGCATCCACCACATAACAAGTCACCTTAGTTTTGAGGCTGCCGATGTGACACTTCAGCCGGATCTTGCCCAGTGGCTCGCTCTTGCTAGCGTTGAAGCCACTGATGGTCGTATTGGAGGGCGCCAGCCGGTACATTGGGATCCCCAGCTTTGATAGCAGCGCCTTTGGAATGATGCTTAGGGAAGACCCCGGATCGATCTGAATCCTGCTCACCTTTACCGAACCGATGTACCCTGTGTAATACAACGGTCGGTTATGTCGGTGATGCTTGAGCAGCATGTCTTGTTGGGTGAAGGTTATGTTTGGGATAACTTCATCCGCACAATGACAGTGTGCACAAGTAGTTGGGAGGTCTTCAGGCTGTTTGACCTGACTGAGAAAGGATTCGGCATCCTTCAGAGCTTCGCAGAGAGCTTCTCGGGAGTCCTTGGAGAGACGCAGGAGCTCGAACAAAGACAAGCGTGCAGGAGTACTGGCCAGTTGTGCCAGAATGTCAAAATTGTGGGGCTTGGCTAGCCCCGAAGCATTTTCTTTCCGCAGAGGTCTGTCGAAACGGGCCTCCACTTGCTTTTGTTTATTGGCTGCTGAGGGCTTGGATGGACCCTCCTCAGGGATGATGCCAGGAGGCACCACTTCGGCGGCAGCTTCAACGGGCTGGGAGTTCTGTTGTGTACGCGTCTGCACAGGAAGCGCCTCTTCCGTTGAAGAAGAGACCGTGCGGCAAGACTTGATCTTCCTGCCTTTTGCTTTGGAGGTAGGGCGTACCTCCGGTTGAGTTACCTCGGAGACGAGGTCGGGGTGAACCCAGAGGACCTCTCCTCGAGATGTGGTGAGTGGGACAAGTCCACTCACATTGTCACGGGTGGGTGGCAAATTCACCACCTCCATTGTCGCCTTAGGGATGGGGACGACGCCATCTTGTGTGGTAGTCGGCGGCAAGGTGCCGAACTGAAGTGACACCACATTAGCTGACACCGTCTTCTCTTCGTAGTCGACGGAGATTACATCCGCATTGATCATGCGCTGGATGTAATTTTTGAGGATGTAGCAGTCCTTAGTCGGGTGTCCGACAAACCGATGGTAGTGACAGTACCTCGGGTTGTCCACCTTCCCGACTTCATCGGGCCGCTACGGGTCCGGAAGCTTGATCTTGTCACCCTGCTTCAGTATCTCAAAGAGTTGCAGGGTGTCGTCATCATCGAATGAATAAACCTCCTTGGGTCTCGGTGCCAGTGGAGGCTTTTGAGTAGGCGCAGATGCGCCCTTCGAGGCATTAACAGTCAATGCCTGTTTTCCCCTTTGTTTCTCGTCCGGAGTTGTTGGTTGCGGACTTTTTCCCCTTATCGTCAAAGGCGGGGAAGCTAACACCCAGAAGACGTGCATTGGCCGCCTTCTTCTCTGCAGCTTCAGCTTCAATGATTAGGGAGCTCCAGTCGGGAGGGGGAGTAGAGTTAAGCCAGAGCTTTACTGCAGGCAGCATGTTCATACTGCAAGCGGAGAGAAGCGCATGTTCTGGCATGCCTGGAGGTAGCCTGAAGCAGGCCTGACGGAAGCGTTCGATGAATGCCCGAACCGTTTCCTTGTCCTTCTGGCGTATCTCAATGAGAGACGCCATCGTCATGTCCTTCCCACCGTCGTAGAAGCGGTCGAGGAAGAGGCGTGTCAGGTCGTCGAAGGACGATATGGAATTATCGGGGAGGCTGCAGTACCAGTCATACGCCACCCCTTTCAGGGCCCCAACAAAGATGCTGGTGAGGAGCGCGTCCTCCTTCGGAAGATGCCCTGTCTGTGACTGGAAGTACGTCAGGTACCGTCGTGGAGAGTCCTTCCCGTCATACGGCGTGAGTGTTTGTGGTTTATACTTTGGGGGATAAACTACCTTGTTCCACTCAAGGGGATAAGGCTGGGGAATGCCCATCTTCTGGCGCTCCTCCTGCCTGTTCTTGGACTCGAAGCGCTCCCGCAGATCTTTGATCATTTCGACCACGTCCTCCGTGGAGCTAGGAGTCGGGGAAGGAGGTACCACCTGGAGTGGAGCGTTTGAGGGCTCCGATGTCCGGGGTGCTTCTGTGTCTGAGGGTGTCCGCTGGAGGGGCACACTCGACTCTCCATTGGCTCCTGGGTCGGGACCATTTGAAGGTGTCCTGATCAAGGCCGACCGCATCTCAAACACTGCTTGAGTCAGTGCTTGCATTGAGGCAGAGAGGGTTTTGAGTCCTCCCTCTAGCGAGTCTATGCGCTGGACAATGTCTTGTGGCGGCGCATCAGTCTCAAGATCACCCCCGGTCATGTATACTGTCATGACACGGCCGGAAGTAGATGGATTAGTTGAGGCTTCGCTCTCAGCCTCGCTCTCATGTGGGGAAGTGACTTCTCCTGGTGTTTGGCCACCCCCAGCCACATTCTGGAGTTCGTCTTCGACAGGCGCATCTGCAAGGGCCTGACTGCCCTCAGCTCTGTCTTGAAGGGCCTCTTCGTTTTCAGCACTACCCCCGGCGGTGTCCTGGAGGACATCGTCCTTTTGAGGGGCTTCAGGGAGGCCATCTTCGCCTTGATGAAGATCCGCCGCAGCTGTGCTTTGGACATCTTCGTCTTCGGAAGGAGGCTCGACAAGGGTCTGGCTACCCCCAGCTTCCTCCAAGGACTTCTTCCTCGACCGAGTGCCTTCGAACACTCCAGAGGTCGTGACAGCTGCCTTGGTTTTCCTCGGCTGGCTTTTGGATGAAGACGAGGAATTGGCAGTCGTCTTTCGGACAGATGAGGAATTGGAGATCACGTTGCATGACGCAATCTTTAGTTCCTCTTCTGCTGACACCTTCGTCCCAAGGCGATGTCAGAGGGGTGTCGATGATTGTAGCCGTTGGAAGACCGACTGCTTTGGCGGTACTGCCGTCTTGCAACAGCAGTTGATGGTGACCACTGCACAAGTGTGCCCCGTGAGAGGCGCATCGTGCTTGTTGGTCAACTCTCCTGACCGGCGCTTGTGAGTGATCACGTTGCGCAAGTCGTTGGAGGAGAGTGCTACCCTCACACCCCTCTCAGGCGCATGGCAGGGCCAAGCGCCGGGGTGGTCGGGTGAGTGCTGCGCCCCCTGATCTAATACCAAGCAGGCATCACGATCAGTAGTGGGGGAACCACAGTATTTGAAGTGACTTGAACGGACCTCGAACGCACAACCAGAGGAGGCGCGGGAGTTCAAGACCACAGAGTTTGCCTCTCTCGGCTTGGTTGTGCACGCAGTGAATGCGCCCAAGCGGGATGAGGACTTTGAAGGTCGACTCGTTGTCAGTGCAGGAGCACCTGAGTCAACCTTGTACAGCTTGCCATCGGCAGCGCGCGTGATTGTAAGCGCGTGCCTCTGGCCGGCTGCTGGCATAGCACGTTTGTGGCGCATGGCCCGTGCCGCCTTGGATTTCTTCGTACCAGCCCGCTGGGGCGCATAGTACTCAGCATCCAAATTCTCCTCGCCGTTACAGCGAGTGAGTCTGTCAAAGACAGAGGCTCTTTGTGGCGCATCAGAAGTAATGCGCGGGGCATTGGCTGCGCCCCTGCTCCATCGACGTATCTTCCTCGCCTGAGAGGAAGATGGCTGGGGAACGTGGTCAGCCGCACGCTTCCCCGAGAGATGCGCTGCATCAGCGGGCGCACCTTGACTGCTGAGGACGTCAGCAGGAAGGAAAGGCTGGACGGGCGCATCCCCTTCAACGGTGGTGCCCGAGGCGTCGACTTTGCGCACCCAGACTGCGCGGGTCTTCTTCGGCTTCGACAGCCGCTTCGAAGGACTCGTACTTCCTTCAGAAATGAACTCCTCGTACGCCTGTTGATTGAGGCGCACTACCAGCGTCTTGTGGGAGGAGCCCACCTTCACGTCGTCGGCCTGTGACACGACTTTCTCGGTAGAGGAGAAAGAGGTCCCCAGCAGAGTCGCCAGCTTGTTTGCCATTAAAATTGTTTTGATTGAAATCTTAATACAAACAGAACAGTGATACAATATAGGACTTAGATGTAGTCCTAGGAGTACACTTTTGTTTAAGCTGGGTCCTTAGTGCCAATGGAGCGAGTGGTAATGCGTTGACTCCGTTGACCGGCTGACGGCGGTTATCGGTTCTCTGAAGGTGTTGATTGCTCTGGGTGCTGGAGCTTGCTGAGAGGAGGAAGACGTTGAGTGTCTAGAACTGCCTCTCCGGTGATTCTCTGTTGTGGATTCTCTTGTGTTCTGAGTCTCTGTCTGTGTGTGAAGGGGATGATCCTTCTATTTATAGTTTTGCAGGCTGGCTGCTCATGCGCGCATGTAGGATGCGCCGGTATGGGACGCCACGTGGAGGTTGCTGATGGAGGCGCATGGATGCTGCGCCCTGATCGAGGGGGAAAACTCTTCATACTGCTGTTGTGAGCCGGCACGTAGCAGAGGGAAGATCTTTCCATTGCTGAAATCTCGGATGAGTTGAGTCAAAGGACACGTGTCGTCGACTCATGGTTCGAAGATCTCGGATTTGGTGGAGAGGAGTGATCTGGTGGGCTGCGCCTTGGATTAGGCGCAGGAGGAGGCTGCGGCTCATAACCTTTAGGAGTTACAAACCATTTGGGGCACATGGCTTTTGAGGCGCATGCAGGCGACTTTCCTTCTGTCTTTCGGGATCAGAGATCAGTCTGGGGCGTATGGCTTTTGAGGCGCATGCAAAACTTCAACCGGAGACTCTTCTTCTGTCTTTAGGGATCAGTGAAGGGTCTGAGGCGCATGGCTTTTGAGGCGCATGCTGGTTTGGATGCATGGCCGTAGAGGCGCATGCTGGTGTGGACGCATGGTCGTAGAGGCGCATGCGGGTAGCCACGTGGCAGTAGCTGTCGGAAGTCATGATGATGCTGACGTTGCCGACGCTTCGTTTTCTGAATAAAGCTGTCAACTGTTCAGACTTTGGGAGGCGTGCTGCCAACTCTGTCAGTTCAGCATTTAATGTTGGTGACGTTCGATGGACAGCTGAGTGGGCGCGTCGGTTGGCGTTCCACTCGGTATGGAGATGTGTGGGGGCGCACCCTCTATAATGCGCCGAGTACTGTAGGGCGCGTCTGTGTGATGCGCCTGATGCCGAAGGGCACGTCCGTGTGATACGCTGTCTGGCTGGCGCATTGGACATGTCTTTTAATGATGCGGCTGTCTCGCTCTTCGAGTACTATAAATAGTCGTTTGGCTGAATTCGAGGCTTCCGGTTCATCCATTTAATGTAAATTCACTGCACGGAATTCGGAGGGCCATCCACTTGGCGCGTGGGTTTGATCTGCCCAGCCTATAAATAGTGGCATGGAGAGAAGATTTGCTTCTCATTCCCTCACGTACTTCCAATATAAACTTGAACATACGGGTGCATTCTGCTGACGAAGTGCTCCCGAGGATGAAGATGAGACGCTGTGTTGTCTTTGATGCACTTGAAGGTGACTGTTACATCCAAAAGACAGAGTCGAGGGCTTCTGAGGCAGGCGAAAGGTGCCTGTTGCATCCAAAGATAGGGATGCTCGAGCCTCGTCTCCGTTATTCCGGAAGAGCCGTAGATCGGAATGGCGGTGCAAGGCTCTCTCTTCCTGCAAAGTGGGGTTTCCCCACTTTGATCGTGTCGAAAGCTGCTCCTTTAGCCGTGGTTTCGATCACGGTCTTCCTTCGACTTTGGAGGCTCTTTCGAAGCCTCCCCTGGCCACAGCATTTGCGGTGCTCTTCTCTTCCTTGGTTCCAGCCAGAGGGTTAAATGCTTTGTGTCGAAGCATTTATCGGGCGAGCCTGGTTGGAAGAGCGGCACATAACTGGGCTCTGCTCGGCCAGGTGAGCCGGGCTGGAAGAATTTGGCTGAAGGGATGCACATAACTGAGCTGCTGAAGAGATGATGGGATGCGCCTAGATGGAGGCGCATGATATCTGCTGTGCCTCACTGGTGGCGCATAGTGATGCTGCGCCTATCTGGAGACGCATGGTGGCCGCTGCGCTTATCTGAAGGCGCATGGTGGCCGCTGGCTGTAGACTTAGGCTCTTTCCTTTGTAGAAATTCTCCTTTGTACAACCTTTTCTAGACATGTAATAGACTTTTATATATAAATAAAAAGTCCTTCTTCAAATGTCTATACTTATTGACTTTGCTGTGAAGTTCTTCGTCTGAGTTCTGGCGCATGTAGTGTCTGGCGCATGGGCTTTCTGGTTGTGAAATTCCATGCTTCTACAGACACCAGAGTCGGAGAGGCATATAGAAGTTCAAGTTCCGAGTACTTCTGGGGCAGGAAGTAGTGAAATAAATCCCGTGTCAGAAAGCACTTTGAACAGATTATGAGCCGGTCTGAATGATCCGAAGGAAACTGAATATGAACCAGCTCCAGGTAATATTTTATTCATCAAAATTTTGTCTTGTCTCTGCTTTATTGTTTTTTTAGTTTTGATCATGCTTCTTTGATTCCAACAGCTGTAGGAACTGCACCGGCTATGAGTTCTACTCAAGCTCTACTTGTCCAAACTGATGTGGGTGAGGGGAGTTCACATTTGCCGAGTTCTCCAAAAGCACTCTCTTCGGCTCCCAGAATAGAGGCTCCTCCTGCTCCTTCCTCTACTATTGCAGCAACTCCCGGTTTTGACACAGGGATAGCAAAGATCATGGGGATGTATTCAGATATTATTTATTCATATCTGGATACATTCTCGAGATGACTTATGAAGGATGAGACTATGCCCTTTTCGAGTCTTCGAGAGGCGACTAGTTTTCCACTTTCAGCTTTGAGACAAGCCGGTTATGAGACCCAATGTGTCTTTTTTGAACATCTTCTGAATGATTTAGAAGCAAATATCCACAAATATTGGGAGATCAAAAAGGAAGATATCAAATCTCTGACTGAAGCTGAGATTACTCAATTGGAGAATGAAGCTCAAGCTCAGCACATTGCTCTGACAGAATTCCTCGCTCAGTCTTCTAAAGAGTTAATGGCAAAAGATGAAGAAATAATAAGTACTCGTCAGAATATGGAACGCTTAGAGAAAGATGAAGCGTCAAAGGCTGAAGAGCTTAGAAAGTTGAGGGAAGAGCTAGCTCGTATTCAGGAGCAAATTGTCTCCGTGGAAAAGGAACAATCAGAGATTGCTACTGATCGTAAATCTGAAGCTGAACGCTGTAAACTTTTACAGCAAGAGCGAGAATTGATGCAAACCAATTAGATTGAGGAGACCAATCGCCGTAGCTCTATTATTGTGGAATATGACCAACGGATGATTGGAGCTGAAACAGCAGAGCGAATCAAGAAAGCTCATGAAGAAAAGATAAATAATGTAATCGTTTGTATTCAGGAGATAATTACTCCTCCTAAATAGATCTTTTACATGTATCATTTATTAAAGTTTTGATACCCATTTGTAATCAATGTTTTGATTTTGATTGAAATGAATATTTTGACTTGATTCAATTTGTGGATGATATTTTTGTAGAAAACATGTTCAGAGGTAAATAATACATAACATGTTTCAATAAAATAGAATATACAAATAAATTTTGTAACTCTATCATGATATTAACCAAAGATAATTTTAGTTTAATATTGATTAAAGAAAACAGAATTCAGATATAAAGATATCTTTGGATTCTATTTTCCATGATCTTTGGACTCGGAAATCAAAAGACGATATATCATTTTCAGAGAATAGAAAATATGATACATACTGAGATAGAAAATTCAGAGGTAATATGGACATGATTTTCTATACAAGATCTTTATTTAACCCACTGGGGATCTAATAAGACAAAATATCAAATTCTCTGGGAAAATGATACATGGTAGAATATCAGTTTCCTCTGGGGATAACGATATCGAGATAACTTTTGTAGAGAAGAATTAACTTTGATTTTATATTTGCTGGGGAATGATGAAAATATTATACATAATATTTCTTTAAGAATTTGCCATTGATAGGCATCATCGTGACTTTCCTATCCATAGAGGCAAGCTGGTATGCACCGTTAGAGAAGACTTTGTTTACTACAAATGGGCCTTCCCATTTCGCGTCAAATTTGTCTTTGCTCATATGTGTCATGGTCATAGGACGTCTGACAGTAAGGACTAGTTCTCCCTTCTGATATGCTCTGACTTTGACTTTCCGGTTAAAAGCTTTTGAAATTCGGGCCTGATACAGCTCGATATTTTGTTGAGCATACAATCGTTTTTCATCTAGAGCTTCCAATTCTTGAAGTCGAAGACGATCATTGTTTTCTGTTGTAAGTTCATTGGAGATTGCAATTCTCAGAGAAGGAATCTGGATCTCAAGGGAAAGAACAGCTTCACACCCATATACCAAAGAGAAAGGCGTACATCCAGTCGCATTGCGAACTGTGGTGCGGTAGGCCCATAAACATTCACCAAGCTTCTCGCTCCAGTTGCGTTTGTTGGAAGAAACGAACTTTTTCAAGAGTTTGATGATCATTTTATTGAAAGCTTCTGCCAATCCATTAGCTGCTGGATTATATGCTGTAGAAGCTAAATTATTGATTCGATGATCGTCGCAGAATCGAGTAAATTTCTGACTGACGAACTGCGGTCCGTTATCATGGATAATATGCCGAGGAACACCAAATCGATAGATGACATGATGTTTGACGAAATTAATAACATTAGAAGTTTTTACTTCAGATAACGGGATTGCTTCAGCCCATTTGGAAAAGTAATCAGTTATTGCTAGAATAAACCGATGTCCTTTTGATGATGGCGGGTTGATAGGACCAATAACATCCATGCCCCAAGCTTCAAAGGGCCATGATGCCACTGTTGGGTGTAAGAACTCTGACGGTTGATGGATAAAGTCCGCATGAATTTGACAGGCCTTACATTTCCGAGCATATTGAATGGCGTCAGCCACCATCGTGGGCCAATAATAACCCATACTTCGGATACGATCTTGAAGCTTAGGACCTGGTTGATGGGCTCCACAAACACCATCATGTGCTTCACGGATAATCTGTTGTGCTTCTTCACCAGCAATGCGTCGGAGGAGAAGACCATCGTAAGACCGACGATATAGTGTCTTCGTAGTATGATTATAATAGAATCTGAGAGATCGACGCCGAATAGACGCTGCTTCACTCGGATTATCAGGAAGTATGTCATATAAAACAAAGTCTAGAAACGGGCGTCTCCAGTCTTCAGTTATGGCTTCTGTTTCATTAGAAAAGACATATTCCATAGTAGAATCGGAAGAAGATGAGGACACTTTGTCAAACTTTAATTCAGCATCAAGGTTGAGAGAATCTTTGTCTGAATTATGGGGAAAAGCCAAAGCCACTATTCTCAACGCAGAATAGTTCTCGGTTATAAACCACTATTACTTGCTGACGTCTGATTGGTATGGCTAATACAACAGCAAGATTAGCCAAAGCATCAGCTTCTGCATTATAGGCTCGTCGAACATGTTTAATAAAGAAACCTTCAAAGGATGAGGCCATAGAGAGTGCTGCTCGATGATAAGGTATCAAATCCTGATGACGAACTTCATATGTTCCTCTGATCTGATTGATGATAAGCTTGGAGTCTCCATAAACTTCCAAATATTGAATATCTAGATGTTTAGCAAGTTGAAGACCGATGAGCAATGCATTGTATTCGGCTACATTATTTGAACATGATTGATCCAGAGAATAAGCCCTCTGAATATTTAATCCTTCTGGGAATACAAGAACAATCCTAACTCCAGCGACAATATCGCCATTAGGACCTATTCTAGATGCTCCATCAAAGAATAGACGCCAGGTAGGAATTTCTTCAGAAACCAGATTTGAATCCAGAACTTCATCTGGAATCTCATCATATAATTTAGAATCTTCTGGAACTGCATGAGTTGCCAGGAAATCAGCAAGAGCTTGTCCTTTAACTGACTTTTGAGGAATATAATGCATGTCGTATTGAGCTAACAAGATTCCCTAATTAGCTAGTCTGGAGTTGAGAATACCGGGTTTCTTCATCATAATCCTGATGGGATTCACTCTGGAAATGACGTGAATCGTTTGACCGATAATATAATGTCGCGTTTTCTGAACAGCAAACATTAATGCTAGGCATTCTTTCTCGATTGGAGAATAATACGGTTCAGCGCCTGTCATTGTGCGACTGAGATAATAAATAGCCTGTTCATGACCATCTTTATTTTTCTGGGCGATTAATGCACCAAGAGAATGATCCATGGCTCGAACATATAGAAGGAATTATATTCCCGAGACGGAAGGTACCAAAATCGGAGGGTTCATGAGATACTGTTTGATATCGTCAAATGCTTTTTGACATTCTTCGTTCCAGACGAAAGATACACCTTTCTTCAGAAGTTTGTTGAATGGTCTGCAGCGTCCTGATAAGTTGGAAATAAATCTCCTGATATAAGCAATTCTTCCTTGAAATCCTCGTAGCTCTTTTAAGGTGCGTGGAGGACGCATCTCTTGAATGGCTTTGATCTTCTCGGGATCCACGTGTATACCTTTAGCGGTAATGACGAAGCCGAGAAATTTGCCACTAGAGACGCCCAGAAAGGACTTAGTAGGGTTCATTTTAAGTTGATGCTGACGCATTAAATCAAAGATAGTCTTCAAATCTTAGATATGATCCTCCTTTTGTCGACTTTTGACTGCAATATCATCAACATAGCATTCGACTATTTTCCGAAGATGTTTGCGGAATATAGTGCTCATTGCTCGCTGATATGTTGCTCCTGCATTCTTGAGACCAAACGGCATCACTGTATAACAGTATGTACCGATCGGCGTTCTGAAGGAAGTATGTCTCTCGTCGTCCGGAAACATTTTGATTTGATTGTATCCCGAATACCCATCCATGAATGACATTCGTTCGAAACCACATGTGTTATCGATCATAACATCGGTAATTGGAAGAGGAAACTCGTCTTTAGGACAAGCTGCATTGAGATCGCGAAAGTCTATACAGACTCGAATCTTGCCAGTCTTTTTAAGGACAGGAACGATGTTAGCCACCCATTCAGGATGTTGTTCCTCTCGAATAAATCCGGAAGCTATAAGCTTGTTGACTTCAGCTTCAATTGCATCCATAATGTCTGGACAAAATTGTCGCTGTTGTTGTTTGACTGGTTTAGCATTTGGCAAGATATTAAGTTTGTGCATTACAATCTTTGGATCTAATCCTGGCATATCCTCGTAACTCCAGGCAAAGACATCGATATACTCATGAATAAGCTTGATCATGTCTTGTTTATCTGTTTCTGAAAGACTTTCGCTAATGAATATTGGTTTAGGGGACCCTTCTTCCCCAACATCAATTTGAATCAGTTTATCTTCAGTAGGAGGTTCTCTCTGCTCGAACCTGAATTCCCATTGATCGTCTAATCTTTGAGCCCATTGTTCTGATTCGGGTGATATTTCAAAATCATCCTCATCTTCATCATTTTCTTGCGGGCCATCAACAGAGACCATATTGATGGATAGAATAGAGCGATGGAGATCGCCAATACTTGTGTCAGAATCCCAAGAAAGGGAATCGGAAGATTCAGATCGTTCATCTTCATCGGATTTTGAATCTTCATGGACTATGTTGATAAAGGAGGTAGGAGCAATGTAACCTAAACCACATTTTGTCCTTCCGTATTTTAATGGAGGAATTCGAACAGGCATTCTTCTTCCTTTTCCATTATTGAGGCTGGTTCTGAAGTCATAACCCATATTCTTGATGATATTTTTGGACTGTTGACTGTAGCGACGTAATTGTAACCTTCCAGTATCGTCGTTTTTGTCATCTTCTTCCAAATTAGGAGGATTCTGGGGTCCTTTATAAAAGAATATTGGATTTTCTCCTTTCTTTCGAATAGGAACCACAAAGTACGATTTTTGTATAGACTCTAATGATACATCTGTATGAAGGGTTTGAACAACTCCTATAGTTAGTGGCTCTAAGCTATCTAGCAATTGTAAATAACTTTGTACATGATTACAGACATCAATATACTGTAAAGGAGATGCTTCATTAATATTAGATACTGTATTTACAACAGAAGGCTGAGCCTTATCAGACTTAGTCAAATTAATGACAAAAGAGGGAGAAGAAGAGCGATCAGAAGTTTTGTTTCGATTAAGATCGATAACAAAAGGCTCAGGAGAGGTGAGCTCCCTTGAAGAAGATCGTGGATAAGTAGTACGTCCACTGACTGGAATAACTAGAGTATCTGGTCTAGCCTGAGAAGATGGAAGAGGAGTGGTGCGTCCACTGACAGGAATTATCAGCGAACTTTATGGAGCTTGGGAAGACGATACAGTAGTACGTCCACTGACAGGAATTATCAGTGAACCTTGTGGAGCCTGGGCAGATGATGAAGTAGTACGTCCACTGACAGGAATTATCAGTGAGCATTGTGGAGCTTGGGCAGATTGCGGAGGAGTGATACGCCCTTTTACAGGAATAACAAAGGTATCAACTTTTGACATCTCATCATCATTATCCATAGCTTGCAAGACTTTTGAGTATTCATCTTTGTACATGCGAGCGTCATTGAAGTAAGCTTCGACTCCTTTGAATGGATAAAGATCTGCAACCTCCTTTTGAACTTCTCCATTATCATCAACATATTTGAAGCACTGATGAAGAGTCGAAGGAACGATATTATGTTCATGCAAGAATGGTCTTCCCAATAGAGCATTGTATGAGCAACCATGATTGTCGATGATGTAAAAAGTAACTTTAGTGCGAAGATCGCCTATTTGAAATTTGAGGCGAATCTTGCCCAAAGGCTCACTTTTTCTTTGATTAAATCCCAAGATGGTAGTGATAGTGCTGGAAAGACTATGCACAGGTATCTTCAGTGCATCTAGCATAGCCTTTGGCATAATACTGAGAGCAGATCCTGGATCAATCAGTAGACGATCAACCTTCATAGAATCAATATATCTTGTATGATATAAAGGACGGTCGTGTCGATTATCCTCTAGCAGCATATCATCTTGCGTAAATGTAATATTTGGAATTAATTCCAAAACACTATGGCAATGAGAAACAGGTCCTGTTTCCAACTTCTTGAGGAGAGTTAGGCAGGTTTCTGCTTGCAATAGTGCTTCAGTCAGAGTTTTTCGAGTCTCTTTAGAGAGGCGTAAAAGCTCAAAGATTGATAATTTAGCTGGTGTATTGGCTAGTTGAGCCAATATATCAAAATTATAAGGCTTTTCAAGTCCTGTAGGAGATGACTTCTTCAATGGTTTGTCGAAGCGGACTTGTTGTTTGCCTTTGTCAGCTACTGTTGGTTTAGAAGGAACTGTCTCAACAGGAACATTTGAAGGCTCTGCAGTAGAGATTGGTGTTGGAGCTGTAACCGGAGGGACATCAGGAGTTTCTCCAGGAACGTCAGCATAATCTTTCAGATATATTTTTCCTGATCAAGTTCCAGCATGAACTTCGACTTCAGATTCCGGTTCAGGGTCTATGGAAACCATGTTACAATTCTTCATCTTGCTCTTGGTTTTTTTATGCTTGATGAGAGCTTTATTCCAGAAACCGAGACCAACATGAGATTGATTATGTCTCATAGTGATCGCTAAAGGTGCTCGGAGTCCTTTACCTGAGTTCAAACCAGGAGCAGTAGCTAGATCATAACCCATCTTCGCCATTAATTCACGAGATTGTGAACTGTATAGATGAAATACCGGCTTGTACCTATCTTCAGATTGAGGTACAGATTTTATCTCCGTAGGGAGTAAATTTCCTGCCAAGGTAAAAGTAGAGGTTAGATAAAAATCGGGTGTGATACTAGAAGTCACATTGCATGACTTAGTCTTCCCGAGCTTCTTTTTAGATGAAGGAGTCTTCCGAGGAGAAGAGGAAGACGTCTCAAACTCCGTCATTAAATTCGGGTGGATCCACATGATCTCTCTCTTCTTAGTTGTGACAGGAACAAGTCCTTCATTCTGTGCTGGTGGGATGTTTACAACTTCGAGAGTTGCTTTGGGGATAGGAATAATCCCACTTTCCACCATTAAAGGAGGAAAGTCACCGAACTGCATTGAAATTACATTTGCTGTGACTGTCTTGTCTTTGGGTGTCAGTGTCACAGCTCCTGATTTAATCATCTCTTGGATCTTTCCTTTTAATACATAGCAAGACCGGATTGTATGACCCAGCATTCTATGATATGGACAGTATTTTGGATGATCTGTCTTATTGGCTTCATCAGGCTTTTTGATTTCTGGCAATTGAATCTTGTTGCCTTTGAGTAAGCATTCAAAGATACCCTGAACATCATCATCGTCGAAAGAATATTCTTCCTTCGGCCGAAGAGGTCTCTGTTGTTGATTTGTTGGAGCTGGGGTAGCTTGAGTAGTCTTTACCTCTTGACTACTGCTTTGGAGATTGACTTCAAGAGCCTCTTTTTCTTTTTGATTATTGGGTCGAGTATTATTGCTAGCACTCTGATTTGATTCCTTGGGAGTCATTTGTACCCCCAGACCTTTGATGGTCTCAGCACTGACCTCGGCAGCTTTGGCACTGATGATAAATGAAGGCCAATCTTGGAACTGAGTGGAACCTGTCCACATGCTGATAATTGGTAAGAGATTCGACTTGCAAGTGTCGATAGTAACAGCATCGGGAGTTCCGAGAGGCATTTTAAGGGCTTCTCTTCTGAATCTTTCAATGAAGTCTTCAGTGGTTTCATTATTTTTCTGTTTAATTCTTATGAGGGCTGACATAGTCATGTCATTGAGCCCTTCATAGAATCGTTCGAGAAATATTTGTTTGAAACCAGCAAATGAGGTAATGCACCCATCAGGGAGACTTCTATACCATTCATAAGTTGTTCCTTTAAGACATCCGACGAACACCCGAGTGAGGAGGGCATCGCTTGGTTGCAACTGATCAGTCATTACTTCAAAGTGATTAATGAACTGACTTGGGGAGGTAGTCCCATCAAAGAAAAAGATGGTCGGAGGTTTGTATTTTGGTGGAGACGATACCTGCTTCCATTCTATCGGATAAGGTTGTTTGATGCCTAACCTTTGCAAACCATCCTTCTGTTTAAATGCCTCAAATTGAGTTCGGAGATTTCTTAACTCTTCAGTAACAATTCTGGAAGATTGTGGAGTTATAACTTGTTGAGTGTGATTGGGAGGAGGAACTGCAGCATATGTACCACCCCCAGCTCCAGACTGACTTGGAGTAGGTTGTACAGGAACATTAGATTGTACCCCCGGAATAGTAGAGGGTTCCGGGTTTGGAGCAACAAGAGTAGTTAATACTACTGGAGGAGCTGTCTGTTGGACTTGCTGAGTTTGATGCTGAGCTTGCATAAGAGTGTGCATAGCATTCAATGTATCTGCCATAGCTCGCAACTGTTGTTCTAAGGAAGAAATCCTCTGCTCATGAGCTTCAGTGCTAGTTGAAGGTTCATGATTGCCCTCTGCCATGTAAGTGGTAATCATTCGAGGAATAGATGATGAAACAGTCTGTTCTGAATCATCACTGTGTGAGTCAGTATCTTTCCCGGGGCTATTTACGGGAGTCAATACTGGAAAATTGGATTCTTCAAGGAAGTCCTCTGTAATCTCCGGATTACCACTTAGATGAGAAGAAGAAGAGACCCTGGCCAAGGCTCCGGTCCTGGATCGGGTGCCGAGATAAACACCATCTTCAGAATCTGATATAGCATCAGACCGTATGCTACCTCCAATATTTCTGGAAGTCATGTTGACAGAAGCATAAAAAGGTTCATCTTTATCCAATATTGGTTCATATTGAATTCGTTCGAAAACAGATCGTCTTTTTGGTGAACAACAGCACTGAATTACAACCCGAGGTTGGAAGTTGCAACCATACTTTTTATAGCAAATATGAGCAATGTCATGGCCAGATGGAGTGTCAATTCTCCGTTTATTTTGCAAATACTTCCGGAGATCCGTAGGAACAGATTGGGAAGTACTTGAAGATAGTTTCTGTGTAGAAACTTGTCTTTTGTTCTTCTGTCTTCTCGGTTCTTGAGTATATAAAGACTGATTAATTTGAGCCACATAGTTCTTGGTATATTCTGCATCAGAGTCTAGTATAATTTTCTCAGTTTGATCAGGCTTCTTAATACCAGAAGTGGAACTGAGATGATTCTGATTAAGCTTGTTACGAAGATCCGTAGGAGATATGACTTTGGTATCAGTCTTGGATACTTGTAATTTGCCTTTCTCAGATCGAGAAATTTTGAGAGAAGGAAGATAGGTATTATTCCGACTAGGAGTCAGTAATAATCCATCTTGAGAGGAAGTAGCCAAAAGGCGTTTTCCTTTGTTTGATCTAGTAAAAGTACTAGTCAAATTAACTCCAGAGGTAAAGACCTTAGGAGTAGAGGAGTTGACTAAAGAGTCTTTCTCCTTGGTTGGTACAAGATGTGCAAGTTGTGGGGGAATCATTTGTATGTTCTGTGGAAGAGAACCCCCAGCCTGATTTTGAAAAACAGTCAAAGGACTGTATCTGTTAGCATACGCTGACTTCAGTTTGGACTTCTGGTCATACGCTGCCTTTTTATTAGCATACGCTGGCTTTGGCTTAGCGTACGTTGCCTGATGTTGGCTTTTATACGCTGCCTTTGCCGTACGCTGCCCTTTGACTGCCATACGCACAGAGTCATTAATGGCAAAAGAGCCGACTGCTGTCGTAAGAGTAGAGGGAGAAGAGACTTTGACATGACCAGAGATGGTTTTCCTTGGACACGCTGACTTGGTTAAAGAACCCACTTTGTCAGCGTGACTAGGAGAAGCCACTGTTGCCGTGTTCAGAGAAGCCGAAGTGTGCTTCGTTGAAGTTGAAGACGTGTTCTTGTCAGAATGAGAAGTGACAAAAACGTCTTGGGCTGTTGAAGAAGACTTAGGGACATAGACAGAGCGTCCCTTCTTCTTGACAGCAGGAAGAGCGGAGGAAGCAGTTTGGCCCTCCTTCGCCTTGAGCATTTCTTCGTAAGCAGATTGGTCGTACGACCATCGTCTTCTTCGTCGAGCCGATCGACGAAGTATCGCATTGAGTTATTGCTATCTCGTTGGAGGAGACAGCTTTCCCCAGCAGAGTCGCCAATTTGTTTTCCATAAATAAATTTACTTTATTTATTTTGTTTCTGGGAAAATTACAACTGTAGGAATCTAATCTAGAAGACGATTACTTTATCCCTTGGACGATGCGATAAAAAAAACTCGAACTTTGAAGAACTTGGACAGCAACTGGGCAATCTCTTTGTTCTCTCTGAAATTGACTGTAGTCTCTGATGAAGATGAAGAAACTCTCTTTTATAGAGTTCTGGATAACTGTTCTGAAGCATACGCTCAGTCAGTTATTTGACGTGTGCATAACTGCAGGGACGCGTGGCGAATTCTGGTGAAGACACGTTGGAGTGCTGTTGAGAGTAGTGGAATATATCTAGGAGAGATTGGTGGCATGGATGCCATGTTGCATAACTGCTGAATAACTGAGTAACTGAGTACAGGATACGTGAGAACGTGTGTTGACTGTACGTTGAAAATTATCCTGGATGCCTTTGCTGTGATACGCTTGTCTTTGAAGAGGAGTCATACGCTAGCTTTTGAAGGCACATGTCTTGCATACGTTGACTTGGACAGCTAGAGCCATAGAAGGCTGATACGCTTACTTTATTGATAAGGAGTCGTATAGGATCCATACGCTCACTTGGTTGGAAAGGAGTCGTATGAGGTCCATACGCTCACTTGGTTGAGAAAGAGTCGTATGAGGTCCATACGCTCACTTGGATGGCAAGGAGTCGTATGGGGTCCATACGCTCACTTGGATGGCAAGGAGTCGTATGGGGTCCATACGCTCACTTGGATGGCAAGGAGTCGTATGAGGTCCATACGCTCACTTGGATGGCAAGGAATAGATACGTGGCTGTTCTCAATCTTCTCAAACACGCCATATCTTCAAATACTGACAAATATTTCTTGAGCGTCGTGCTGCAGATATAATGGCTGACAGACTGTCAGAAATGACAGTAATGATGGCTCTTTATTTATGATGGCTGCTGAGCTGTCCTCGTAAGAGACAAAATCTTTTCTCGAAAACCTATACGACGGCTAATCTTCATAGGGCAGCTGTCTTTGCACGAAAGACGAAGTGTCAGATTCATTCTTCATTAAATACATGCTGTACTGTCATCTCAAGAAATATTAAAATATTCACTGAGCGTACGGCTTTTAGATGAGCGTATGGCCTTGGCTGAGCATATGGCCTTGAGCGTATGACTTTGGCTGAGCGTATGGCCTTGAGCGTATGACTTTGGCTGAGTCTTATGTCAGCGTGTCATAATTTTCACACCCTACAGATATGAGATCGGATTTAGGCCATAGACTGCTTGCATGCTAGGATACCCAGCAAGATTGACAGCCACGATCGCCGTATGACGTTTTATACCTCATACGGAGTAGCTGGCCTAGTCCGTCCCAGTATTTTGGTACTCGGGCGTGACAAGGTTTTATTGGTGGCCCATGCAGGTCTCATTTTGAGATATTGTTGGGTATCACATGATTGTTGATCTCAGTCCACTATTTCTTGGGATTCTAACTTGCTACACTTGCCCTTCGCTCCCTTGAACTTGTGAATTGGTCCTCATCTCTACCTGGACCTATTTTGCTTTGCCCTGTCTCATTTGTTGTTATCTACCCATGATCCTTGTTTGATAGATATGATCCTATAGTTGGTTATGTCGATCATTTTATCCGATGAGATGTTATCTTATCTCCATCATTGGGTTACTTGATTATTTATCTTGGGTTCTGTACTCTCTACCGGTGTTTCGCCTTGTTTGATTTCTTGTTATCCCTTTCGTGCGTTGACTTCGTGTTGACTTAGTATCATTATCGTCCTCTTCGAGCGTTGGCTGGATTGCTGCGGAATAAAGATTTCATCAGGACTCTGAGATTGGATATTTTAACATTTGTTGAGTATCCAGTGGATGTTCTTGTATGAATTTAGCTCCTTTGATTCCGGACGGTTCCGCACTCATGATTATCTGTTTCAGATATTATTTTTTTGATAAACTTTCCATACATTATATTTTGATATGGATCCTTGGTTTGGAGTATTTCCCTAGAAAGGATATCTTGTGGTTATTATTGAAGATATTTTTGGATGTGTGTTACGATTCACCTGGATTTTGGATTTTGGATTTTGATGGTTTTCTAGGACTCGTTATATTGTTAGAGATTTTGTAATTTTAGTGAATGGGATATTTGGGTTATGGATTTGATTCATTTTGGGTATTTGTCGAGAGTACCGGGTGACCCTAGTATACCTTGACGGCGTGGTAACGAAAGTTGCAGCCGATCGGTTATAGTGTCATGGTGAATCTTTTACAGCCATTCCGGGTGGCGTGGCAAGGAATGACCATGACACACATTTTTCGGATATTAGGAAACTACAGTCGTCGGCTCGAGACTGATATCCTGTGATTTATGATTTTAAGCGGATTTTCATGCAGTGGGGCTTTCAGGTTTTCTGATACTGTTTTCGATATTTTGTACTTGTTTTTGATTTATGGGGTTATTTCGTGTATGCGAGACTTTGATTTTCGAGATTCTTTCGATGTTTTCGATTTACCTTGCGAGTTGATTTATCTAGACCTTGTTCTCTTTGATGTTTTCATATTGAGATTTTGTTCATTTCTTATTGTATTACTTGATTTCTGTAAGGTGGGTAGAGGTTTTCATGGCAGATATATATGTACTAGTTTTGAAAACCCTATTTTGATAATTTTGAAATTTCGAGGACGAAATTTTTGTAAGGTGGGTAGGATGTCATATCCCTATTTTAGAAATATGTATATGACTGTACGACTGTATCTCGTATTTGGAGGATTTTTTGAAATTGGGTATTTTTAAAATTTTATTATTAATTATTGGAGGTGAATTTTTCTCATTTTTATTATTGCTACTATTATTTTCTTGATCCTAAATCTACCCCTCTAAAATATCTACCTAACCCCAACCCATGCTTTCACTCTCTCTCTCCCCCCCACTTTTCACTCAGCCGACACCCCCCCTACCTAACCCCCTCACCTCTCTCTTCACTCTTTCTCTCTCTCCCGACCCCTCACTGGACCAGCCCCCTCCCCCTTTCCTTTTCCCTCAGCTCTCTCTCTCGCTCGAGCTCACTCCCTTCCCTCCCCCTCTCGATCTCCCCCTCTCCTCTCCCGCTCTTCCCTGGCCAGCTCCGGCCACCGCTGCCACCATCACCCACCAGCACCGCCCTCCGCCGACCGCCGCCACTGCCTCCACTGCTTCCACCACCGCCAGCCACCGTCTCCACCACCACTTCCGCGATCACCGCCACCAGCCCTATCGCCGTCACCACCGCCACCATCTCCTCCGGCCACCTCCCCTTCAGCCAGCACCATCGCCCTCACCATCATCGCCGTCGCCGTCTCCTCCGTGGCCTCCGGCCCCCTCCGTCGACGCCGCCGTCTCCATCTCCTCCGCCTCCCCTTCGTGGTACAGCGCTGCTGCTGCCGCCCCTCTCTTCCGCGTCGGCGGCGAGCCCCCTCGCCTCGTCTCTCTCTCTTCTCTGAGCACCGTGCCACCGCGGCTGCTGTTCCCTCCGCCGGGAACCGACAGATCCCGGTGAGCTCCTCTGCCCCTCTCTTTCTCCTCGGTTTGCGTGCTGCCTCGTACGGCGCACCCTCAGGGTGCGAGTCCCTCGTTTTACGTGCATCTCGGGAAGCGAGCCCTCGAGCTCCGTGCACGCCTCGAGCAGCAGAACGCTTTGGGCCCCGCGCTGCTCGGGTTATATGCCGTCTCGATACGCGTACACCTTGGTGTACGTGCTGCCTCGGTTCTCGTGTCGCCTCGATTCACGTGTTGCCTCGGGCAGCGGGACCCTTCGAGCCCCGCGCTGTCTCGGGCACCGTGCTATCTCGGTTTGCACGTTGTCTCGATTCCCGTGTCTCGGCCTTTGTGCCATCTCGATTTTCGTATCGCTTCTATTTGTGTGCGCGTGCTGATTTGCGCACCGCCTCGATTTGCGTGCTCGCTCCGATTTGCGTACCGTATTGGTCTTTGTGCCATCTCGATTCGCGTGCATACCTCGATTTGTGTGTTGCGTGATTCGTGCACCATCTTGATATTCGCGATCCCTCGGCCTACGTGTACGTCTCGATTTACGTGCACGTTCTTCCCTGCTCGTCTTGATATTCGAGTCGTCTCGATTCTCGTGCGCGTCTCGATATGCGTGTGCGTCTCGGTTTGCGTGCCCGTATCGGTCTCCGTGCCTCGGTTTTTGTGCCAGATCCCTGTGCTGCTTACGGAACCCGTACGGTATAACCTTCTGCCATCTTTCGTGCTTCCTATTATTATTTTATTATTTAATTCTAATGATTGTTTATTGTGTGTTCTGAGGATCTCGATGGACGTGCTAGCTTGGATCCAGATCGCCGAAGACTTGCTTACCTAGCCGAGCCCTCTAGGCAAGTATCCCTTGCTCATCGACGGCTCTTGTCCTCTCTCCTGGATTTTATTTCATTTAATTAAATTGTACTTGTAATTTTATAACCATGATTAGTGTAGCCTAGTAGTAGAACTGCCATGATGATAACTTAGGATAGCTTGGTCCAATGCCGGGATAGACCGTATCGGACAACTCGGATGGGTCATCCACACCTCCGAGGACATGAGCACGACTCACTTGTATGGATTGTCCCCGTATGCCCCGTGTCCGACTCGCGGTCGGGTAACGGCTTGGCGAACAACTCATGTGGATGTGATTGTGCTTGGGTTAGAACTATAGACATGTGCTGTGATGCGCCCTGCGAGGCGGTTAGTTGATTATATTATGCATGTTGGCTTGGCGCCCAGTATACATTGTAGCGCTGCTGGAGGCCGGGACTTAGTGGTCTCGGGTTCGATTGGTTTCCAGTACGCATCGTAGTGCTACTGGAGGCCGAGACTTAGTGTTCTCGGCTATCGACTTGTTTCCAGTACGCATCGTAGTGCTGCTGGTAGCTGAGACTTAGTGTTCTCAGCCCGCGAGTTCGCGATTCTGCGATTCTGTGGCGGGTTGCGCCGAGTAGTTTTAGCCCCTATTCGTAGGGTGCTCCCGTTCAGATTACAAAGGAGACTCTGTCGAATTTTTCCAGAATTCCCAGTTGGGAATTTGGTTCGAAGGATTGGGCAGAACCATTCCTTTGGTTTGCTGGACTGAACTCACGCATGTTCTTCTTGGTATGGCATCCCTGACCCTATTGCCTGCTAGGTAGACTCCCGACTAGATTAGTCGCCTAGCGTCTTGACCTGTCTTGTCTGCCGAATTGTGTAAGGAGAGCGGTTCTACTCGGGTGAAGGTCTGCAACCCTGGTCCTTGTTTGGTTTAAGGGTTGTGGATCTGATCCAGAGTGGTTCACGCAATCCTTGCCTTTTCGACGGTATCACCCATTGGACTCTTGACCTGTGACCCTTCTTTTTAGATGGTGTTCTAGTTTAGTTGTTATCCCATTATCTGTCCTGTCCGCCGGATTGTGTAAGGAGAGCGGTTCTACTCGGGTGAAGGTCTGCAACCCTGGTCTTTGTTTGGTTTAAGGGTTGTGGATCTGATCCAGAGTGGTTCACGCAATCCTTGCCATTTTCCGACGGCGTTGATTAGTGTTGACCCATGTGTTGGGATTATGATCTTATTCGAGGATTGACTATGAGGAGATATGATATTGAGATAGTGGTTATGGTAGACTAAGTGGATTCTTAGATAGTGTTACTAGTTCTTTGGTGATGTTCTAATTTGATCAGATATGTCTTGAGGACTCTTGGATTTTGATATTGGTGCGAGTTTCTCGCGAAACGAATAGAATATCGAGGGCATTAATATATGATTTTTACTCGACTTTCCAAATGCCCAAACCTAGTACCTTTGCTGTATCCCGGTAGTTGGGAGACTTAGTTGCTGATAGCCTGTGATCATTGACTCGGAGGATTCTTATGAGCTAGAGGGCCTAGCACTGTCTATAGTGATTAGCCTAGTACCAAGTGATCGTATTTTCCTGATATGATATTTATCCCATCGAGGATTGGTAGACTATTGATAGATTGATCCGGTGGGTAGACCGACTTGATGATTGGAGCTGTAGGCTCCCATATATGCTTGAGATGTTATTATAGTAGAGGTTCTGGTCTTGTACTTGACCTGATATTCATGCCACGATGTGGACAGATGACTTCTTGTGACTGACAGAGTTGTCCTTGTCCCAGACCTGACTACCTGTATCCGTGCTATAAGTCCAGCTTACCCTGTGAGGTGCTGGCCCTGACATTGCACTGCGGTGTCCTTTGTCTATTGGCACTTTGAGGTGCTACTTCCATGATTATATGGCATTGCGATGCCATCTTGATATTCTGGCTATATTATATGATTACCTGCACGGGTATCTGATAGTTGGCCTATAGTCTTAGCGTAGTTATGATTGCTTGCTTGCTTGCTGCATAACACTAAGGATGGATCACAACTGAGACTATAGGTGCCGAGGCTGATTCTTACTTAGCGTTCTCGTACTGAGGTATGACATCTAGGAGGATGAGCATGTGACCACGGCATGTGATTCCGGATAAATGTAGGGTTAATCTAGGCAACTAAAATGGTAGAAGCATTGGGAGGGAACAGAATCCCGAGATCGTGCATTACCGGCCGCCACAGGCTCGTCCTGGCGCGTCGGGGTTGGCCGCCACGGATATGGCAGTATCCGACTACTATATGTACTCCTGCTTAGCACGGTGGCCTTCCGAGGGACCGTGTATACCTACCTGCTATGCGTTATTTGGCCTCGCTAGCCCTTGCGGGATATGGCACGATCTGAGGATTCCTATATTGCATTGTTGGGGTAACCCAACCTCCACATAGATAGCCGTAGACTTTTGAGTGGCCGCTTATTCACCTAAATTGTATGGCTTGTTGCTTGCTAAGCTGGCTGGCACGTAACGCTGTCCCGGCGCGGTGATTCATTCCCTTGTTCTTGTTTGATGTAGGGATGGGTTACCGTTCCGGTGACGGACTACGAGTTCCAGTTGGCCATACAAGTATTAGTGGATGTTAGGATGATTGTGATGATCGTTGGTTACTTACGTATTAGTAGTTGGATTGCTGCCTTATATTCTGTAATCGTGCGTTGGTACCGCACGATCCCTTACCTTATTTACTGTTTTTAGATGCTATTCCTGTCATATTATATCCTGCTGGTTTTCTTCGCCCGTCCTTGAGCCTTTCTTTCTGGTACTTGCTACGGTTGGCCTGACCAACCCTGGATTGTTCCCAGATTGCCTGTGACCGACCATGTGGATCTTCCAGACTTGACTTGGAGGACGTGCTTCAGTTTCTGATCATGAGGGAACTGTGTGGGAAGGTATTCTTGTCTACATTATTTCTTATTGTAGACTCTCTGATTATCATATGAGTATTTCTGTTTTTCATATGATTATCTCTCTTGTCGTTATTTATTGATTATTGCCTGTGGATATTGTTTTCCATAAATAAATTCACTTTATTTATTTTGTTTCTGGGAAAATTACAACTGTAGGAATCTAATCTAGAAGACGATTACTTTATCCCTTGGACGATGCGATGAAGAAAACTCGAACTTTGAAGAACTTGGACAGCAACTGGGCAATCTCTTTGTTCTTCTGAAATTGACTGTAGTCTCTGATGAAGATGAAGAAACTCTTTTATAGAGTTCTGGATAACTGTTCTGAAGCATACGCTCAGTCAGTTACTTGACGTGTGCATAACTGCAGGGACGCGTGGCAAATTCTGGTGAAGACACGTTGGAGTGCGGTTGAGAGTAGTGGAATATATCCAGGAGAGATTGGTGGCATGGATGCCACGTTGCATAACTGCTGAATAACTGAGTAACTGAGTACAGGACACGTGAGAACGTGTGTTGACTGTACGTTGAAAATCATCCTGGATGCCTTTGCTGTGATACGCTTGTCTTTGAAGAGGAGTCATACGCTAGCTTTTGAAGGCACATGTCTTGCATACGCTGACTTGGACAGCATAGAGCCATAGAAGGCTGATACGCTTACTTTATTGATAAGGAGTCGTATGGGATCCATACGCTCACTTGGTTGGGAAGGAGTGTATGAGGTCCATACGCTCACTTGGTTGGGAAGGATCGTATGAGGTCCATACGCTCACTTGGATGGCAAGGAGTCGTATGGGGTCCATACGCTCACTTGGATGGCAAGGAGTCGTATGGGGTCCATACGCTCACTTGGATGGCAAGGAGTCGTATGAGTCCATACGCTCACTTGGATGGCAAGGAGTAGACACGTGGCTGTTCTCAATCTTCTCAAACACGCCATATCTTCAAATACTGACAAATATTTTTGAGCGTCGTGCTGCAGATATGATGGCTGACAGACTGTCAGAAATGACAGTAATGATGGCTCTTTATTTATGATGGCTGCTAGCTGTCCTCGTAAGAGACAAAATCTTTTCTCGAAAACCTATACGACGGCTAATCTTCATAGGGCAGCTGTCTTTGCACGAAAGATGAAGTGTCAGATTCATCCTTCATTAAATACATGCTGTACTGTCATCTCAAGAAATATTAAAATATTCACTGAGCGTACGGCTTTTCTATGAGCGTATGGCCTTGGCTAAGCGTATGGCCTTGAGCGTATAACTTTGGCTGAGCGTATGGCCTTGAGTATGACTTTGGCTGAGTCTTATGTCAGCGTGTCATAATTTTCACACCCTACAAAACCCCTTCAAAGTTTTCGAACTTTATGAATTTCAAAAGTTCGAAATTACTTTGAACTTAAAGTGGGAATAAGTCCTGACACGCTGGCATGAGTTTGTTATCTTCCTCAATATCAGTGCCAATCTTTAGGGATTCTGTTTAAAGAGTATCTGCCGTTTGAACTTCTTCTTTTCTTCTATAAATAGGTCTTCCAAGACCTAATTTATTTCTTTACTTTTGTATTCATCTTCGAGAGAGAAAAAGAAACTCAAGACTCAACTTCTTCTTCTCGACTCAAGCTTTATCAATGGCGCCCAAGGTTGATGCTGCTGCGAAGGGAAAGGGGAAGGCTCCTGCGGAGTCATCTGAGCCCGCCGCCGCCGCTGTTAAGAAGACTACCAATGAGCGCGTTCGTCGAAGCGAACGCCCATTGAAGCCTCTCTATGGTGAGGATGATGATGATGAACAGTAACTATTCCCTATTTAGGGCTCTGGTTAGAACCAAATCAAAAACGTATCCCCTTTTTAGGGTCAAATACGTCAGAAAATACGCTTCCTCTTTAGGGTTTAGCCGTATTCCATGTTTTTCGTTTATACGAAAAATATGTTTGGAGCGTATTCTGTATGATACGCGTTTTTTGATGGAAATGTCGAAATACGCTGTCTTGAAAGAATACGCTATGTCAAGTTGTCTCACTGAGATACGCTAACTCATGTGTTAGCGTATGTTTTTGATGATTATCTTATCAACCATACGCTGATACGCTCAAACTGAAGATAAACTGAATTTTTAAAATCATTCACTTAAGATAAACTGAGCATAAAAAGTGATCTCTGAATCTGTCATACGCTTAGAATAAACTTAGCGTATATGGATCTTCGAGTCTGTCATACGCTTAAGGAAAACTGAGCGTATGCTGAACCTTAAGTCTGCCGTACGCTTAAGGAAAACTGAGCGTATGTTGAACCTTGAGTCTGCCATACGCTTAAGGAAAACTGAGCGTATGCTGAACCTTGAGTCTGCCATACGCTTAGTAAAAACTGAGCGTATGTTGAACTTTGAGTCTGTCATACGCTTAAGGAAAACTGAGCGTATGTTGAACTTTTGAGTCTGCCGTCTTTTTATGTTGAAGATTTCTAACTTCTTATTCTTCTTTTGCAGTGGATATTCTGGCTCAGGAGGCAGAATTTGAAGGATGTGTAGGAAATAATTATAACAGTGACCTATCACATGTTCGTTTTCCCAATTCGATGGACCTTCTACAAGAATAGCTCTTTTGACCAATCAGGAAAATGACATTTGCTGAACCTGATGAGTGGACTGCCTTTACAGAGTGTGGATGGTGTTACCCATTCGAAGCCAGCATTTCTTTTCGGAGATGCTATTGACATGAATTCTCAGCCTGCTCTGGACAAAGTATCATATTGTTACTATAGGGATGGTGATGTAAATCAGCCAATGTATTTGACTGGTTTATCAAAAAGCATTAACATAGCTCGTTTATTTCATGCGAGTTGTCAAAGACAAATGAAGGGGATCACTCCATCCCGACAAGCAAAGGCTGGGTGGATAGGATATCGTCAAGGAAGATTCGCAGTGGTACTGAACCACATGTACATCTCTGCGAGGACTGCTACCTGCCACCATCCCTCCGAGGACTCAGCACTGCTGAAGCCAGTCAGAGTCCCAATCTTTGCAAACGAATTTGCTCAACTGGAAAATGCCATCTACCCAAAACAGTCTATGAGGCTGACTGGTCTGGTAAATCCGGAGAATACCAGATGGACTGCTCTTGTGAAATGGATTCTGAAGAATTTTGGTGAACAGTTACAAGTGATAGGCCTATATGATGCCATTAAGTGCACTGCTTATGGTTTCAGGCCAAACCCGGATTTGTTCTTGGCGTTAGCAGAGAGGTATAACTACCGTACCGGCACCTTCATGACCCCAAGAGGCGAGATGGGATTCGC
>JANAVB010006354.1:0-30669 GCA_029216955.1 Iris pallida
ATAACACATAACTTTGAATTGCTGAACGAATCACACTCGAACTGCTAATGTAACATAATGCCTGAGAATGAATCGATAATGTCCTTTATGATTAATGTTGATGAAATGAATGAATCACTCGAATAATGAATGTTGTGAATGATACATGAGAAAAGAATTAAATATGCTATTGTTCCTATAAAACGAATAAAATGCTACAGGTCCCTTCGAAATGAAGGAATGCTGTTGTTCCACCTTAGAAGGAACGTAATAAGAAATGTTACAATGAAACAAACAATGAGAATTGATGAGGCTTGAGATCGTTGAGATCAACCAAATGAAATGATGGTAATGTTGGGAATGAATAAGTCATTGAACATGACTTGAATGAGATGAATGGTGATGCACTGTTTTCTTTACTTCAATATTTCACCATGCATTTTATGTTCACGATTGAGTCGGACACGCATTCGTACGGTCATAGGACAACTTATGCATAAGATGGGGATATATTTTCTCGGACGGTACCCCGGGACGTTAGGGCGACCGATCCGACCTAGGAGGAAATATCGGCGTGCCAGTAGGGGCACGGGTTTTGCGAGGCATCCTTTGGGGCTAGCTACCTTCTCTGGAGTCATCGCATTACCGATGAAGACCTATATGGCAATGTCCGTATGGTTAAACACCAGTGACCATGTAGTCAGGATGCATGCTAATGAATATTTTGTGCAGACAGAGTAAGTGTATCTGCTAACCCGTATTTGATGCAGGTACGAGGGAGTTAGCTATCGGTAAGAAATTACTCAAATGTGATATACTCAATATATGTGTTGGTTTAACTTGCTTGCTTAATGTGCCAAGTAAATAATGCTATGTGTAGCCTTTTAATATGAGAACCTGTTTAACATGTTAAATTCGGTATGCTAAAAAGATGCCTTGTTATAAACATTGCCCAATCATAACATACATGCTAAGTGATGCTAAAAGTGAGAATTGTCACAACATGTTTAAGATGTTAATGTTAATGATGCCTCAATGATGCCTTTGCATGACAACACCAAGAATACTATAATGATATGTCCACATGAATATTGCTAGGAATATATTTACATGCTTCACTATGATTATTTTCCATGAACTGTAAACTGATGCTAGGCCCCAAATAGAAAGATCATTCTAATAAATGCTTGTTTAAATGATTACTTAAATGTTGGTTTAGGCGAGTGCGTTGGATTCTGCTCGCCAGTACATAGATGATATGTTGACCCTCATTTTGTGGGCAGGTGCTCGTGCTTGGGATGTTCTGCACACGATGATTGGCTTGATTGGTCCCGCGGCATCGAAGATTTGTTTGGCATATAGAAGCTCTCCTTGTACAAGATGATATCTTCTGTTTATAAAGGGCATAATGAATGGAACATTGTACTCAGTTCTACCAGTGAGTTGTAAGCCAAGTTGGTATATCGAGTTGTAATCCCATGTATCCAATATCAAAAGTAAGCTGCATAGCAGTGTTCAGTTGGCTTTCAGTGTAAAGTGAGATGTGTTGTAAGCATTGTACTTCAATACAAGTCTTATACTCTTTTTCATTTATCAATAAAGAGAATAAAGTTCTGTATATCTCTGTGTGATTATCCAGTTATTCTTTTTATCTCCACCGCTATAAAGAAGTGATGTATTTCCATTCAATAAGAAAGATTGTCCTTATTAACTTCAATTTGTCTATTTCTGCCACTGCGATGTGCTTCTATTTGAAGGTTATCATTTATGTACCATCTTTGCCTTTACAAGTGCAATACCAGACTTGTACGACATCATGCCCAAGTGAGGACGATCGATTCCAAGAGATAAAATATATGAATAAATGACTCTACGAATCTAGGCATGACAAATTGGTATCAGAGCAAGGCTTTACATCCCTGGTCTCTTCTTTGATTCATTTCAAATCAAAGTTGCATCGACGATTAACCAAAGTTGCTTCCGCGATCACTCAACGTTGCTTTCGTGATTAAATTAAAGATTGCTTCCGCGATTATGCTGTTGTTGTTCTATAATCATCCTATGTTATTTGTATTTGAAAGTTCATTGACCCTCTTTGCTGCTCACTGGATATTCCATACAATAAGTCTATATACATTGTGATGCCCCTGAATGAATGATTGTTGTTGGTTTGGACACAAATAACCTAATAATGACTCGATGCCATAGTATGCTATAGTATGAATGCTGTTTAGAATTGTAGGAATAAAGAAAAGTGGCTATGTATGCTGTAACAAGTTGAGAATTGTATGTGATATTGGAAAAGATTTGGGAATGATTAATTGATGGATGAGTTCAGTAGAACTAGTGAGTTGACTCATATATGCTCGCTAGTGCTTTTGAGACCCTAAAAATGTTGGCTTATGATATTGAGACCCTGAGATGTTGGTTAAGTATTATGATCATTATAGATCACGAATGTCCGAAATAAAATTGGGTTGGTATTGTTTAAGAACGGCTTCGTTTCTGAGTGGTATATTGCCTCTACCACCTCATAACGAGATGTATATTAACCCTTTCCATAGGATAGCAAGAAGACTATCTGTGGGTACTGGGTAGTGCCGAGATTTAGCTGGAAGTCATGTATTGTGGCTAGGTGACTCGAGTGTCCCTTGACGGTGATGTTATATTGAGTAGCGAGATTGTCGAAAATTGTAACTGGTGGCTTGGTTAGAAATTGTTTAGTCGAGTGATGACTCAGACTAGTAAGACAATTAGTATGCTATGGGTAAATAGATTTGGCTAGAGAATATTGTGGCTTAGAATACCTGAATGTTGATTTCGATTGGTTGGATGCAAATCAAATGTGGCTAATACAAAGTTGGTTGCGTAGCTGAAAGTTTTAGAAATATTGTCGGTGAACCGAAGGAATATTAGAGATTTGTACCTTGACCCTAAGGTGTAATAGATGTTAACCCATCTAGATCACCAAAGGATAGTCGTTACTATGTACATGTATGCTGAGGAATTTAATAGGATTAGAAAAGTAATAAGTAGCAACCCTGAATATTTGTGTTATATAGAAAATGGTTTGTTGATACATGAATTATCGGATTGAATGGAATGAACTACTCGACCCTTGCTTCATGAGATTTAAGAATGTCCATAAGATAGTTTG
Source organism: Iris pallida (assembly GCA_029216955.1). Taxonomy (NCBI): domain Eukaryota; kingdom Viridiplantae; phylum Streptophyta; class Magnoliopsida; order Asparagales; family Iridaceae; genus Iris; species Iris pallida. The sequence continues at coordinate 3,137 of JANAVB010006354.1, forward strand.
ATGATTGAGAAACGAATGGGATTGAGAAATTACAAACGTGTTGGATAATGTCGGTATATGTGACTGTCGGTTGGGATATATTTTGCTGGCTTATAACCTAGTGGTGTGACTTTGTTATACAGACCGAATAATATGATTCCATAGTTATGTTAAGACTATCGGAATCGATGACCCTTGAATAGTTAGCCTTTTCTTATGGGTTCGTGTGTGTACAAAGGACTTGAAATAGAAATTGAATCATTAGGAATTTACGTGATGGATTATTAGAACGGTGAGAATCGTATGTTGGGTTGGGATTTGACCATAACGTTGATAGATCGATCTTAGTCGATCATTGGGTAAGTCTAGAATGAGCCCCTGTGGGAATTATTCCTTGAGGAAGACCCTGGATAGATAGACTTGACCCTAGCGACCGTAGGCTGCATGACCAATTGTTGGCATAGCTAACAATGGTGACTTATTATTCAGACTAAGTTGATACCCATAGGTTTGGGTAGAGTTCGTTAGAACTGTCGGTTGCTTATTGGCCCTGAGAATAAGAAATTTATATAATCCCTAGTAGCCGTCCACTCTAGGGAGTCACCTAAATGATTAGGTTTACCTGTCGGTATAGCTAACCATAGAGACTTGACCGAATAATAGGGTGACCTTTGGCGACCGTAGGATAACCTTGTGGCATTGAACGAGAGATGGTGATGAGTATGACCTAAGAGTGATATGTTGTATGTAAATGTATGCTTCAACTTGAACCTTAGAGATGTTTGACCCTTGAGGATTATGTGTCGGCCTATAGCGGAAACTAGAATCGTGGGATGAGACTTGAGTTGTATGTATCGAGTAGTAAATTATTCCATGAGATGGAATTTACTGCTCATGATGGGAATGTTGGATAGGTATCTATAGTCGGATAGCTGGGTTAACCTTGACTGTTACATAGAATTATACCCTGACTCGGATAATTTATAGTTGGTGATGTCAGTTTGTATCTTTTAGAAAAGATGAATTGCCTCGGTAAAAAATATTGTTTGATTTGGGAAGGAATATGATTGCATCTTGTGAACGCTTGATATGATTGGCTCTAAGTTAGACCCTTGACCGAATGTTAAAAATATTATGCTTGGATGGAGAGCTGTTCCTGATGTTAAGAGTTGTGGCCTGGAAGATAGTAATTGTGGCAAAGTGAATGAAGTAATAAGTCAATTAAAGGGATGCTAAGTCGGATTTGGAAAAGAGAGTTATATCGTGGCTGATCGAATCGCACTAACATGGAAGTTGGCTGAAGTACATATATTTTGGAGACGCCTAAAATATATGTATGGATCCAGTCGAAGTGATAGGTTGCGACTGAGATAACATTATGGAAAGAATTTATTGTACTAGCACGGACTTTGGATGAAATGCATATGTTTTGGGGACGCCCAAAATATGTGTATGGATCCAAATGAAGTGATATGTTACGACCAAAATAGAATGCAAGGAAAATTTTGGTGAATGAATAAGAAGTTGCAAGTATTTGGAAAAGAGAAAGATGGATTGAATCGTTGATGGATTAAAATGATACAGTTGGATAGCTATTTTGAAATGACCGAGTGTGCTGAAATGAATATTGAATTGAAGCTGAATGAGTAACTCATTGTGATTAAGTGAATCTAGTAGATGAGTTATTTTCTTATGTTTCGAGGGCAAAACTTTTTCTGAGTGGTATATTATGTAATGCCCCGCTCCGCGCGAGGCATTTGGTTGGCTTGTTGGATGAGATCAGAATGTTGGACCGTGACTTGTGTTGGAGATCAAGAGAGTTGAGACTGATGCAGTCTTTCTTAGCTGGCTAGACGGATTAAGTGTTGGAACGTGGCTCGCTGGTGGAGCTACGCTTAAGAGGAATGTGTGCAACTAGAATAAGAAGACCCTTTTATGCAGGCAAGTAGAACTGTCCTCCTTCCTCCTTATTCCTGCATGCTTAATAAATGGAATAACGTGATGCTATGAATATGTCCCTAATGTCTCTTACCTTCAATGTTGAATAATTATGATACGATGCTTTAGTTGCTAAATCGATAGAGATGCATATACTGGAAATCATTGAATGAATAACACATGAACTTTGAATTGCTGAACGAATCACACTCGAACTGCTAATATAACATGATGCCTGAGAATGAATCGATAATGTCCCTTATGATTAATGTTGATGAAATGAATGAATCACTTGAATAATGAGATGCTGCGTGAATGATACATGAGAAAAGAATTGAATATGCTATTGTTCCTATGAAATAAATAAAATGCTACAGGTCCCTTCGAAATGAATGAATGTTGTTGTTCCTCCTTAGAAGGAACGTAATGAGAAATGTTGCAATGAAACAAATAATGAGAATTGATGAGGCTTGAGATCGTTGAGATCAACAAAATGAAATGATGGTAATGTTGGGAATGAATAAGTCATTGAACATGACTTGAACGAGATGAATGATGATGCACTATTGTCTTTACTTCAATATTTTACCATGCATTTTATGTTCACGATTGAGTCGGACACGCATTCGTATGGTCATAGGACAACTTATGCATAAGAGATGGGGATATGTTTTCTCGGATGGTACCCCGGGACGTTAGGGCGACCGATCCGACCTAGGAGGAAACATTGGTGTGCCTGTAGGGGCACGGGTTTTACGAGGCATCCTTTGGGGCTAGTTACCGATGAAGAACTATATGGAAACGTCCGTATGGTTAAACACCAGTGACCATGTAGTCAGGATGCATGCTAATGAATGTTTTGTGCATGCAGAGTAAGTATATCTGCTAACCCGTATTTGATGCTGGTACGAGAGAGTTGGCTATCGGTAAGAAATTACTCAAATGTGATATACTTAATATATGCGTTGGTTTAACTTGCGTGCTTAATGTGCCAAGTAAATGATGCTATGTGTAGCCTTTCAATATGAGAACCTGCTTAACATGTTAAATTAAGTATGCTAGAAAGATGCCTTGTTATAAACATTGGCCAATCATAACATACATGCTAAGTGATGCGTAATGTGAGAATTATCACAACATGTTTAAGATGTTAACGTTAACGATGCCTCAATGATGCCTTTGCATGAAAACACCAAGAATGCTATAATGATATGTCCACATGAATATTGCTAAGAATATGTTTACATGCTTCACCATGATTATTGCCCATGAACTGTAAACTGATGTTAGGCCCCAAATAGAAAGATTATTCTAATAAATGCTTGTTTAAATGATTACTTAAATATTGGTTTAGGCGAGTGGGTTGGATTCTGCTCGCCAGTACATAGATGATGTGCTGACCCAAGTTTGGGGGTAGTGCTCGTGCTTGGGATGTTCTGCACACGATGATTGGCTTGATTGGTCCCGCGGCATCGAAGATTTGTTGGGCATACATAAGCTCTCCTTGTACAAGATTTCTTCTGTTTATAAAGGGCATAATGTATGGAACATTGTAATCAGTTCTACCAGTAAGTTGTAAGCCAAGTCGGTATATCAAGTTGTAATCCCATGTATCCAATATCAAAAGTAAGCTGCATAGCAGTGTTCAGTTGGCTTTCAATGTAAAGTGAGATGTGTTGTAAGCATTGTACTTCAATACAAGTCTTGTACTCTTCTTCATTTATCAATAAAGAGAATAAAGTACTTTATATCTCTGTGTGATTATCCAGTTATTCTTTTTATCTCCACCGCTATAAAGAAGTTATGTATTTCCATTCAATAAGAAAGATTGTCCTCACTAACTTCAATTTGTCTGTTTCTGCCGCTGCGATATGCTTCTATTTGAATATTGTCATTTATGTACCATCTTTGCCTTGTACAAGTGCAAATCTGACTTGTACGGCATTACGCCCAAGTGAGGACGATCGATTCCAAGAGATAGAATATGTGAACAAATGAATATACGAATCGGGACGTGACAGATCCAAGGGCCACCACAGTATTCCTTAAAAAAATCTAATGCTCTATGTACCGACGAGGGACGATATCTATATATAGATAATTATATTCAAGAAAAAGTGATTATATAATGTAAAGTAATTAAGTTACTTTGTAGACCCGTCAGCCCAAGTCTTTGTCCTCATCTCCTCCGAAGGAGCACACAGATACATCCATCGATAACCTATAGGTCTACCAACACGGGCCTTATAGGAAATATGAATTGGCAAATGTTCCATGGAGCCAAAGAATCTAGGAGGAAACACACTCTTGAGCCTGCACAATGTTATCACAATGTCCATCTCTTGCTTTTCTAGACGATCAATGAGCAACTTAGTAGAACAAAGATCTCTAAAGAATATGCTAAGATCTGTTAATGGATCCCAAACTACCTGCGGTAAGAATTCTTGAAATATAATTCGAAATTGAACTCCCCATGAATACGTGATAATCGTGTCTTTTTATACCAATTAATTTGATCTCCTTTGGGTCAATGCATCTTCTATGATTCGACACGTACCTGTCTAAAATTTTTGGCCCCTGAATTGTCACCCTCATTTTTCGTATTTCATATTTATACTTGTAATTGGATTTTGGCATGTATTTTTATTTTTTTCGACTTGTGGAATTTTGGGTTTTCTCGTATTTTGGGTTTCGACTCAGCTCGATTTTAGTTGGTTTGGTTTGGTTTGGTTTGATTTTAAGCACAAGGGAACACTTTAACCTATACTCCACCTTCATTCCACCACAACCCACCCTTATTAAATCCCCACCTAACTTTCTCTCTCCTCCATAATTTCTATTAATTTCTCCATCTTCTTCTTCCTCCTTCCTCCACCAACACCATAGGCAAGTGCACCTTGCCACCATATAGGGACCCAATTTTATTTGTCCATTAGCTAGATTAGGCCATGGAGAACAACATTAGAACTTGTCATTTTTGATTTTGGTCCATGGATTTCCTTAGATCTGAGTTTCCCCTATTTTTCGAATTTACATGGTTTTGATCTATTTAAGTTGGATTTTTTTGGGTTTTGATGTTCCTATGTTGGGGAGAATCAAATTTCACCCAAGATAGAACTTTACAAATTCGGATTTGGAGTTGTGATGGCCAAGTTGGGGTATTTCGAAGTTTTGGAACCCATTGGAGCTCCTTCTCAATAATGGAGAAGAAGAAGACCCTCCTTGCTGGCCCGCCTTACGCCGCGCCCTTGCGCGTGCGCTCGTCCTGTGCTGGCGTGCCTTGCACGCTGCCCAGCCACCCACCTTGTGCCGCGCCCTTGCGCGTGCGCTCGTCCTGTGCTGGCGCGTCTTGCGCGCTGCCCAGCCACCCGCTATGCGTCGTACCCTTGCACGTGCGCTCGTCCTGCGCTGGCGCACCTTGTGCGCTGCCCAGCCACCCGCCTTGCGTCGTGCCCTTGCGCGTGTGCTAGTCCTGCGCTGGCGTGCCTTGCGTGCTGTCCAGCCACCCGCCTTGCGCAGCGCCCTTGCGCACGCTTAGTCCCGCGCTGGCCACGTTCTGCGTATGCCGCCCCCGTGCGATGCGCTCTTGCGCGCACGTCATCCCTGTCTGTGCGCCTAGCGCGCCCGGCCTGCTGCACCCCCGCACAGTTTGCTCACGCGACCCCTTGCGCGCTCTGCTGACACGCCCGTCTGCGCGCCCCTAGTGGCTGCGCCCCCTGCGCACCCTAGTGGCTGCACCCCCTGCGCACCCTAGTGGCAGCGCCCCCGTGCCCCCTAGCCCGAGCCCTTGCCCGATGCCCTTTGGGCTGCCTCATTACCTAGCACACCTTGTGCCAGGGTGTCTCTTGGATTTCCCTTGGTCTCGTCTTCTCTTGTTGATTTGTGTTTTTCTAAGATTTCTTGCCCACAGCACGACTGGACTTGACCCGACACGTCTTGACACGAATTTTCTAGGAATTGACTTGTGGCTAGATTTCTTGGCCCTGGCCATAACCTGAGATGAAAACTTGTAACCCGCAACTTGTAACTTGATTTACTTGATAACTTGATAGTGGCCCGTCGTGGCGCACTCCTGAACTTGACTTGACTTGATAACCTGATATCTCAATGTTGTTGCGACACTTAACTTAACTTGACTTGCCCCTGACATCGTGGGTGTTCTTTCTTGTTGCTTGTGAAATCTACCTCTCTTGTCTTGCATCATGCCTAGGACGTGACTCCCTGGGTACCACGGCCAGGGATTCGCACTAAATATGGATTAGGCCAATGATTAGATCAAACTAGAACATGGATAATTTCCAGACATAAGAAATCTTGTTATCTGGGCGCTTTAATGGACTTGTAGCTTGCCGACGAGTAGAGCACATTTCCAGTACACTGTCATGTGTTGCACCCTCTAAGTTACCTAAGGGTATATCGTCTCCTGGGCGATGTACCCAATCATACTCTCAACCCGCGGAAGGATAACTAGATAGTCTGCAGGGCTTGGGACTGGGAATTTCTCATCTGCATCTTGTTAGTAACTAGGCTTGTGATAACCCTAGTTAGTTAAGTAGTAAGCCGTAGTATTTGCTTGGCCGCTTGTGAATGGATGGTGTCCAGCATTGTCTAAGTCTCGTCTAGTCCCAGTACCTGGTACTCCTGAACATGATTGTTTTACTTATCTTTAACAAGAAATGGGTAGAGACAAGGTGCCTATTCAGGCGAAGGGTTACGACCCCGGTCCTTGTTTGGTTTACGGGTTGTAACCTGGCTTCCGGAATGGTTCCATGTCCCTAGTCGTTTATTGTCTTGTTGTACTCTTATTTACTAGTACTTCTTCCATTTTCTTATGTTCTGATATGCTGGCTTTTGTTCTTATTTCGTGGCCTCCTTTGTGGCACTTGCTCTTTCTGGGGTTTGACCCAGCTGGTTTTGTGTGGCCAAATTTTGGAGCAGCACCTGAGGATCTATCGAGCCTCCAGCCCGATGGTGGCGACTAGAAGGAACCCGGGCTACGAGTGGGTTTTCTATTTTGTTTCGCTCACTCTATTGTAAAATCATTCTTTTGAGGCGTTTAGCCGACGAGCACCTGTTAGCTCGATGCATATTTACTTACTGTCTGCCTACGGGCTGTAAACATGATTAATAAATCCTAGGGTTGATCATGTATGACTAAACTCCTTCTAGTCCTCGTATTTTGTATGACTAACTTCATGATCAACTGAATATGTAATATTTGGGACGCCTTTGTAACGCTCCAGTCCCAAAATACGTAGGACCAAGTACGTAGACATACCAGCTATATACATACGAAGTACAGGGACCTTGTATGTATTCATAAGCTGTAAAATGCAGTAATCCAAAACAAACTAAATCTCATCCACAATGAAAAGATTAATAATATAAAATCAACTTGAATATTTATGGTACAATCGTTGGGCGGAGATAAAGTCCACTACCAACTATCTCAAAGAAAGAAATGTACAATAAATCGAGCGATAAAAATGGCAAGACGAACCAAGCGCAATCGTCTTCGAAGGAATGGAGAAGACCACGGCCTTGGCTAGGATACCTGCAGAAAATATGAACACACACCTGGGGAAAAACCAGGTCCTCAGACGGACGTAGCAAGATACAGGAAGAACATGCTAATATGAACTGTCAGAATAATAAAATAATATATAAAGTAGACATAAATATGCAAAGGAGATTCTAACCGCCTAATGTACAATTTAGAGGACAACTTTCATGCGCATGGGTGGGATTTTAGGCTCATGTGTACGTAACTGGCATCCAGTCATCTGTATCTGTCCGTAACGTCTAAAACGTTAGAGGGCATCTGCAAAAATATTGCCACAGTTCCATCCGGAGACTGTGGTTTACCTGTTTGGATTCCCATACGTACTAGCGACCGTCCTCCCCCAATATTTCCCATACTGTTCAAGTCATGTCCATGGCTCGTCCAGTTTTGTAACTGCTTGAGTCTCTAAAACCCTAATCATAGCAGTCACGATCATCTATCCGTCACACGACTTTAGAGATAGCTAGTCAATAAGTCGTGCCCCTAGTAACATGTCTCAAACCGTGTAGTATAAGTGTCACAGCCAAAGGAAGATATAAGGATATCCTCCAACAATAAGGTAGTCCGCTAACACTAAGTCAACATGCATAAAATAAAATAACGACTAATAAAGTCGCTTGCACCCAAGTATGGCTTGGACGCACAGTTTATAAGAAAGGAAACTAACAATATGAAATAAAATAAATAATACAGATAATAAATAATTTGACAGTTAATTAGCAAGGTATACTTGCCTGTTGTGACGCCTGGTGAGCTGCCTGGTGTGTTACAATAAAGGTGGCTCATGATCGACTTCGGTGCAACAACTACACATGGTGACCTCGGGTGGTGGCACGGACAGTTCCAATGGGTCTAGAAGGGTCAATTTAGTTAGGGTGGACATAAGGTAGTACGTAATTGGCTAGGGAATAGGAAGAAAATGGGACTAATTGAGGGCATGAGGATAATCAAAGGTTATTACATAAATAATATATATATATATACTAAAAATATTTGTAATACTCAAAAGAAGATAAATAAATAAATAATTCTACTAGTAAAATAGTTTTTAGGCCAAAAATTTGGAATATATAAAACTTGCTTTCAGGCAAAACTCTATTTTTGTTAAAAATAGGTTTTCTAGGCAAACTATATTTTTAGTAGAAGTATTTGTAAATAACTATTCTAGAAAAAAAATTGTTTTAAAACTAATTTTTGGTAAACTCTTAGGTTTGTAAAATACTATTTTGAGATAGAAATCATATTAGTAAAAATACCAAGAACATTTTGAAACTACATTTTTATGGTCAAGTATTTTTAGGTGAGTATGAAGAAATTTTTTTTTAGACAAAAACATATAACGTAAATAAGATACTTAATAATACAATATATTAGATATATTTCAATACATTGAGAACAATAACAATATAGGTATTATTGGAACCAAAAATAATAATGATAATTACTAACAGATACCATTATAATTAATAATAATGACAGTAAATAAATTATAATAATAAAATACCAATAGTAATAATATAATATTAATCTATTTAGCAAATACTTATATATATATCCTATAAATATTATTGACAATGATCTTAGCAAACTTGCACAGGTATTAAAACATATTAATTTAATAATAGTAAGTAACAGTAAAACAGAAATATAATAAGTAAATGATAATAATAATAATAATAATAATATTACTTATTAATAGAATAAAATAAAAAGAAAAAGAAAGAAAAAAAATAAATAAATAATTCAAATGTGGCTCTCCATCTTTCCTCTGGAGAACCACCAACAGAGAGAAAAAAAAAACAATCATTTAGAAAAAGGGGAGAGAAAGAGGAAAGATGGAGAGCGGAAAGAGAGAGAGAGAGGCGGTCGGGACGGAGTTCGGGCGGCGGAGAGAGGAGATGAGGACGGAGGAGATGAGTGAGGGCCGAAGGAGTAGGCGGAGATGAATAAGTTGGCCGGCGGAGAGATGCGCGGCGTCGCGCGCGCGAAGAGGTGGTGGAGCTCAGGCGGAGGAGAAGGTTTCGGTCGGGTTCGCGACGAGGGTTCCACTGGCACGGGGAGACGCACGCGGCGGAGTCTCAGGCGGCCAGTGGGCACGGCGGATCACTGTAGGAGTAGGCGGAGAAGGGCGGCCAGTGACGCGTGCGGCGGCTAGGGCATGCCGGCGCAACGGTTGCAAGGGGCGGCGATGGACGGGGAGCGGAGGAAAAGACGTGCGGCAGCGGCTTGCTCCGGCGGAGAGGAGTTTGCGCCGGGCAGAGCTCACGGCCAGGCGAGAGCGGCTAGGAGAACTGCAGTGGCCGCGGGCGGAGGATGAGGCGCCGAGGGCTGGGAGTTGGGGTTGGCTCCTGTCGCCAGAGCTGGAGGGAGCCGGCCGCGGGGAGCTCACGGCGGCGCGGGTTTGGGGTTTTGGTTACGCCCACGGAGGGGAACGGCGGTGGGATCACTGGATCTGGACACGCGGCTCGCCGGAGGTCGGCAACGCGGGGACGGGGACGATGGAGCTCAGGTTAGGCTTCTTCGTTTATTTTTATTGGGGTTTTGGGCTGTCGGGCTGCCGCGGCGCTGGCCGTGGTGGCTGAGGCGGTGTTGGTCGAGGGTTTTCGGGTTCGCCGGCGTAGAACGTCGGTGATGGTGGTGGTTTGGAGGTCATGTTGTCTGTGGTCGGGATGACGAGGCAGTGGGAGTTCGGCCATGAGCCGAGGTCAGGGAATTGGTGGCGAAGGGGCGTGTTTGGTCGGGGTTTTACGGATAGGGGGCTGGTTGGGTGTTGGTGGTGATTGAGTGAGGCTGGCCGGAGTTTCGACGGGGGTTCTGTTGGTGAAAGTCGGGGAAGGCGGTGGTGGTGTGGTCGATGGAGTTGCGGGGTTGGACGGGACACGGTGGAGGACGGAGCAGGAAACTAGGTTTAGGATTTTGTGATGTGCGTGTCGGGGTTGTCGACACGATGGATGATGTATATGTAAAATTGGAATAAGATTATGGACACTGACACGGTGCACGCACATTTGTGGTGGAGAATAGAAATACAAGGATGGATGAGTACCTGCCTATTTATAGGATGTGCGAATTTCCATTAAGATAAGGATTAGGATTGGTTTAAAACCCAAGTAGATAATTTACCATTTAATTTAAAATCATTTAAATCCAAATCTAAATATAAATCCAATTCTAAATACAAATCAAATTTGAATCTAATTAAATTTTTGGTTTAAAATCAATGGGATAAATCAAATTTCAAATATTTCACTATTTAAATAAATCCATAAATTTAAATCAAGATTTAAATCTTCACAATAATTTTGAAATATATTTTCCAAAAATATTAATAATAATAATTTTGAAAATTACATTAATATTTTTAAATATCTTTTTGAATAATAAATTATTAATATTAATAAATTTTGAAAATTACATTTTTATTTAAAATAAACTAGCAAAATATTTAGGAAATATGCGTATGTACTAAGAATATTATTTATACTAAATAAAAGGCTTTTCATAAATAAAATCATAAATTTAGGAAATTTTGATAGCTAAATTAAATATTACATATATTATTTTGAAACTATAGAATTAAAAAATGTTTTTCTAAAAATATGTACGCTCGCACATATTCGCACTCGTCGAGCAAAAATAAAATTTTGTGCGCGACGTACAATACGACTACGCGACGTACAATACAAAATTTTAAATCGGTACCAAATTAATAAAAAAATAGTAGAAATTTAGAGGTTTTACATCCTACCCAACTTAAAAGAATTTCGTCCTCGAAATTAAGAATTCGTAGGGGGGTGAGAAGGTATAAGGGATATGACAAGTCTTCGGGTGAGGCAAAGAAATAACGCCTTAATAAGCATTTAGTAGGCCACGATGGTAGGTTTAGGATCGAGGGAAAAGACAAATAGTTTTAGGATGAGGATATAGTCACGGGTTGGTAATGGCTAATTACAGTGGTCATAAATGATTGGGCAACTAAAGGGGATACACGGCACGAGGGATTTCGTCCTTTTAAAATAGGAGGAAGACGAAAGTGATAAAGGGTTCCAAAAGTGAATTTATCGAATACGAATACGTGGTTCAAAGGCGACCGAAAAATTTTAAAAAGAATTTTCAAGGCAGTCGTGGATGGGATTCTAGAGGACAAGTTTAGCTATGTCCCCATCCACGTAAAACGATAGATAAAAGCTAACCAAAGTGCACTTGGTTGATCAGACCATTATGTACCAGTTCTGATTAGGCAACATGCTAGTGAGCGCTCAATAGTATATGTCATGAACAAACTCGATAAAGAATAAGCTTGCAAAACTAGGCTACATTAGCATCATTAGTCAAAACGGTAAATACATAGGTACGAGAGATTTAAGATTTAAAGAAGGTAGAATAATTCTAAGTCATACAGTCGTCCTATAGTCTTCTTGTCCAAGTCATTGGTTGGCTAGATGGGTTAGGGTCCTCTAGATAAGCTTGCTAATATAGGTCACTAGGTCAAAAGGGGTTGCTAGTTTATAAGGTATTCTACCCAACTTAAAGAATTAAACTAATGGTATTTTGGGACAACTAACTAGTAGGGTCAATCTCTAGCAAGCACGAAGGGAAGATAAGGATAGGGATGGTAGGAAGCAAGCAAGATGCAATTGATGAGTCAAACGGTAGATAAAATCAAGGAAAGAGGTCAAGTGTGTGGATGAGATCCTAGACTTCTAATCCTATACGCAGGCTTGCTTGGTACGGTAAAGTAACCAAAAAATTTATCTGACCTGCATAGGCCACCACAAAAACATGTAACACCCCAGTCCCAAAATACGTAGGACCAAGTACGTAGACATGCCAGCTATATACATACGAAGTACAGGGGCCTTGTATGTATTCATAAGCTATAAAATGCAGTAATCCAAGACAAACTAAATCTCATCCATAATGAAAAGATTAATAATATAAAATCAACTTGAATATTTATGGTACAATTGTCGGGCGGAAACAAAGTCCACTACCAACTATCTCAAAGAAAGAAATATACAAGAAATCGAGCAATAAAAATGGCAAGACGAACCAAGCGCAATCGTCTTCGAAGGAATGGAGAAGACCACGGCCTTGGCTAGGATACCTGTGAAAAACATGAACACACACCTGGGGAAAAACCAGGTCCTCAGACGAACGTAGCAAGATACAGAAAGAACATGCTAATATGAACTGTCATAATAATAAAATAATATATAAAGTAGACATAAATATGCAAAGGAGATTCTAACCGCCTAATGTGTAATTTAGATGATAACTTTCATGCGCATGGGTGGGATTTTAGGCTCATGTGTACGTAACTGGCATCCAGTCATCCGTATCCGTCCGTAACATCTAAAACGTCAGAGGGCATCTGCAAAAATATTGCCACAGTTTTATCCGGAGACTGTGGTTTACCTGTTTGGATTCCCATACGTACTAGCGATTGTCCTCTCCCAATATTTTCTACACTGTTCAATTCATGTCCATGGCTCGTCCAGTTTTGTAACTGTTTGAGTCTCTAAAACCCTAATCATAGCAGTCACGATCATCTATCCGTCACACAACTTTAGAGATAGCTAGTCAATAAGTCGTGCCCCTAGTAACATGTCTCAACCTGTGTAGTGTGAGTGTCACAGCCAAAGGAAGATATAAGGATATCCCCCAACAAGAAGGTAGTCCGCTAACACTAAGTCAACATGCATAAAATAAAATAACGACTAATAAAGTCGCTTGCACCCAAGTATGGCTTGGACGCGCAGTTTATAACAAAGGAAACTAACAATATGAAATAAAATAAATAATGCAGAAAATAAATAATTTGACAATTAATTAGCAAGGTATACTTGCCTGTTGTGACGCCTAGTGAGTTGCCTGGTGTGTTACAATAAAGGTGGCTCATGATCGACTTCGGTACAACAACTACACATGGTGACCTCGGGTGGTGGCACGGACAGTTCCAATGGGTCCAGAAGGGTCAATTTAGTTAGGGTGGACATAAGGTAGTACGTAATTTGCTAGGGAATAGGAAGAAAATGGGACTAATTGAGGGCATGAGGATAATCAAAGGTTATTAGATAAATAATATATATATACTAAAAATATTTGTAATACTCAAAAGAAGATAAATAAATAAATAATTCTACTAGTAAAATAGTTTTTAGGCCAAAAATTTGGAATATATAAAACTTGCTTTCAGGCAAAACTCTATTTTTGTTAAAAATAGGTTTTCTAGGCAAAACTCTATTTTTGTTAAAAATAGGTTTTCTAGGCAAACTATATTTTTAGTAGAAGTATTCGTAAATAACTATTCTAGAAAAAAAATTGTTTTAAAACTAATTTTTGGTAAACTCTTAGGTTTGTAAAATACTATTTTGAGATAGAAATCATACTAGTAAAAATACCAAGAACATTTTGAAACTACATTTTTATGGTCAAGTATTTTTAGGTGAGTATGAAGAAATTTTTTTTTTAGACAAAAACATATAACGTAAATAAGATACTTCATAATACAATATATTAGATATATTTCAATACATTGAGAACAATAACAATATAGGTATTATTGGAACCAAAAATAATAATGATAATTACTAACAGATACCATTATAATTAATAATAATGACAGTAAATAAATTATAATAATAAAATACCAATAGTAATAATATAATATTAATCTATTTAGCAAATACTTATATATATATATCCTATAAATATTATTGACAATGATCTTAGCAAACTTGCACAGGTATTAAAACATATTAATTTAATAATAGTAAGTAACAGTAAAACAGAAATATAATAAGTAAATGATAATAATAATAATAATATTACTTATTAACAGAATAAAATAAAAAGAAAAAGAAAGAAAAAAATAAAAAATAATGCAAATGTGGCTCTCCATATTTCTTCTGGAGAACCACCAACAGAGAGAAAAAAATGTGGCTCTCCATATTTCCTCTGGAGAACCACCAACAGAGAGAAAAAAGTTGGCCGGCAGAGAGAGGAGATGAGGGCGGAGGAGATGAGTGAGGGCCGAAGGAGTAGGCGAAGGGGAAAAAGTTGGCCGGCGGAGAGATGCACGGCGTCGCGCGCGCGAAAAGGTGGAGGAGCTCAGGCGGAGGAGAAGGTTCCGGTCGGGTTCGCGGCGAGGGTTCCACTGGCATGGGGAGACGCACGCGACGGAGGCTCATGCGGCCAGTGGGCGCGGCGGATCACTGTGGGAGTAGGCGGAGAAGGGCGGCCAGTGACGCGTGCGGCGGCTAGGGAATGCCGGCGCAACGGTTACAAGGGGCGACGATCGACGGGGAGCGGAGGAAAAGACGCACGGCAGCGGCTTGCTCCAGCGGAGAGGAGTTCGCGCCGGGCGGAGCTCACGGCCAGGCGAGAGCGGCTAGGAGAACTACAGTGGCCGCGGGCGGAGGATTAGGCGCCGAGGGCTAGGAGTTGGGGTTGGCTCCTGTCGCCGGAGCTGGAGGGAGCCGGCCGCGGGAAGCTCACGGCGGCGGATTCGGGGTGTTGGTCACGCCTACGGAGGGGAACGGCGGTGGAATCACTGGATCTAGACACGCGGCTCGCCGGAGGTCGGCGACGCAGGGACGGGGACGACGGAGCTCAGGTTAGCCTTCTTCGTTTATTTTTATTGGGGTTTTTGGCTGTCGGGCTGCCGCGACGCTGGCCGTGGTGGTTGAGGCGGTGTTGGTCGAGGGTTTTCGGGTTCGTCGGCGTCGAACGTCGGTGATGGTGGTGGTTTGGAGGTCAGGTTGTCTGTGGTCGGGTTGACGAGGCAGTGGGAGTTCGGCCATGAGCCGAGGTCAGGGAATTGGTGGCGAAGGGGCGTGTTTGGTCGGGGTTTTACGGATAGGGGGCTGGTTGGGTGTCGGTGGTAATTGAGTGAGGCTGGCCGAAGTTTCGGCGGGGGTTCTGTTGGTAAAAGTCGGGGAAGACGGTGGTGGTGTGGTCGATGGAGTTGTGGGGTTGGACGGGACACGGTGGAGGACGCAGCAGAAAACTAGGTTTAGGATTTTGTGATGTATGTGTCGGGGTTGTCGACACGATGGATGATGTATATGTAAAATTGGAATAAGATTATGGACACTGACATGGTGCACGCACGTTTGTGGTGAAGAAACTTGTGGAGAATAGAAATACAAGGATGGATGAGTACCTGCCTATTTATAGGATGTGGGAATTCCCATTAAGATAAGGATTAGGATTGGTTTAAAACCCAAGTAGATAATTTACCATTTAATTTAAAATCATTTAAATCCAAATCTAAATATAAATCCAATTCCAAATACAAATCAAATTTGAATCTAATTAAATTTTTCGTTTAAAATCAATGGGATAAATCAAATTTCAAATGTTTCACTATTTAAATAAATCCATAAATTCAAATCAAGATTTAAATCTTCACAATAATTTCGAAATATATTTTCCAAAAATATTAATAATAATAATTTCGAAAATTAGATTAATATTTTTAAATATCTTTTTGAATAATAAATTATTAATATTGATAAATTTTGAAAATTATATTTTTATTTAAAATAAACTAGCAAAATATTTAGGAAATATGCGTATGCACTAAGAATATTATTTATTCTAAATAAAAGGCTTTTCATAAATAAAATCATAAATTTAGAAAATTTTGATAGCTAAATTAAATATTACATATATTATTTTGAAACAATAGAATTAAAAAATGTTTTTCAAAAAATATGTACGCTCGCACATATTCGCACTCGTCGAGCAAAAATAAAATTTTGTGCGCGACGTACAATACGACTACGCGACGTATAATACAAAATTTTAAATCGGTACCAAATTAATAAAAAAATAGTAGAAATTTAGGGGTTTTACAGCCTTTTATTGTATATTTGGTGGTCTAACATCTTGTAATTATATTATTTGTTTGAGAATGAGACAATAGGCTTGACCTTAAGAGACCGTTGGCTTGTAGTAAACCCTCATATCTAGACAGCCGTGACCGTATAGCGAGGTAGATTTTATTTCAATATACGTAGCTGGCTATGTACGCCCCCGTTCTCCAGTATTCTGGTTCTGGGGCATCACATGGTTTAAGTGGTGGCCCATGCAGGTCTTGGCATTCAAGATATGTGAGGGTTTACCGGATAGATGTCTCAATCAGTACTCGTCTTTGATCTCCATTCATATCCTCTAAATCTCTGGATTTTTGTCCTGATCATGTGCTTGTATCGTTGATCTGTCCTGGTCCTTCCTTATTGTTTTCCTGTGTCGTCTTCTTCAGCGACACTGTACCTGACCCCGTCGATCAGCAAGGTGGAGCACTCCCCGTGGACCAGCAATCCGGAGATCAAGTCCAGCATTCCGAAGTAGCCTCCAGAGTTGTACCTTCCAGAGGAGAACCCCTAGTTCGGTCCGTCCAGCCTGCAGAGCCTGACGATGGCACCTTGATAGGTCTCATCCGGACCTTGATAGCTTCCCAGGATCGTAGAGGAGACGCCTTGCACCAGGTAGTGGCAGATGCTTTGACCAAAGGCGGTCCTCCAGGGAACAGCGCGGCCAACTGCTTCAAGCGCTTGAACCCTCCATTCTTCGATGGCAGCGAAGATGCGATTGCCACGGACGCTTGGCTTCAGGATACCGAGGTGGTTATGGAAGCAGCTAGGACACCTGAGAATAAGAAGGTGGCGATGGTACGCCTACAGTTGTTGGACTTAGCTCGCAGTTGGTGGGCGGCGCAAGCCATGGGATTAGTGGCACCCATTGCTTAGGCAGTATTTAGAGAAAGATTTCAGACGAAGTATTTTGATGCTGTAGCTCGGTACGACCTACAGACGAGATTTACCAACTTGAAGCAAGGAGGCAGAACGGTCGACGGTTATGCATCTGAGTTTTTTAGACTCAGTAGGTTTGCCACAACCTTGGTGGCAACCGAGTTTGATAGGGCCCAGCGGTTCCAGCAGGGACTGCATTTGGAGATCTTGTTAGCAGTCGAGCAGTTCGAGCACCAGACATTCGATGCAGTTTTGAGATCAGCTAGGAGGCACGAGTACACCTCCCAAAGGATCGTGGATAGGGTCGGAGGTAGGAAGCGGTCCCACAGTCAGATGCACCAATCATCAGCTCCAGTCCCGGCAGCTAGGAGTTTGACCATTGGAACTCCGAGGCGGACGGCCTCAGTGACGTCGGTTCAGCATTCAACCCCGGCTACCCACAGCAGCAGAAGCAGAAGCAGACTTCCACGATGGAATGTTCTCATTGTGGGAAGCCAGGCCATGTAGTGGCGGATTGTCGTAGGACGCAGGGATTGTGCCTGGCTTATGGAGCGGCAGATCACAAGATAGGAGCCTGCCCGAATAGCGATAGTTCATCCTCTTCTAACCTAACCAGTCCATCGGTTAGGGGACCAGCACCTATGCAACAGTAGCAGTACCCGAGGCCCTTATTGCCTCAGGCCCAGGCATTTCATCAGCAGAACCAGCAGCAGTACACCCAAGCCCAAGTGCAGAGTAGGAAGAGAGGATTCCAGTAGAGGGGACCCGCAGCTAGAGGACAAGGTCAGGTAATGATGATGACTATGGAAGAATAAGTTGCACCAGGTGAGGTAGTGGCAGGTACTATTC
Source organism: Iris pallida (assembly GCA_029216955.1). NCBI lineage: Eukaryota > Viridiplantae > Streptophyta > Magnoliopsida > Asparagales > Iridaceae > Iris > Iris pallida. The sequence continues at coordinate 21,227 of JANAVB010006354.1, forward strand.
TCGTCAACTCCTCTCCAGCATCGGTATTATTTGATTCTGGTGCATCGCGTTCATTCATGTCTGCACGATTCATGACACGGATAGAATTGGAGCCCGAGTCATTATCAGTAAGGCTCAATATACTTACTGGTAGTAGTCTTGTGGGAGTAGATCGAGTGTTTTCCTCGGGTCGGATCGTAGTTAGCGGTAGAGAGTTCCCTCTAGATTCATAGAATTCCCTATGGTAGACTATGATGTAGTTTTAGGCATGGATTGGTTGAGGAACCAGTATGCTAGGATAGACTGCCATGTTGGCAGGGTTATCTTTAGTATCCCAGGCGAGCCAGAGTTTTCATTTTCCAGAGACGCAGTGGAATCATCATCCCCAGTATTGCGGATGGCAGTAGCAGCAGTGCAGTTACCTAGAATAGTTTAAGAATTTCCAGATGTCTTCCCAGAAGAACTTCCAGGAATGTCGCCAGAACGGGAGATCGAGTTCACTATAGACTTGATCCCCGGGACAGCACCAGTATCAGAGCGAGTCTACAGAAAGACGACTTCAGAGTTGGAGATTTTGTACAAGATGATTGAAGAATTATGGACCAAGGGATTCATTCGTGCAAGTGGATGCCTTGGGGAGCCCCGATGCTTCTTGTGAAAAAGAAGGATGGTACGTCCAGGTTATGTGTAGATTATCGTACCTTGAACTCAGTGACAATCAAGAACAGATACCCTCTTCCGAGGATAGATGACTTATTTGATCAACTCAGAGGGGCTTCAGTGTTCTCGAAGATAGACTTGCGGTCAGGATACCACCAGATTAGAGTCCGAGAGCAGGACATCTCGAAGACAGCATTTAGATCGAGGTATGGACATTGGGAGTTCCTTGTTATGCCATTTGGAGCAACCAATGCGTCGGCTGTATTTATGGACCTCATGAATCGTATCTTCATGCCTTACTTGGATCAGTTCGCGATCGTGTTCCTAGATGATATCCTGGTCTACAACAAGAGCAAAGCAGAGCATGAGCAACATCTCAGAATCGTCCTTCGGACGCTTAGAGAGCACCAGTTGTACGCCAAGTTCAGTAAATGCGAGTTTTGGCTCGATCTTATTTCGTACTTGGGTCACATCATTACTCGAGGAGGAGTAGAAGTGGATCTTCAGAAGATTATGGCTATCGAGTCATGGCCAGTACCTAGTTCAGCGGCAGAGGTTCACAGCTTCCTTGGATTGGCCGGCTACTACCGGCGATTCGTTTCAGATTTTGCAAGGATTTCGGCGCCGATGACCCAGTTGACCCGCAAGGATGTGCAGTTCGCTTGGATAGCGGAGTGCCAGGAATCATTGAGAAGTTGAAGCGAGGTTTGATAACGGCTCCTATTCTTGCACTTCTAGATTGGACCGGAGGATTCACAGTTTATTGCGATGCTTCAGGCAGAGGATTGGGGTGTGTCTTAATGCAGCATGGGAAGGTAATATCTTATGCATCACTTCAACTTCGTGATCATAAGAAAAATTACTTGACCTATAACTTGGAACTGGCAGCAGTAGTGTTTGCACTCAAGCTTTGGCGGCACTACTTGTACGGAGACAGAGTGGAGATATTTACGGATCACAAGAGCCTGAAGTATGTTTTCACCCAGAAGGACCTTAATATGTGGCAGAGGAGATGGCTCAAGCTATTGGTAGACTACGATGTGGACTTGCAGTATCACCCAGGGAAGGCCAACGTTGTGGCAGATGCGTTGAGCAGGAGAGCCGGAGTTTACTTCCTAATGGCGCAACCAGAGTTATTGACAGATCTTCAGAAGATGGTAATTGAAGTGGTTCTTCCTACCAACATGGCGTTGATGGCCAGTCTACAGGTTCAGTCCAGCATAGTTGAGAGGATCCGGATGGCATGGTCTACAGATTCCAAGATTCAGCGACTCAGAGCAGAGTGTGAGGCAGGAAGAAGGCCAGATTTGTGCATTCATGAAGATGGTACACTTTGACACGGCACTCATCTTTGTGTACCCAGTAGAGATATCAGACAGGAGGTCATGGCAGAAGCTCACAGTTCACAGTATTCTATTCATCCCGGTGGCACGAAGATGTACCGTGATATTCGTCAGCATTTCAGGTGGAATGGCATGAAGAGGGAGATAGCCCGGTTTGTCTCTCGGTATTTGGTTTGCCAGCAGGTTAAAGCTGAACATCAGAGGCCCGATGGACTTCTTCAGCCCTTGTCGATTCCAAAATAGAAGTGGGAGCATGTGACCATAGATTTTGTGACTGGATTGCCTAGATCCCCAACTGGTCGAGATGCTATTTGGGTTATAGTTGATCGGCTCACGAAGGTGGCTCATTTTCTCCCATTCAGAGTTAGGCAGTCTACGGCTCAGCTAGGAGAGATGTACCTCAGGCAGATTGTCAGGCTTCACGGTGTGTCCATCAGTATCACCTCGGACCGAGATTTATGATTCACATCACACTTTTGGCGTAGCCTGCAAGAAAGTTTGGGAACTCACCTTCAGTTTAGCTTGGCTTACCATCCGCAGACAGATGGCCAGTCGGAGCGCACAATCCAGACTCTTGAAGACATGTTGAGATCTTGTACACTTGACCTCGGTGGTTCGTGGAAAGATCACCTGCACCTGGTGGAGTTCTCGTACAACAATAGTTTCCAGTCCAGCATCCAGATGGCACCATTCGAGGTACTGTATGGCAGAAAGTACAGGTCCCCGCTAGTATGGGACGATGTCGGAGAGAGGTAGATGCTCGGTCCAGAAACGATTGCCCAGACAGTTAAAGTAGTCAGAAAAGTCAGGGATCATCTTCGAGTTGCCCAAGATCGCCAGCGATATTGGGCCGATGCTCACAGGCGTCCCTTAGAGTTTGCTATCGGCGACCATGTATTTCTTAGGATCTCGCCTAACCGCAGCGTCATTCGCTTTGGCGTGCGGAAAAAGCTTAGTCCTAGGTATATAAGGTCGTTCGATATCCTGGAGCGAGTAGGAGATATATCCTATCGTCTCGCTCTTCCGTCGTTGCTAAGTGAGGTGCATGATGTATTCCATGTGTCCCAATTACGACGGTATATTCCGGACCCGAGCCATATCCTAGACCATTCGGAATTGGTTATTGGAACCAACCTTTTATATGAGGAGAGGCCCGTGTCTATATTAGATCGAAGGGAGAAGATACTCAAGAATAAGACTATTAGCTTAGTCCGTGTTGCTTGGGGTCATCACTCTCTAGGTGAGTCAACGTAGGAGCGTGAGGACGACATCCGATCGCGATATCCCGACTTGTTTGACTCATAAGGGTATAATGTCTTCCTTTTGCCTTATGCTTTCCATCCCTTGCTTGCATGTGTGATTGTATGATTGAACTGCTTAGTGTAGTTGTTGGTGCTTAGTGTAGCTTGCCGTGGCAGTCTCTAGCTCCTTGATTAAATTCCGAGGACGGAATTCTTTTAAAGTGGGTAGAGTTGTCACCCTCATTTCCCGTATTTCGTATTTATACTTGTAATTGGATTTTGGCATATATTTTTATTTTTCTCGACTTGTGGAATTTTGGGTTTTCTCGTATTTTGGGTTTCGGCTCGGTTTTAGTTAGTTTGGTTTGGTTTGGTTTGATTTTAAGCCCAAGGGAACACTTTAACCTATACTCCACCCTCATTCCACCACAACCCACCCTCATTAAATCCCCACCTAACTTTCTCTCTCCTCCATAATTTTCATTAATTTCTCCATCTTCTTCTTCTTCCTTCCTCCACCAACACCATAGGCAAGTGCACCTTGCCACCATATAGGGACCCAATTTTATTTGTCCATTAACTAGATTAGGCCATGGAGAACAACATTAGAACTTGTTATTTTTGATTTTGGTCCATGGATTTCCATAGATCTGAGTTTTCCCTATTTTTTGGATTTACATGGTTTTGATCTATTTAAGTTGGATTTTTGTGGGTTTTGATGTTCCTATGTTGGGGAGAATCAAATTTTACCTAAGATAGAACTTTACAAATCCGGATTTGGAGTTGTGATGGCCAAGTTGTGGTATTTTGAAGTTTTGGAACCCATTGGAGCTCCTTCTCAACAATGGAGAAGAAGAAGACCCTCCCTGCTGGCCCGCCTTGTGCCGCGCCCTTGCGCGTGCGCTCGTCCTGCGCTGGCGTGCCTTGCGTGCTGCCCAGCCACCCGCCTTGCGCCGCGCCCTTGCGCGTGCGCTCGTCCTGCACTGGCGCACGTTGTACGCTGCCCAGCCACCCGCCTTGCGCCGCGCCCTTGCGCGTGCCCTCGTCCTGCGCTGGCGTGCCTTGCGCGCTGTCCAGCCACCCGCCTTGCGCCGTGCCCTTGCGCGTGCGCTCGTCCTGCGCTGGCCCGCCTTGCGCGCTGCCCAACCACCCGCCTTGCGTAGCGCCCTTGCGCACGCTTAGCCCCGCGCTGGCCGCGTTCTGTGCACGCTGCCCCCGTGCGCTGCGGTTTTACGTGCGCGTCATCCCTGCCTGCGCGCCTAGCACGCCCGACCTGCTGCGCCCCTGCGCAGTTTGCTCCCGCGACCCCTTGCGCGCTTTGCTGACCCGCCCGTCTGCGCATCCCTAGTGGCTGCGCCCCCTGCGCACCCTAGTGGCTGCACCCCCTGCGCACCCTAGTGGTCGCGCCCTCGCGCCCCCTAGCCCGAGCCCTTGCCCGGCGCCCTTTGGGCTGCCTCTTGACCTAGCACACCTTGTGCCAGGGTGTCTCTTGGATTTCCCTTGGTCTCGTCTTCTCTTGTTGATTTGTGTTTTTCTGAGATTTCTTGCCCACAGCACGACTGGACTTGACCCGACACGTCTTGACACAAATTTTCTAGGAATTGACTTGTGGCTAGCTTTCTTGACCCTGGCCATAACCTGAGATGAAAACTTGTAACCCGTAACTTGTAGCTTGATTTACTTGATAACTTGATAGTGGCCCGCCGTGGCGCACTCCTGAACTTGACTTGACTTGATAGATATCTCAATGCTGTTGCGACACTTAACTTAACTTGACTTGCCCCTGACATCGTGGGTGTTCTTTCTTGTTGCTTGTGAAATCTACTTGTCTTGTCTTGCATCATGCCTAGGACGTGACTCCCTGGGTACCACGGCCAGGGATTCGTACTAAATATGGATTAGGCCAATGATTAGATCAAACTAGAACATGGAGAATTTCTAGTCACAAGAAATCTTGTTATCTGGGCGCTTTAATGGACTTGTAGCTTGCCGACGAGTAGAGCACATTTCCAGCACACTGTCATGTGTTGCACCTTCTAAGTCACCTTAGGGTATATCGTCTCCTGGGCGATGTACCCAATCATACTCTCAACCCGCGAAAGGATAACTAGTTAGTCTGCAGGGCTTGGGACTGGGAATTTCTCGTCTGCATCTTGTTAGTAACTAGGCTTGTGATAACCCTAGTTAGTTAAGTAGTAAGCCGTAGTATTTGCTTGGCCGCTTGTGAATGGATGGTGTCCAGCATTGTCTAAGTCTCGTCTAGTCCCAGTACCTGGTACTCCTGAATATGATTGTTTTACTTATCTTTAACAATAAATAGGTAGAGATAAGGTGCCTATTCAGGCGAAGGGTTACGATACCCCGGTCCTTGTTTGGTTTACGGGTTGTAACCTGGCTTCCGGAATGGTTCCATGTCCCTAGTCGTTTATTGTCTTGTTGTACTCTTATTTACTAGTACTTCTTCCATTTTCTTATGTTCTGATATGCTGGCTTTTGTTCTTATTTCGTGGCCTCCTTTGTGGCACTTGCTCTTTCTGGGGTTTGACCCAGCTGGTTTTGTGTAGATAGATTTCAGAGCAGCACCCGAGGATCTACCGACCCTCCAGCCCGATGGTGGCGACTAGAAGGAACTCGGGCTACTAGTGGGTTTTCTATTTTGTTTCGCTCACTCTATTGTAAAATCATTCTTTTGAGGCGTTTAGCCGACGAGCACCTGTTAGCTCGATGCATATTTACTTACTGTCTGCCTACGGGCTGTAAACATGATTAACAAATCATAGGGTTGATCATGTATGACTAAACTCTTGCTAGTCCTCGCATTTTGTATGACTAGCTTCATGATCAACTGAATATGTAATATTTGGGATGTCTTTTATTGTATATTTGGTGGTCTAACATCTTGTAATTATATTATTTGTTTGAGAATGAGACAATAGGCTTGACCTTAAGAGACCGTTGGCTTGTAGTAAACCCTCATATCTAGACAGCCTTGACCATATAGCGAGGTGGATTTCATTTCAATATACGTAGCTGGCTATGTACGCCCCCGCTCTCTAGTATTCTGGTTCTAGGGCGTCACCTGAATCCACCTAAAAAATCTTCCTTTATCCTCCTTATCCAGGGTAAAAATTAACTTAGGCTGCTTATACTTCCTATTCCCTTTCTCTATCAGATGCAACGCAGGGTGTCTGCATATTTCTTCCAAGTCCAACCTGGCTTGGGATTGTCTTCCGCCTTCCCCTTACGTTAATCACTGTATTAATTACGTTGTCAAACATATTTTTTTCAATATGCATGACATCAAGGTTATGTCTGATCAGATTAGTACTCCAATATGGCAGATCCTAGAATATGCTCCTCTTCGTCCAATTATGAGTACGACCAAATCTATCATACTTGTGCCCTTTATTAGGCTCTTCGATATAACTTAGTAAATCTTTAACCTTATTCCATATCGTATCTTCGGGCCACCTTGGAGGTAGAATTACCTTCTCCACAACACTAGCACAAAAAGCATTTATGTTCCTCCAGAATGGATGATCCGACAAGAGAAATTGTTTATGACAATAAAAGAAGCACGATTTTCCTCCATGTTTCAAACGGAAAGCCATAGTGCGGTCCATACAATATGGACATGAGAGATAACCACGAGTGCTCCATCCATATAACATGCCATAAGCCTGAAGTCGTTGATGGTCCACATAAGTGCTGCCCTCATCTCAAAATTCTGTTTTATAGAAATATCGTACATGTTGGTGCCTACTTCACATAGCTGATTCAACTCATCTATTAACGGTTGTAAGTACACATCGATGTTCCTCTTTAAATTGTTCGAACCCGGGATAATGACGATTAAGAACATATACGGAGTTTTATTGCACATCCAAGACAGTAGATTGTACGGATTGACGATCACAGGCCAACCCTACAAAACTAGGAGCCCAAAGCCTGAATGGAAAAAAATTATCAGAACAGAGCCCCAATCCTATATTACGCAGATTCGAAGTAAAATCAGTATACTCTTGGTCGAAATGCTTCCATACTTCTCCATCAGATGGATGATCTGATTCTCCTTCGGTATGTTCCCGCATGTGCCAATACATATTTTCGGCAGTCTCCTTCACCATAAACAACTTCTACAACCACACATCAAAGGCAAGAAGTGCATCAAATCGATCAGCTTCTTTGTATCAGCATGCTTTCTTGTACCAGTTGCCTTATAGCGATCAACACAACAAAATTTGCACACGTCTTTATCCTTGTCGTTAGTATAATATGCATCCATTATGACATGCATTAATTTTTTTTCTCCCATCCAGAGCGATCTAAGCATTCTTTTAGATCGATAGAAGTCTGTAGGTAACTTAGCGGCCACTAGCAAGATCTCTATAATCAAATCCATCGGTCGGTTATAGTATTCTTACGACATGTTAAAATCAGACTTGATGCTCAGTCGTCTTGTAACTACCTCAAAAGGTGAATGATCCTTACAGCCAAGATGTAATTGACTTCTTGTGTTCCCTAGTAACTCTATGAACTTTGCAGCATTTGTATTCGTTGCCTTCTTAGATGTATCATGATTGTCTATTTCGAAACTAGGCCTTGTAGAGTCGAAAACTATATTTACCCACCCGTCATCGTAATCAACATGGTCGTGGACATCCATATATGGTTCCACATAAGGCTCCAGCTCAGATGCTAAAGGTATAATTTTTCATGTGAGGACTATTATTAGTAATTCGGCGTGGAATTCCTACAGTACAAATGATATGTCACGTCCACTTCTGGATGATATTTCAAGTTTCGATATCTACACATGGACACAAACCATAAAAAATATGTTATTAATCTCTTAATAATTATTTTATTTATGTTAAATTTTATAATATATATTCATTTATTTGCATGATTTCAAATAGGTTCAATAATCGCTTATTCGGTGAATATTTGTCATGACCCGCTTCCATTTTTTGGGATACGAGTATGTGGCCAAGTCTAGCCTACGCCGCATCATAGACGGTAGTACGTTGTCTAGACCTCAATGTCAATCTCAAATACAACAAATTATATTTATTTGCTCATTCACAATAACTATTCATTTACAAATCCAATAATATATCAAATAATATTCGGAAACAAACCCATTAAATATTTAAATTTATGAACTATCTAATATATTTAGAATCTAAGATTGGCCTCCAAATATCTCTATCTCTACCAGAAGGGTCCATAGCGCATAATGTAGCAAGTCACCTAAAATGTCAATGATCCAATCTGGAAAGAAATAAAGTACAATCCCATTGCAATAATGTAACTCAGCACAAAATAAGCTAGAATGATAAGAAACAACAATGATAATGAACGTGTAAAGAAACTAGCAGGATATAAACTATAGCATATGAGAAACTATAAACATGGACAGGTAAACTACTAGACGAGAACATGTAAATAAGATACCTGGACAATGATCATAAAAAATGAAGTAGACAGTACGTGCGTATGAAATACCTTTCAATATGTGAACGGCTGGGCTAGTATGGCACATCATATAGCTGGATGGTTATCCACATTTAAAGGTACGACAAACCCATCGTGAGTTGTATGACTTAGCTATCCATATTAACATTCATTGGAGTTTGTTCATGTAAAACCCCTAAATTTCTACTATTTTTTTTATAAATTTGGTACTGATTTTTTTAATTTTATTTTGTATTTGTACGTCACGTAGTTGCATTGTACGTCGCGCGCGAAATTTTATTTTTCGTAATTGCTCGACGAGTGCGAATATGTGCGAGCGTACATATTCTTAGAAAAACATTTTTCTATTTTTATAGTTTCAAAATAATATATGTAATAATTATTTTAGCTATCATACCAACATTTCCAAGTCCGTTATTTATTTATTTTATTTATAAAAGTCTTTCGTAAAAACAGTTATTAATAATAAATAATATTCTTCGTGTATACATATATTTCATAAATATTTTATTAAGTTTTTTTTTATAATAATGTATTTTTGAAATTATATTATAAGTATTTTTAGAAAATAATTTTAAAATTTTTGTGGCAATTTAAATCTTTGATTAGATTTTATGGATTTGATTTAAATAGTTTAAATTTAAAGGTAGAATTTATATTTAATTTGAGTTTAGATTATCTAGATTTAAATTAGAATTGGATTTGGACTATTATTGATTGAATCGATTTAAATTTGATTTAA